>OY754979.1:8804590-9167090 GCA_963576475.1 Molanna angustata | reverse complement strand
CTTTCATTTTTGTTGATATACATAAATAATTCTGCCACTCTGTAATCTGGTTGGTAGGAAGAAATTGCCTAATGGCAATAAGCCCTTCAGTTTGTATTATATTTGTTTATCACACCATATTTATAATGACATAAATAAGTAGATTACAGCTGCCCAACTAGGAAATCCTGTTCTAGGGCTAGCAGTTTACAATTTTTACTGACAATTATATGCAATTATGAACCAGATGATTGTTCCCGTTCCACATTAAATAGGTACTCATTACCTCAACAAACATAATGGGCTCACACAATATAAATTAACCAGGTCCTAATGTCCGGCATAATACCTGTCATAAATCGAATCTCTGACGCGATTTTTATTTCAGAACCATAGAAAGAGACTAGTTAACTATGTTGGTGTAGTTAATATGAATCACATGGTTCCCAAATCAAATCAAATATTTTTATGTGTTACTCAAAGAGCATCGCAAATACAATACGGCATAGATACAAACGTTGTTAATAATTTTAATTTTGAATTATTTAAGTAGTTATTGTTGAATACTAAGTATTTGTGTTAGTTCTGTCTGCCCATAATTTATGGTGTATTTTTTAATATGCATTTTGAATATTCTTTGTGACGTTTTTTTTATGCACATAAAGTAAATAAATAAATAAATACAATAAAATATAATAACTTATTTTAGCAAGTTGTTATCCATGCTGAGTTGTTGCTGTTGATAACGAGCCGTTATCCGTCCTGACGAGGAAGTGGTACGCTTCGAAACCGGTCGAAAATAAAAATATAATGGTTATAACAAAGACATATGTATTTTTTTTAAGTTTTTTACAAAATGAATTCTGAGAAAATTAATAGTAAAGGAAAAAAATAATTATTATTAAAAATAATTTTTCACGCAAATTTTTCTTTTATGGCCTGGAGACATTGATTTGTTGGAAGATGTTGCAATTTGGAAATTAAATTGCCACTTGCACATGTTCTGTTGTGTGTTTATGATTATTATTCGTCACGATGTTATGACCATTTTTTAAAATAGATAGGTGTGTAAGTATCAATATGCGTAATAATATGTATATGAAACGAAGAAAAATATTTTTTCACATGGTAACACTCTCAATCGAAGAATTATCGGGTGGGTAGGTACATAATATATGCATACACAGATATATGTATATATTTTTTCCAACACCCCAGTAAAAACCTTCTGAAAAATGTATTTCAGGGTCGGAGCGTGTGACCGTGAAAGTGCCCCTAACTCCTAACGGCCCACGCCCGCACGCGCCATCCGCTAGAACTGGCCCTGTCTACAAACAGACGATAACAGCATCAAGGGACTTTTTCACATTTTATATTTTTTGGAAATTTTTGTGGATATTTAAATGGCCAGCATGCCATATATTGGTAAGTCGTTCGACTTACGTGCAGTCATTCTAGTTTCGATTCCCAGCAGAGGAGAAATTTAATTGATTTCATTTCTCACGCATATCTTGCTTCTCTGGACTGGACACACTGGTTGGTTGGAATAAATTGCTAGACGGCAATAAAGGCAAAAAAGGACAGATTACGCGCAAAACCACTATACGTATCCTGGGGTTAAATAGTTCAACGAACTGTTGCCTGAGCAGAGATTCACAGACATTATCAATGAAAAGAAATTTTATGAAGACGGTCTGTTTATAAAAAAATGTTTTTTACTATGTAACAGAACGATGTATGACAGAGTTCGAAATGAAGATACAAGGAAAGAATGTAAGATGAAGAAAGATGTAATAAACAGAATGAAAGTTAACACATCGAGATGGTTTGGCCACTTGAAGAGAATGAATAAAGAACGCCTGAGGAAGAAAATATACAAAGCTGACAGGAATGGAATAAGAGGTCGGGGGCGCCCAAGAAAAGGATGGCACGACCATGTAAACGATATTCTGAAAGATGGAAATGTAAGAAGCGTGAACAACAGACGAACGTGTATAAGACGATGTATGAATGTTGATGAGGCGATGAGTGTGTGTCAAGATAGAAAAATGTGGCGTTCGGTTATCTCTGCCTACCCTGTGAGGGACATGGCGTGATGGTATGTATGTATGTTTTTACTATATACGATTTTTATACTATTCATTTTTTTAACACATAATCAAAAGATACACAGTAAAAAAAAACCTGTTGCCCTTAACAAGAGTGCAAGCATTCGTGTTTTATACACATATGGTTATCTTTTAATTCTTTTTATTAAAACCCAACAAACATACAGTCACATAAACAAGTATTACGACAAATTCAATGTAAACAATATATCATAGACCAATTTTGTTTGTGAATATTACATTATTTTTAAGCTGCACAGTAAAAAACAATTACAATTTTGTTATACTGTGCAGCTTAAAAATTATGTATAGCAATTTTTCTTGTTTATTTTATTTTATATAAATTTGTTATTAAAATAATTATTAAGGTTTTTGTAATTAATGGTTATTTAACTCTTATAAAAACAGTGCAGTACAGTAATTAACAATATTTCTTAATTATATGCTTCGTATAAAGTAACACTTGTGTTTTTTTTCTTTATTATTATTTTGTTTGTTTCCTATAATGTAAATAGTTGCAACTCCCTTTAAAACACGAGATCATCTCTTTTTGAAGGAAGTTTTTTTTTCTGTAAAGCGTTTTAATTTTTATATTGCTAACGTAATTTACATATGTAAAATATTTTTTGAAACAAATAAATAAATAAAATAAAGTCTCCACTTGCGCAGAGTGCAAAGATGTTTTTTTTATACTACAAATGGTTTTAAGATACATACATTTTTATAATTAATTGATATCTATTAATAATATCTGTCACCTACGTTAATAATTATAGCTTATACTATAAGTTTTATAATATAAATAAAAAAATAAAAATACAAGGAAAATATTATAAAAGGCCGATTCCGTTATCAAAGTGGAATAAATGCTCAAGAAATGAGATTATTAAGAAGAGTATGTAACAGAACGATGTATGATAGAATAAAAAATGGTGACATAATAAAATAATGCAAGATAAAGAAGAATACTATAAGTTAAATGAAAGTGAATGCCCTGAGGTGGTTTGGGCATATTGAAAGAATGAACGTTGAACGACTGACCAAAAAAATATACCATGGAGTTAATAGCAGGGGTCGGCCCAGAGAGGGATGGCATGACCATGTGAAGCTTAAACAATCGACGATGTAAAATGGTGATCGATGTGTGCAAAAATGGTGGCATATGGCGTAGAGTTCTTTCTGTCTACCCCGTAAGAGACATGGCGTGATGGTATATGTGTATTTTTCTTTGATAATACTTTTTTTTCCACAAATATTCTCAAACAGATTTGTTAGAATCGCCCTTATTTTTTTGCGGATTCGTCAAATTTCTCCAAATTTGAACGAGCCGTGTCTCGCTTCTATCTCTCTCCCCCGCCTAACGGAGACATGCCCAAGTGTGAGACAAACGAAACATTCGGGTCCGTTTCTTTGTTTCCACTGTACGTATTCTCAAAATGAGTTGTTGTATCATCGGCCGACATTTATATTCTGCAAAATTTTCTTTCTGGGTTAGGGAATCTCTCACCGACGACCTTGACAGTGTGGAAGGTCGAGCGTGGGGCCGGGAAAAGAAACGTGCACAAGGATGTCCTTTATATAAACGTCCTTCGAGGTTTTTTATGATGCGATAAAAAATAATGCCTTTTTTTCACATTTTTCTCCATGAAACACCAAATATTATTGTAATAAAATTTATTTGAGCAGAGGTAGGGAATAAAAAATATTTGGTTCGAATATCTTATTAATTTATGTTCCTTTCTTTTCTCCAAATTCGGTTCATTGTTTTTTTGTGTAGAATTTCGAATGTCGATCTTAAATGTCAAGTATGGGGTCGTTATTATTTATATATTTATTTACAGCATTTAGAGGGTTTGGCATGAAAATTAAACCCAAATTATGCAAATTGGTACGTATTATAAAGTAAACAATAAGAAGATTCCATTGATTGGGAAATAAATATGCTCATTTACGGTATTTTTTTCAGAATCCCTAGGCATGTGCAAGCGAGTGTTGACGGACAATCATATTTGTGATGACTGATGACCAATTGTATTGTTACTTAAGAATGTTGTACCCGAAATTTGTTTTTATTGTTTTGTTGATTTGTATTGTTTTTATTAATTAACTTGAGTCGCATTGTAATTTGTGTTAATATTAATTGTGTATCTATGTTATAATAGTTTCTCTTCTCTCCTTTCTCTTCCCTTTCCTAGTTGTTGTATATATGTATGTATGTGTGTATGTATGTATATATTTATGTGGGTCATTGGAAAATCTCTTTCTGAGGAAGAAGTTATTTTTATCACACTGACAGTATTAACTATATTGAATTCTATTATGAAAATTTAACACTATTTTTTTCTTCTACAATTATTCAATTCCTATTAAAATGCGCTTTTCAACTGGCCTTCACCAGGCGAAACGGTCGTGACAATTATTTTATTCCTGGATAGGAATAAATTGGTTGTAAATTGGTTGTAAATTAATTTAAATAAAATAAATTCCTGGATAGGAATAAATTCTAATTCCTGGATAGGAACAAAATAGTTGTAATAATTATAATTCCTGGATAGGAATAAAATTAATGTAAGAAAAAAAAACATTTTTTAATTTTTATCACTCATTCGAGGTAATAGTTAATCAATCAATTTACGAGAATCCCGGGTCTTTTTAAAATCCGAATTAATATTTTCCTGAGCAGATTGCAAACCCTCCCCAGCACTTAGTAGTGCACTTCTTTGGAAGAGTATAATGGACCCAAATCCAATAGCTGGTAATCTTTATGTAGAAATGTCTATGTTACATGAAGTGAGTAATGATTGGTTGTAAAGATAGAGTTGTATGGCGCTCGATTCTTTCTGCATACCACGTAAGTGATACGGCATGATGGTATGTTTGTATATAGAATTAATGCGATATGATTGAGAGTAAAGAGTCGGTCACGAACCACTCTTTTTTATGGACCCTGTTGTTTTGCATCATTCTATCTTCACTTTAATGATTTTTTCAAAAAGCTTCACTTTCGTTTGAAATGCATTTCAGGCCATTAGTATAGTTACAAATAAATAATAATATTTTATTGCAAGCAATAAAACCAATCGGTTTCCTGAACATATTCTTTTACACTTTCTTTGTCGGTAAAAAACGCGCGTTTCCAAAATCCCGGCTGCCATAGTTTTTACGATTCGGCAAATATTCCACAAAGGGTTTAGTGACATTTGTTTTCCATTGTCCATCTGCGGACATATTTGTGCAACTTTAAAAGTGAAAGGACACCAAAATGAAAGCCTTGAGAAGATCGTATAAATAGGTTTGTGATAGATGCTGAAGTAACAACATTCTTGGAAAACTAATAGGATGTTGAGAAATATCTGGCTTTCGAACCTTTTTTTAACACGTTTCTTGAATTACGTTAAATATGAATTATATCATTTTACAAAAAAGTGAAAACATGACGAAAAAACGTATTGAAACAATGTTTAGATTTATAAAATACCTTTCATTAAAAAAAAAAAAATATTTTTCTATGTCTCATA
The DNA here is from genome assembly GCA_963576475.1 of Molanna angustata. NCBI lineage: Eukaryota > Metazoa > Arthropoda > Insecta > Trichoptera > Molannidae > Molanna > Molanna angustata. The sequence goes on along the minus strand of OY754979.1, from coordinate 9,161,485 downwards.
AGTTTTGAGTTATAGATATTAAGTTGCAAAAAAACGACTATTATTAAAAAAATTATTACGTAAAAAGTACGCAAAACAAAAAAATTTCTTACGGATAAATGTTGAAAATGAATGATAATGAATGAAAGAATACAATATATTTTTTTCAAAGATGTAACTTTTAACAGTACGGTTTTATTTTTTTTTTCTTCATTTGAAATGTATATTTTAAAATTCTTTTTGAATTGCTTTTGGTTTTGAAATGTACGTGTTATTTATAATTGTTAATTGATTTATTTTTCAATTTATGTGTTTTGTTTTATAGATTATGTGTAAAGTATTTTTATTGTGTAAGCAAAAATCTGCTGCTTTCCTAAGCACAAGCTTACAGCTTAAATTACAAAAAAGGAAAGGAAACATTGTTTTTTTGAAAACATGTAATATTGTATGTAACTCAGTCAATATGTACCTATATAACAAAATAATAAATACTAAATAATAAAAAAATGAAATACATATTCACAGATGTCTAATGTCTTTTGTTCTTTTTCTAATAAGCAATTTAATATTTCATAATAGGTTCCTACACACATTTTTATCCCGGTATTCTTACGACTATTGAAATTTTCTACGAACAATAACAATTTTAACGAACAATCTTTACAGACTATAAAATTTTTGTGCTCGTCATTGAGGAAGTACAAAAACAAACAAACAAATAGATAATAAAATAAAAAACAAAATAAATGGGTGCACCAAAAAAAGTTTCACCCTTCAACGAAAGTAAAAAAGTTAAGAGATAAAAAAGGAGCATTGAATTGCGGGTTAGTAAAAAAGCATTTAATGACACTCAATTGTAAAATGTATATTTACAAACACACTTTCGCTTTTATGGGAGCAAGAAAAATAATACAAAGCATTGAACCCGAAGAGTAATATAAAAAAAAAACAGTAGGAAAAAATCAATATAAAAAGCATCAAAGGATGTTACACCCAATGAAAAAAAAAAACTCCTAGTAAAAAGTGACGTCACAAAAAATATTAAGTAATGCAACGATTGACCAGTTTTTATCGAAGGCGAAATATTCACAGGGTGTTCTTGTCGAAAAATGATTCATTTTTATTTGTATTGTCTATAGTCTTAAATAAATAAAAAATACCAGTTAATTGGAAGACATTGTCATTTGGTAATAATCTAGCAGTGTTTAAATAAAGAAATAAAATAACACGTACGTATATAAATGTGTCACAATCATCTCTTCTCTTCTTTTTCTTCGTCTTTTTCGATATTTATGAGTGCAATCATGATGTTTTGTGTATGGCATATTTCGTTTGTCGTCTTCTTCTTCTTCTTCCTTAGGCCATCTCACCACTGCTGGATGTATGCCTTTTCTCAGTACCTACTTTCACTCGTCTCTTTTGTGGACTTTATTAAAATAGTTTAAAATTTTGTGACCTCTGTTAGGCTTTAATTATAAGTATAATCGATTGACATGTATGAAATCAATATGACACTGCTATAGAACTGATTAATTTTCTATAGACATACATTTATTAATTTAATTTAATATCAAAAATCTCACAAATTGAGCCCATTAGAGGTAGGTACTTTCAAAAATTCACAAATTCAACTACCGATGACAAAGTGAAGTTTTTTGAATTTTTGAGTTTAATTAATATTTTGTTCAGATATATTTTTATAACAAATTTTAGAATAAGCTAAAATCGATTACTTTCTGTAATCTAAAAATGTGTTAGATATCCATAATATTCGTTCATTGTTTAAAGATCAAAAAATACAACACTTCATTCATTCATACCATCACGCATATCACTCAATGTGAGGTAACCAGCGACAGGGGTGTGTATTGCATTATAAAATAAATCACGACACATGCGTGTATCCCCACACAACAGTCTCGTTTCACCTAAAAAAGAAAGAATGGGTTGTGAACCTTATTGCTTAATAATTGATAGCAGTGGACGCAGTACTTTGCAATATTTTGTTTAGAAAATAATATGAAATATTTTTAGCAATAAATAAAAAAAAAATAAAAGCTAAAAAGTTTTTTTAAAGAATGAATATTTCCTTGTAACAAATACAGTCCCTAATCTAAGCAGTAATGCTTGTGCTATAGGTGAACGAAATCATTCGTGGCAGGATTCTAACTCGTGACTGCACTAGATCTAAAAATCCATCTAAATTATCTACTTCTTTCTGTAGGTTAATTTAAAATGTCTTTGGAGAGTTATAATATCAGAAAATGTGCCTACCTACCTACTTGTTTCAACGGCACCTTTAATCCCGAAAAAATGTTTGAGCAGGAGTACCACAAAAGGACACTCTGTAGCTCAAACAGAGTTCGTAGTAGACAGAACCGAAGAGGGCAAAAAATACTTGGCAATATAAATATTGGGCAATGGTAGAGAAAAAGATGAAAAAAATAGGTCAATAGTAGAATGAAGTTCGTTGGACGCGGAAGGGGTGATATGTATAGTTTTTTTTTTCTGTAGCACCTTACAGAAACATCCATAGCACAATTGTGTTAATAATAACAAGAGCGACAAAAAAAACACATTTAAAAGCACCTGGTGGAATAGAAAAGCAGGTATGCGCCATTTGTTTTTGTGCATACACCATTGTGTGCTCAAAGCACATAACTCGGGGTCTATTTTTTTTCTAGACGGTGAATTCTATTTCCGATTTGAAAAAAATGAGTGTATTCAAATATGCGTGGGTAAAATCTTTGAAGAGCAAAAAACATATAAATATACACATACTTGTATTAAAAACATCGGTATCATCACGCAAGTTTTATTAAAAGATATTTAATGCAGGGTTGTCACCTAACTGGATTTTTCACTTCGTATCCGAAATTTGGAATCAGTTTACAATCTGTCGATTGAGACTGCTTCAAATTTGTAGAATTCAAATTTGTCGGCCAAGAAAGAGTTGGCACGATCACATAAATGGGATTTTGAAAGATGGAGATGTTAGAAGTAAGAATAATAGAAGAGCGTGTATGAGACGATGTATGGAAGTGAATGAAGCGAGGAATGTATGTCAAGAGAGAGGAGTCTGGCGTTCGGTTCTCTCTGCCTACCCCAAATAGGGAAATGGCGTGATGGTATGGTATGGTATGGTAAATTTGTAGTAACACAAATTATTCCACAAAGTATTTATTTTTGTCTACCGACAACCGTTTCAGTTTGTTAGTGAAATCAATACCTATCAGTATCAGAAGTTTATCAGTATGGTGATTTTAGAATTGCTTTATTTTAATTATAATACTTTTAAAAGCATTATAATTGCATATTATTTTTATAATATTATGTTACTATCGAAATATAATTATTATTTTTTTATTCAACATTTTTTTAAATCTTTATTATAACACAGAATTCTATCATCTACAGATTTAAAAAAAAATAAAAATAAAAATATGTCCTTGTTAAACAAGTACATATACATCTTCCTACGTTCCCTAAAATAAGCAAATAAATTCTTGTGCTTATGTGAACGAAATCGGTCGAGGCAGGATTCCAACTCGCGACCACTGGATTACTAGCCCAGCGCGCTAACCGCTCTGCCACCGACCCATCCATATTACTGACATCTTGGCCACAAGGAAAGAATGAATTGATAAAGAACATATTGCCTATCAAAAGGCAATGTAGTGGCACTTACTCATATTATTTCTTCCATTATTTGTTTTATATTTCCCTTATCCTGTTTTCAACCATCACGGTCGATACGATGTAATTAATAAATTAATTTATTATATTAGTCTATATTTTCGATACTTAATAAAAAAAATAGCAAACTTATCTAAGACGTCCATATGAACGCAGATTGAATTAATTCGAAAATTCATTTCTACGAATATATTACTATCTACAAATTTGGTAACCCTAATTGAGTACCTTTCAACATCCCTTTTTGAGATTCTAAATACATTTCTTAGAGGTACATAGGTATAATTTATTTTAGAAAATAAACCAAAAAACACATACGGACGTCAGCTGGTATTATTTTAAATAAATGATTGAACACACGCAATAAAAATCGAATTTCATATTATGTTTAATTTCGAGATTTTAACATACTTCGTGTTACTTCAGGTGTCCCTCAGGGTTCCTTGTTGGGGCCTCTGCTTTTTAATATTTATATAAATGATATTTCAAATTGCTTTCTGTTCTCTCATGTTTTACTTTTTGCCGATGACATGAAAATTTTTGCTTGTGTGAAAAGTGTTGAGGATTGTCAGAACATTCAAAATGATCTAAATCGCCTTGACCTATATTGTAAACACCATAACCTGAAGATCAATACTGATAAATGCTTTGCTATCCGGTTCACCAGAAACCGGAATATTGTTAATTATACTTATAAACTTAACAACCATCCTATTACTATAACCACTGAAATAAAAGACCTAGGCATCAAGTTGGATGGTAAATTACTCCTGGACAAGCACATAGATAATATCACCTCCAAAGCATCCAAAATGCTGGGATATGTTCTCCGTTTGTGCAGACAATTTAATAATATCTCTACCTTTAAAACTCTGTACTTCGCATATGTTCGTAGCATTGTTGAATACGCATCTCAAGTCTGGTCTCCCTCATATGCCATATACAAGATCAGAGTTGAAAGGCTGCAAAAGAAATTTCTCAGATATCTTGACTTTCGTGCGCACAGAGACCACATTAGTTACTCTGATTCCTTAAAGCATTACAAAATTACATCACTCGAGAGCCGCAGAACTATAGCAGATGTTATATTTTTATTCAAAATTGCAAACTCAACGGTTGACTGCCCTGATCTGCTAGAACGCTTGACTCTGAGAGTGCCAACAAGACCGACTAGACTGACTGACCTACTTTACCTCCCCATTTGTAACACTAATGCCAGACAGAATTCTTTCATATACCGCACTTCCCATTTTTATAACTCCAACATTAGTGATGCAGACCTTTTTAACTCCCCATTGATTATGGTAAAGAATAGATTATTAGGTAGGTACTCTAATATAATCCTAGATACTCATGCTGATAAGTTGGGTTCATCACATAAAGGTTCACACACATCCTCATACACTCCCACACACACCCACACATACACATACTCACACACACACACACTCCCCACTCACATGTCACATATCTGATTATTTACTGTTTTCTTTTTTTCTCCTACACTACATAAATATATAAATGGTAATAATGTATACATGTAAGTGATGTTGGGCATGCTAATTTTTTTTTATATTTGTATCACCTGTATATTTTGTCCAGATATTGTTTGTATACTTTGTATAAAATAAAATAAAAATAAAATAAAATAAAATACTCACGAATTTTATCATTATTTAAAATTACATACCTAATATTTCAAAATTACATCATATCAAAATCCATTATCAGAATACAGACCATTTAATAAAAACTCTTATATTAAGGGGGCATATTAACCTAAACACCCCAATTTTAAATCAAAATCCTCAAATATGTTAAACAGTGTGTTTTTAGAAAGAATACTATAATTGTTTTCAACATTTCTCTAGTGAATGTTCGCCATACAATTTGAAAATTCAGCCTTAATTCCTCTTAAAAGAATAATTATAATATTTAAATTACTCCATAACTATGTGTCATGGAGAAATAAATATTTTATATGCTTAAAGAATGCATAAAATCAAAGTGAATGATCGATAAATTTTTTTTCATTTCAAGTAAGGTTGGTTCTTAAAACGCAAAAAATTAAGAAATTTGATTTATCCGCTAATTCAAATCACGTATAAACCTTTTTCAACGCACGCGATAGTTACCCTTACTAACACGTAACTTCAAAGTGCATTAGGCGGTTTTAATATATCTTGTTTAAAGTTTCTAGATTTAGCATTATGTCCTCTTAAGATACGTTATTGTTAGCAGAATGAAAGTGATGCTCTTATATTGAAAGAATGAACGGGGCAATCATTTATGTGAGCCTAATAATAATATTAGGGTCACACAAATGATTTAAAAGGGCAACGAACAACGAAACCTGGTAATACTAATGTCAATTTCTTATTTTAGTAAAAGTAGAGAACGAATGGCTCGAGAAAGTTGACGAATATGTCTATCTGGGAAGCATGTTCCAACTTAATGGACGGATTGATAAGGAGATCGAAAGAAGAGTTATGGCAGGAAACAGACCGAATGGAGCACTTAGACCAGTTATGAATGATCGCAACATATCAAAGGATGCTAAAGTTATTATAGCCATTCATAACGCTATCTTAGTGCCGACCTTGACGTATGCAAGTGAAACTTGGACATGGCAGAAGTCGCACGAAAGCAGAATAAATGCAGATGAAATGAAATCGCTAAGAAGAATCTGTAATAGAACGATGTCGGCCTTGGTGGTTCAGTTGGTTAGATATCTGACTGCTGAGCCAAAGGTCCCGGGTTCGATTCCCGGTGGAGACACAGTATTTAATTGTGTTTTCAGTCTGGATCTGTGAGACGATTAATATCGTAAGTCTCCAGAATGTGGCAACTTATTATTGGGTGCGTGTTAAATTAATATTTGACATAGTACCTATTAGTTGCCCGAGAATCAATATTAAACAAATAAATAAATAAATGTATGACATGGTCAGAAATGAAGACATTAGGAAAGAATGTAAGATAAAGAAAGATGTCATTAATAGAATGAAAGTGAACGCATTGATATGGTTTGGCCACATGGCGAGAATGAATGAGGAAAGCATGACGAAGAAAATATACATTGCGGACAGGAATGGAATGAGAGGTCGGGGCCGCCCAAGGAAGGTAAGGCACGTCCATGTGAACGGTATTTTGAAAGACGGAAATGTCAGAAGCGTGAACAACAGACGAACTTTGTATAAGACGATGTATGACTGTCGACGAGGCGATGAAGGTGTGTTAAGATATAAATAAGTGGCGTTCGGTTCTCTCTGCCTACCCCGTGAGGGATATGGCGTGATGATTTGTATGTATTTTACATATTCATACATTCCTTTAACTATAGTTATTCCCAAATATATTGAACCCGGCTTCCGGGTGCGCAGAGCTCAAATTTTTATATTTTCGCTTCGTTGGATTACGTGCAAATCGCCCCCCTCCTCGACGAAATGATTCAAGATATTTGGCGACAACTATAAGCAAAAAAATGCTTGTGTTATATGTAGGTGAACGAAATCGGTCGTAACAGGATTCGAACGCGCGACCACTCGATTATAAAACCAGCACACTAACTGCTTTGCCACAATGTAGGTACTTGAGACTTCTTGTTGCTTGGGTTGTTTAGTAGAAATTGCCTAATGGCAATACGTACGTCTATATAAAATTATTTGTACACAAATTTGATAAATTAATATTTTGAAAAAAAAAAACAAATATTATCAGAAACAATTTATGGCGTGCGTTAATGAATGTGAGAGGCGTTTACAACGGATGCTAGTTCTCTTTGTCTACTTCAAAAGGAATATGGCATTGTGGTATGTATGGGTGAATGAATATCGCTTTTCATCTTCGTCAAGTAATTGGTGATATCTCTAAGAAAATAAAACAGATGTTTGCATTAAAAAGAAGCATTTTAATTAACGATGCAGCATCCGTCTACTGAATATTATTTTATGTTTTTGAATATTCCACCTCGATCAATAGTAATATGGTCTACTGTCTGGAAAAAGTCATTATATGCCTATCTGGGCAAAATAAAATTGAGTTAACTATACTTCCAAAATTACCAAAACGCCGTTTATATCTGGTCATTAAATGAATTAATTTAAATTATATTGCCAGGAAAAAATCATTATAATTTGTATTGATTTTATCTTTCAAACGGTTCTCTATGGTTACGGTGCCCGGCAGCCAGCGCCCTCTGGATTTGCCTTTATTCTGTTAGATCATGTCGCCATGTATAAATTTCCAATATGGCCGACGTTCAAGATTAGTGCAAATAAATTTGTTTTCGGCTAGTGTCGTCTCGTTGTTCAGTTTTTAAAATCTCAAATATAAGTAATTGTTTTACACCATTTCTTTATTAATATTTTTTTTATCAATTAGGAAATCATGTTCTAGGGCTAGTATTTTACAATTTTAAGTGATTATAAAAACATTTATGAACCATGTTCCACATTAAATAGGCACAATCGCAGTATTCTGCACTCCTCAACCACACCTCAAGAAAGACCATTCACACAAATTAGATCAACCAGGTTTTAATGTCCGTTATAATACCTGTCATCAATTCAATCTCCGACGCGATTTGTCATTTCATAAAACCATAAAAAAGCATTGCGATATTATTTTGCTAAGTTTTTTTTTTTTTTTTAATGAATATGTCCTTGTTAAACAAGTACATATACATTTTCCTACATTCCCTAAATTAAGCATAAATGCGTGTGCTATAAGTGAACGAAATCGGTCGAGGCAGGATTCGAACTCGCGACCACTGGATTACTAGCCCAGCGCGCTGACCGGTCTGCCATCGACCCATCTAAATCTATCTATTTTGATATCTGAAGTATGCATTTATTTTGAATAATACAGAATACGTACGATCACCATACGGCGACTATAATTTGTCGTTCAAGTTTTCACTCATAATCATAATTGTGTGTATATTTTCATAATTTATTGATTTGTTTTAGTGGATTTATGTTTTAATATAGTTTTATTGTATACGAAGTGTATTTAAATGCACGAAAAGCGATAAATAACCAATAATGATAGACGTCAAACTGTATACAACTTATGCGTCGGCAATTTTTTTTTTCTCCTCCCTTTCGGCCTGTCTAAGAGGAAAACGAACGATTCAGAGGGCATTGGCGGCAGCCGTAAAGAAAAACTCACTATCTACTATAATGAATTCTTCCTCGCAATTTTGTCTGTGCATTCCATAGAGTTAGTAGACATTGATTCTTTGTTCTGTGTACACGTGTCAAGTCAGTTAGTGACACTTTGCTTCATTATTATTGTGTCGTTTGGGAGCGTGTTTTAGTGTTCAAACCTTATAAAACGCTATTAGTTTTATGTATTTTTAAAAACTTTATAAAGAACAATAGTTGGACTCACGTTTTAATAACAAAATTAAGTATTATATAAGTGAATAAGCATATTTTCTTAAGATTGGACATTAAAATGGTCAGGTGGTATAATTAAGATTGTAGTGTGGGTTTATGTTTATTATTTTAAGTGATTTATAGATGCAGTCATGTAGTTCTACTTTATATTAGGTATTTATTAAGTGTTCACGTCTTTTATTAATAATATTAATAATACTAGTTAATTGTGTTAATATTTATGTTGGAGCTTGCGTTGAAAAAGATGAACAATTATTCTCATATTCCATTGGTGAGTAATGTTAACAAGGGAATATTAATTAATATTATCATTCTGCTCATAAATTTTAAAATGAAAATAGTTTCTTTTTACAAGATGTGACTCTCTATATAGTCTTTATCCCATATACTGATCCGATAATTAAATAAATGATTATAAAGGTCTGTAAGTTTAATTAATACGATGTTGATTTTCCCATATAATATTGCAATTTGTTATCTAATGACATTTTTATCTCTTTTACAGGAAGAAACCATTGATACCACATTTACTGATCCTATAAAATGTCAGAACGTATGTCCACAATGGATTAAAACTGTAAGTTTAATTATTAAAACACGATGTTAATTTAACTATACATTTTTGCATATTGTTATACGATAATTTTATTTGTTTTACAGGAAGAAACCGTTGATATCCCAATAACTGATCATATAAAATGTCAGAATGTATGTCCACAATGGATCAAAACTGTAAGTTTAATTATTAAAACACGATGTTGATTGACTATATATTTTTGCAAAATTTTATCTGAAATCTAATAATTAATACTTTACATAAAGAATTTAAAATACTAAGAAAATTAAATTCATTTAATGGATCAACCTTAACCTTCATCTCCCTATTCTCACTAGTTTTATTAAATAATCTTTAATTGTTATCTTACGATATTTTTATTTGTTTTACAGGAAGAAACCGTTGATATCCCATTTACTGATACTATAAGATGTCAGAACGCGTGTCCACAAGGGATTAAAACTGTAAGTTTAAACACGATGTTTATTTAAGTATGTATTTATGAAAATTGTTAATTTACAATATTTTTATTTGTTTTACAGGAAGAAACTGATGATATCCCATTTACTGATGCTATAAGATATCAGGATGCATGTTCACAAGGGATTAAAACTGTAAGTTTAATTATTTAAACACGATGTTGATTTAACTATATTTTTATGCAAATTGTTAATTTACAATATTTTTATTTGTTTTACAGGAAGAAACTGATGATATTCCATTTACTGATGCTATAAGATATCAGGATGCATGTTCACAAGGGATTAAAACTGTAAGTTTAATTATTTAAACACGATGTTGATTTAACTATGTATTTATGCAAATTGTTAATTTACAATATTTTCATTTGTTTTACAGGAAGAAACTGATGATATCCCATTTACTGATGCTATAAGATATCAGGATGCATGTTCACAAGGGATTAAAACTGTAAGTTTAATTATTTAAACACGATGTTGATTTAACTATGTTTTTATGCAAATTGTTAAATTACAATATTTTTATTTGTTTTACAGGAAGAAACTGATGATATCCCATTTACTGATGCTATAAGATATCAGGATGCATGTTCACAAGGGATTAAAACCGTAAGTTTAATTATTAAAACACGATGTTGATTTAACTACATATTTTTGCAAATTGTTACCTTACAACATTTTTATTTGTTTTACAGGAAGAAACCGTTGATATCCCAATAAGTGATCCTATAAAGTGTCAGAACGTATGTCCACAATGGATTAAAACTGTAAGTTTAATTATTAAAACACGATGTTGATTTAACTATATATTTTTGAAAATTGTTATCTTATGATATTTTTATTTGTTTTACAGGAAGAAACCGTTGATATTCCTTTAACTGGTGCTATAAGATGTCAGAACGCATATCCACAAGGGATTAAAGCTGTAAGTATAATTATTAAAGCATGATGTTGATTATACCTTCATTTTTTTGCAAATTGTTATGTAACGACATTTTTATCTGTTATATAGGAAGAAACTGTTGATGTCCCCTGTGTCAGGTCTTTGAATCCTAATCCAAAGGTACATTCACAGACGGTTATTCGAGATATTCAAAATGTAAGTATGTATTGGGTCATTTTATGTTTGTTTAATAACACTATCAACAATCTAATGGTCTATATATTTACAGGTTTCTGGTGTTAAACGAAAACTAGTAGAGTATGATTCGACCGACGAAGAACAGAATGAAACGGAGATTATTAGCGATAAAGTTTCCGATTTCTCGGATTATGGGGAGAACGAAGAATCAAAACTGTGCAAAAAGAGGAACGAGAAAATATGGAAGGTCAATGTTACCAAACAAAACAGGTCGCAATGCCTTCCATATAAAAATAAAGTAAAGAGTATGCCAGCAAAAAAACCACATTCAGTGGATTGTTCCCGCTGCAAATTTAAGTGTAATGAACTATTTAGTGAACAGGAGAGGGTGTTAATATGTAAAACATATTGGGGATTGGCTTCGTACAGCCAACAAAAAGATTTTATTTTGAAAAATGTACAGGCCGAGGCTCCAAAATGCACGACTAGTAATTCAAACCGTAAAAGAAAGCGCACTCTCGCCAAAAAATATTTTTTAGAAAACGACGGTGGCCGCCACAGGGTGTGCTCTAAGTTTTTTGAGAAAACTTTGAATATTTCAAATGGACCCATCACAACAGCCCTCAGAAATCAAGGCACAGAGGGAAACTTTAATGGAAGCGACCAAAGGGGGAAATATAGCCGTGTTTAAAATATTATTATTCGTGTTTTTGACTGCATTCCGAGACGCGCACGAAATGCATGCGTTTCGTTGGAATCCACCCCAAAATCTCTCGAGGGATGATGGCTCAGGTAGAGACCTAGGGACCCTGCTCGCCGCAAGGGGTCCAGAACGACACAAGATATTATTATTATTATTATCATCTAAGATTTTTACAACATCCCAAATTGTAGAAGAATTCAAAGGCGTGGCGCCTGTGTTCTTTAACGGTAGAATAATTATTATTTTAATGTATCTTTATGTAGACTTTATGTACATCAAGTGCACAGAGGCAATTTCTTTCAACTTAAAAAATAGACCATGATAATAAAAAAAAATGGATAAAACACTGTGAAATGTGTTTTTTTGTGTCAATTTATTGACTATATACAGCAAGTGCTTAAAGGCAATTTATTCTAACTAAAATTAAACAATGGAATTAAAAAAAAAGAAAAGACTGTGAAAGATTGTTGGCCTTCGTGGCTCAGTTGGTTAGGTATCTGACTGCTAATCCAAAGGTCCTGGATTCGATTCCCGGTGGAGACACAGTTTTTAATTGTGTTTTCAGTCTGGATATGTGAGACGATTAATATCGTAAGTCTCCAGATTGTGGCAATTTGTTATTGGGTGTGTGTAAAATGAATATTTGACATAGTGCCTGTAAGTTGCCCGAGAAGCAATATAAAAATAAAATAAAATATGTTTTTGTGTCAGTAATATATAAAATATTCAATATAATAAATTATTGCTATCAAAACATATTTTTTACTATTAATACAAACCAGTGATCACGCATGTTTGGACAAAAGTCATTGGACACGATGTATTCATGAAGATGTACCTACAATTTTTTCCACATATTGCACTTTTATTTTATTGCTTTACAGTAGATTATGAATTATTCTTTAAAATGTTCTGTATTTGAATTTAAAACAACTGCGTTTAACATTACGTATTTGACATTGACAGTATGAAAGTGGGTAAACAATCTATGGTTTGAGAGAAATATTTTTTTTATTTCATTAGATATATTTGTAATACTTTTTAAATTTTACCTTTATACACTCCTTCTCCATATAATCTTTATATATGCCAAATATCAAACTCCTCCGTGCGCGGAGGAGTTTGAGAGGAACTAAGGACCTCTGTAGAGGACATTAATATCCCAATTTGAAATCAAATTTCTCAAATATGTTAAACAGTGTGCTTTTTAAAAAAATACCATAAATACTTAGAACATTTCTCTAGTAAATGTTTGTCACACAATTTATAATTCAGTATAACTTCCCCTAAAAAATATTATAAATATCTTTTAAATTGTCATTACTGACGGTGTTTAATGTGTAGAACTCCATTATACTAGATATTTTTTTAACCAAACAAAAATTATCATGGTTCTACATGTATATTTTCCTTATCATAGGACGACCGTTTCGGCTGACTAGGCCCTTATCAACTGTTAAACATAGAGTAATGTCATACATACATACATACATACCATCACGCCATGTCCCTCGCGGGGTAGGCAGAGAGAACAGAACGCCACACTATTCTATCTTGACATACATTCACCGCCTCGTCAACATTCATGCTACGTCTCATGCATGTTCTTCTATTGTTCAGACTTCTAACATTTCCTTCTTTCAGAATATCATTCACATGGTCGTGCCATCCTTTTCTTGGGCGCCCCCGACCTCTTTTTCCATTCCTGTCAGCCTTATATATTTTTTTCGTCAAGCGTTCTTCATTCATTCTTTCCACGTGACCAAACCATCTAAGTGTGTTAACTTTCATTCTAGTTACTACATCTTTCTTCATCTTACATTCTTTCCTAGTGACCTCATTTCTAACTCTATCATACATCGTTCTATTACAAATTCTTCTTAACGATCTCATTTCCACTGCATTTATTCTACTTTCATGCGACTTCTGCCATGTCCAGGTTTCACTTGCATACATCAAGGTTGGCACTACAATTGCGTTATGAATGGCAACTTTAGCTTCCTTTGATACGTTACGATCATTCATAACTGGTTTAAGTGCTCCATTCACTCTGTTTCCTGCCATAACTCTTCTTTCAATATCCTTATCAGGCCGTCCATTCCGTTGGAACATGCTTCCCAGATAAACATATTCGTCGACTTGTTCAAGCCATTCATTCTCTACTTTTATTTGACACGATGTTCTGCTTTCACACTTTTCAAAGACCATTACCTTTGATTTGCTAGCATTCATCCTCAGTCCGTACTCTATGCATCCTTCATATACCATGCTTACTAGATACTGTAACTCTTCCACGCTTTCTGCTAACAGGACTTTATCGTCTGCATACATCAAATCACGCACTGTTACAGTACTCAGTTTCAGACCCTTATTTTCATCCCTTAGGGCTCTTATGCAGAAATCAATGTACAGATTGAAGAGCCATGGTGACAACACGCACCCCTGTCTTACGCCACTATTTATAGAGAACCACGACGTTACTGTGTCGTTGACACAAACACATGCCTCGCTATTCTCATACAATGACGCGATTGCGCGTATCAGCTTGCTCTTCACTCCGTACACTGACAATATATCCCATAGTTTTTCTCTGTTGACTTTATCATAGGCCTTTTCAAGGTCTATAAAAGCACAAAAAAGCTTCTGGTTTTTATCCAGGACCTTTTCTGTAACCATACGCAGAGAAAAAATTTGGTCTATACATCCTCTGCCGCCCACAAACGCTCCTTGGACATCCCATATCTTGCTTTCTGTAACCTTTCGTACTCTTTGATCCAAAATTCTTGCATACATCTTACCAACTGAGCTTAGCAAACTTATGGCTCTATAGTTTTTGCAGTCAAGCTTCGATCCTTTACCTTTGTACAAGGGGACCACGACTGCATTTCTCCAGTCTGAAGGAGTGCGTCCTGCTTCCCAACATTTGTTGAAAAGAGAGTGACACCACTCCAACATCTGATCGCCGCCATACTTTATAAGTTCAGCTGATACACTGTCATACCCAGCAGCTTTTCCCGCTTTCGCGTGTTTAACTGCTTCAAACACTTCGTCTTTCGTAATTTCATCTTTTTCATCTTTGTATACTTGCCATGCTCTCTGATTCATGCCACCACTCAAACCGCAATCATACAGCTCCTTGAAGTATTCTTTCCATCGTTCTTTTACGCCATCTTCATCCATAATTAATTTTCCATCTTTATCATTTATACCTTGCGATACTTTGACACTTCCATTTTTTCTTTTCGCCACGCCTTTCCAGAACATTTTCATGTTACCAGGAAAGTCATTGGCTATTTTCAGGCTTTCTTTCTCTTTCAGAAAATCTTTTTCTCTTTTTACAATATCTTTTACCATTTTTTTACATTCTTTATACTTCTCTTTTGCTCTTTCTTCACTGTTAGATCCTTTCGCTGCTATTAATGCCATCCATGCTTTTTTCTTCTCACCCACAACAAACTTTACTCTCTCATTCCACCATGCGTCGCCTTTCTTTCCGCCTCTTTTAGCAACACCACAAACTCTCTCTGCTGTCTTACATACGGTCTCTTTCAAGGTCGTCCATGCTTCTTCGATGATTCCTTTACTGTCTATAGCTAAAAGAAATTTGCTTCCGATATCTTTCACATATTGTTTTCTTACATTCTCATCTTGCAGCCTTTCCACTTTGGTTCGGTTCGGTGGATCACTACGGTGGGTTTTTGAGCGCCAACCGGTGAACAGATCAATTTTGGATATCACCAAGTAATGGTCTGTTTCCAGCTCCGCGCCCCTATACACCCTAGTATCCACTGTCGCTTTCCTCAGTGCGGCGTCCACACATACATAATCAATTATCGACCTTTCGTTCCCTCTTTGCCATGTATACTGGTGAACTCTTTTGTGGCTGAATACAGTATTCGCCACAAATAGATTTCCTTCCGTACAGACTTCCAGAAGTCTCTTACCATTTTCATTCACTCTACTATCACCGTGGGGACCAAGGACAGACTCAAAATCTTTCCGACGGACGCCCACCCACCCATTAAGATCTCCAGCCAGAATCACTCTTTCATTATCTTTTTTCATGTTCATTATTTCAGTCAGCGTGTTCCAGAATTCATCCTTTTCACTTTCGCTATCGGAGTTCACAGGTGCGTATCCTATAATTAGAAACACGCTTGTAATTCCAATCTTCAGCCTTACCCACATCAGTCTAGACCATTCAAGCTTGTACTCTTTCATACATGTCCCCATTCGTTTCGCTAGAATCAGCCCGACTCCTTTGCATGCAAAATCGTCACTCTTCACACCCGACCAAAGCTCTATCATACCATCGTTTCTTACGTTCATCCCTTTACCTTTCTTTTTTGTTTCACTTACACACATAATATCAATCTCTTTCTCTTTCATCACGTCACACATTTCGTTCATCTTTCTATCCATTCCACCTCTAATATTCCACACTCCTATTCTGCATTCTGTTCTCCTCTTTTTGCCTACCCCCTGGACCGTTACATGACGAGTGGCAGGCTGCATCGATGTATCCCGAAGGAATCCAGGGGGTTTTGTTGCTTACATACTAAGTATACATTACACTAAAACACTAAAAAAAAAGATACTTAAAATTAACAAGAATGTCCTTTTTGTCTACAAGCATTTCTACAAATATCCTGAGCCACGATGGAGACGAATTTGCTGTGGCGGATGTCGTCCTAGTTGTAGTTCACAAAAACGGTCGCTTACGCATACGTAATGTCTTTTACGTAATGTCTTACGCTTACGTAATGTCTTTTTCTTATATACTAAAAGTAGTTTTTTTTACAACTATACAAATGACTTTGAATTACAATTATGAAATATCATAAACAGTATATAAGAAAAAGACATTACCAGTTGACAAGGGCCTAGTCAGCCGAAACGGTCGTCCTATTATAAGGGAAATATACATGTAGAACCAAAATCTTTTTTTTTCATTAAAAAATAGCTAGTATTATAATAATAATAATAAAATACTTTTATTGCTTTATACAACGTGGCGGACTTATTGCCCGCAGGCAATCTCTACCAGTCAACCACCTTAATATCCTTTTAACAGCATTTTTTTAAAATTACTCCATAACTCTGTGTCGTAGAGAAAAAAACCTTTTATGTTCTTAAAGAGTGCATAAAATCAAAATGAATGACCGATAAAGTTTTTTCATTTCATGTCACAGATTTGTTTCTTAAAATGCAAATTTAAAACACGTATAAACCCTTTTTAATGCACGCGATAGTTACCCTTATTAAAACGTAACTTCATAATGCATTAGGCGCTTTTAATAAGTATATCATTTATATGCTCACGTAAAAAGGGTTCCTAAGTTTTCGCTACAAGTATTACTAGTTGCATGTAACACATGAGATCCAACTGTCGACAGCGATAGTATGTATAGTTGAAGAATAAGTACCAAACCCATAAATACAAATTATTTATTATTTTATGATATTTAGTTTTCTATACAACACATGTACCTAGGTAGTCAAGATAGGATAGTATGGAGGTCAGTCTTTTTTTCCTACCCGGAATATGAAAACAGCATGATGGTATATGTATATTGTATGTTTAGAGATGAAGTATCAAACTATTAAGTCTTCTTTGATATTGTGTATAGGTGACTACCATACAAATTGTATGAAGCGATGTCGTCACTAAATTCAATTTTTATAAAAATTGTTAAAAAAATTTGAGATGTACTGCTACAATGTTAATATTTTTTATATAAAATTAAATTATCTAGTTGGGGTGTTTCGGCTTTTTTCGATATTTTAAAAAAAATGGAAATATAGGCAGTTAAACTCATAAATTTATCATAAAAAAAAAACTTTTCTTAATAAAAAATGCTTGAGAAACCCTGGAATTTTTTGGAAAAAATTAATTTGAGATTTTGTATTTGTCTATGTTTATACCAATTTTCAGCGTTCTAGCTTTTATGGTTTCTGAGATATAGGGAAAAATAAAATAAAAATTCAAAAGTTGATAACCCCTGACTGAAACAAAAATTCAAAATTCCGAGTATAAAAGTTTTGTAGGCCTGTAACTGTTTATATATTCTGAAATTTTAGGCTCTATAAATTGAGCGGATCAAAAGTTATAAGGGGACACACACACACACACACACACACAGACATACACACACACACACACACAGACACACACACACACACAGACACACACACACACACAGACACACACACAGACACACGAAATGTTCTACTCCGAATTCTGAGTAAATCCGTGTATGGAACATATATGCTGCGAAGCCTCTAAGTTGGTGTTTTTTGACTTCAAAGTTGGAAAAGCCGTGAAAAAAGTAGACCTCTCCATACAATTCTCGCGTATTCTGGCTTGATACATTGTCGATATGTTAAGAGAACAAAGTTCTCCTGAACAAATCGACAGTTGGAATATATGTATAAATAAATAAACTGGTTTAGGTAACTAATAAATAACTGTTACCATAACAAGACGTAAATCAGTCTATTAATCCATAATTTTAACTTCTGGTCTAAACTGAACATAAAAAATTATAGAAAAAAATCTATAGATCACTATAGATCGATGACGCCACTGATTCACAGTGTTTATGGATCTTGATCACAGGGGGAGGCTGAGCGAGAGAGACATACAAAGCACACCCTTATGACACAAACGAGTGATCGCATCTTAATAAGCATTCTTTTGATGTCCTTTTCAAACAGACGAACGAGTGTACAAGTGTGACAAGGATGAATATATGTTTTAGATAAGAGAGGGATGAAGAATTGGATCAGGGATTTATGGTCGAAGACAAGGACGAAGGATGAGATGTTTTTTCTTTGTAAAAACGTGTGTTTTCAAAGAAAAAAACGAAATCCGAACAGTCGGTGTTCGCATGGGCACTAAATCATCCCCAACCTAAAAACATTTGGCATTTGTAGGGGTTGATATTGCAATATGAGAGATAATGATCATAGGTATGAGACCTTTGTAAATATTCAGATATTTTAATTTTAGTGTCGTATTGCAAATATTTAATCTATTTTTTTTTGGGTAGAGTAGGTACTCATGATTACACCATAGATTTTTATTATAATATACTAAGTACTTACTTACTTTCCGTGTCCGGATTCATCAATAATAATAATAATAAATTTGGATAATTTATATAGCGTCGTTTTTGTGAATATCTCACCTCAAGGGCGCTGAAAAAATGATTACGTTGTATCATTTCGGCTCTGGTAAGATTTGCCAAAAAGGTGGGTTTTGAGTTTTTTTCTGAAAGAAGATATACTCGGTTTGTCTGAGGGTATGTGGGAGCTTATTCCATGCATTTGGTCCTGCCACAGCAAATGCACGATCACCGAAATTAGTTGTGTGCACCCTGTTTATTTCAACTAATTTCCCAACCATGGATGAAGAGGCAGAACGAAGTGATGATTGTCTGTCATTTATTGAAAGCGGAATGCACAGTTCGGAGAGGTAAGTAGGAGCCATACCACGAAGTGCTTTAAAGATTATGAGACAGAGCTTATATTCAATTCTTTCGGGGACTTTAAGCCAATGCAGATTGCGAAGATGGTGAGAGATGTGAGAAAATTTGGAGGCTCCAGTGATGAGTCTGGCTGCAGCATTGAAATTGCAGCATCAAATAAAGAACTTCCAGTAGTTGGCCACATGTACGCCATGTACGGCCCTGTCATTTGCGGCAATTAGGTCCTCCCGCACGCATGTCTCTCCGACTTTCGGACATATCATAAGGTGTTGGTGGTCCTGTATGTCCCCGCACTCGCAGGTATCGTCCTCCTTGTAGTCCCATTTTTTGAGGTTACTATTGCAGCGCGACACCCCAGTTCTCAATCTATTTAGTGCTCTCCAAGTGGGGTATGGCAGGTAGTACTAGATACTAGATGTAGTACTCCGTGGAAAAGGTGAGTCATGAAATATCGCACGTTTGACGTTTTGGTTGGCAACGTATTTCAATTTTCCTTACATTTCAACACTTTCTAGATAACACTACAAAATTTGCTAACTACGACATTTTGTATATTATAATAAAAATCTATGGATTACACACAAATACATGATAATTGTTTTTTACAAAAATCAAATGTCTAATATTTTTAGTTCTGCTTTTAAGGGGGGGGGGGGGGACTGCTGCCAACGTATATTTTAAATGTAGCATATACGTAAATATTGTATTTTTTCCTGTCGGGAGTCAATGATATTTTTGACAATATTTCGTCATCTCAATAGAGACGAAGTTGGAATATTTTAGAAGAACCAGGAACTACAAGGCTTACGACCTGTCATCGGCGGGTTTACGTGATCACTTTATGCGCTTGCGCAACGTTCACCAATTATACCTTCTCATTGAATTCCCTTATCTATGCAATTTTAAAAAGTTCGATGATTTTCAATAATGGGATACAATTCTTTTATGACATTCCAACTTCGTCTCTATTGAGATGTTGAAGTATTGTCAATTATACATCCATCTTGAAAGACGTATTTACACTGAAACATAGTAGGTACTTAGTATGTAAGTCTTTGTCCAATTCCATTATGGAATTGGCACTCCGCTGTGATCCTGAAGATCTCACTGTCAGACGTCTTCCTGATGGCGCATTCTTAGGACATAGTCATTCAGAGACTCAAAAACCATAAACCATACTTTACAGTCTATTAATTCCATTATGGATTTGGTACTCCACTGTGATCTTCACTATTTCACTGTGAAACGTCTTCCTGATGGCGCATTCTTAGGACATAGTTCTTGAATGTAGTGTGGAGTCAAGTCGTCCAGAGACTCGGAAACCATCAACCATACCTTACAGACTATTCGTTCTGGATTATTAATAATCTAATTAAAGGTTATTTTGAGACAATATCTTGAGGTGAGCTCTCACGGAGACGGCGCGGCGCTTATAAATAATTAAAAATTGAGGTAAATGCATCTATTTGAAGGCCCTAAGATCAAACATGTGGGATAGACGACATCGATCGGTGGAGTAGATACAGAAGAAGTCATTGGAGGGACTACGTGGCCATGATGGACAGTGATAGACTTGCATATATAGCGGCGAATGAAATTCCTTCTGGCTGCCGCTTACCCGGAAGACCACCCAAGAGATGGAAGGATAGCTGGACTTCGTCATCCCAGGAGGCATAGTTTCTGAAGAATAGACCAACTAGGTCTACTAAACGAAGAAGAAGAAGAAGCATCTATTTGTCCCTATAAACAACACAAACCCATTATAAACTTCCGTAGACAAACAAATATGCACAGACCATGGTATACAAATACACATTTGCGAAGCTTTTTAAAAATCTTAAATAAATGGATCTTACGCGCATACAAAAACCACTTCAACGACAACGTTATATAAGGGTCAAAATTGTCTGTGGTTCTTGTTACTGCACCTCACATCCGATACTCGGCATATCTGCATAGGATAACATGCCTTGGGAATACGAACCATTTGGTGTAGAATTGTATGAGACTGTGTTGGGTTATTGGAATAATAACAGCTGTCTTATATGGTTCACGGTGAAATAAGATCCTATAAGAAATCCATATATCTCTGGGAACCAGCACCGTATCGCGGGATTCGAACCTGACTCCATTGTGTAGTGGGTGGCAGATGTTTCTCATTGTGATACAAGGTTGAGATAATCGTGATGTGAACGTTGAAGGTTTTCAGATGTAGGTTCGCAAAACTATCTAGGGCTTCAATTTTCTGATCGTAAAAAATTCCATAGTTTGTGGGTAGATAATATTATTATGTATCTACTCATAAAATTTTATAATATACTTTCGGTTGAATATAGCCATATAATCCGAAACGGTTAATAATAATAAATAAATTTGGATTATTTTTATAGCGCCGTTTTTGTGATAACCTCACCTCAAGGGCGCTTTGAATATATTAGGGGTTTTTGTAAGACTCGCGGAAGAAGTGAGTTTTTAGGTGTTTCCTGAATAGTGATAAGTTGTCGATTTGCCTCAGTTCAGGTGGTAGTTTATTCCACGAGGCTGGTCCGGCCACAGCAAAAGCACGATCACCGAAGGATGAAGTGTTGACTCTATTTATTTCAGTCAACTTGCCAATCACGGATGTGGTGGCTGACCGAAGTGTTTGTTGTCGCTCGTTTACGGTGAGAGGGATGCAGAAGTCTGAAAGATACGTGGGAGCCATGCCATGGATCGCTTTGAAAGTCAAGGTTGTCTGTATAATATCGACGAAATTAAATGAGTTAATAATAAGGCATATATTATTATTTAGGGCTTTACTTTCGTCCCACCAGTGGGGCCCAGTGTTTCATTTAAGAGGACATATAACGCTAAACTTAGTGACTGAAAACATGATATATTAAAACCGCCCAATGCACTATGAAGTAACGCGTTAGTAAGGGTAAATATCGCGTGCGTTAAAAAAGGTTTATACGTAATTTAAAATATCGGAAACCCCAAATTTGTTGATTTTTTGCATTTTAAGAACAAACCTTAGTTGAAATGAAAAAACTTTATCGGTCATTCACTTTGATTTTATGCACCCTTTAAGCGTATAAAAGATTTATTTCTCTACGACACCTGGTTATGGAGTGATTTAACAAAAATGCTGTAAAAAGGATATTTTTAATCATCTATTTATGGGAATTTAGGCTGAATTTGAAAATTGTGTCACGAACATTCACTAGAGAAATGTTGAATAGACTTATACTATTTTTTCTAGAAACACACTGTTTAACATATTTGAGGGATTTGATTT
This sequence comes from Molanna angustata, assembly GCA_963576475.1. NCBI lineage: Eukaryota > Metazoa > Arthropoda > Insecta > Trichoptera > Molannidae > Molanna > Molanna angustata. The sequence continues at coordinate 9,138,822 of OY754979.1, read as the reverse complement.
GAAATTGAGGTTTTTAGGTTTATATGGCCCCTTAAGGTCCAGGGAAGACAATATGAAAAATAAAAAAATAAATATTAAAACAATGTGTGCCCGAGTTAGTGTATTTGAATCGAGGGTTACATAAAACATATTTAGCCAATATTTAGATTTATAAAATACCTATCATTTAAAACAAACATTCATGTTTCTAAGCCTTGTTAGTTTTAAGTTATGGATCTCCCAATTTGGGGTAGGCAGAGAAAACCGAACGCCAAACTCCTCTCTTGACATACATTTCTCGCTTCATTAACGTCCATGGATCCTCTCTTACAATCTCTTCTCTTACTTCGAACGTCTCCATCTTTCAAAATTCCATTTATGTGATTGTGCCGACTTCTCCTTGGCCGACCTCTACTTTTCGTTCCTCTTTTATTTGCTTATATATTTTTTTTTGTCAGACGTTCATCACTCATTCTATCTATGTGGCCAAACCACCGTAGGTAATTTATTTTCATCTTAGTTACGATATACAAAGAAAAAATAGTTTAAAAAGTTAAATTCATTGAATTATCTATTGAGTAGGAATTATATTTTTTCAATCTGTTGGAATCTGTTTTATACCACAATATGGTCGAAGATTTAATAAATTTTTCAATTGATCCAATCTAAATATCCTGTCGAACGGAAATTCTACTTGATTGAATCATTTCTTGTTCCATCATTCACGATCTATACGTAGATCTCTACGGGGATCCTACTCTACACCACACGACCATATGCTGTTTTTAGCTTTACATACATTATTACATACACATTTGTATATGGATGAAATATACGCACAAACACATACATACATTCACTAACCACACACTTAACTGGTATTGAAAAAAAAAAAATTTCGATCGTAAATAATCTATTACAAACACGTAATAAAGTCTAAACATTTCCTCGTATTATTCGGCTTTTATAGAAAGTGTTCAAGACTTTTTGACAAATTCTACAATGAAACAAACTCACCCTTTGATAAAATCTATGGTTATAATGTTAACCGAGTTTCTTGGTCTTTTTCTAACAAACACAGTTTGGTAGGGAATAAAAAAGACGATTCCCTCGACTTGTTGAATTTCGCTAATGTTCCTATCTAACATTTGGAGCTTTGAAGTGTACAAAAGAGATCTTACATACATATACCATCACGTCATGTGCATTACGGGGTAAGCAGAGAGCATTTTCCTCATTTTTTGCACACATTCCTAGCTTTGTTTACATCCATGCATCGTCTCATATATGCTCGTCGATTGTTCGAGCTTTTTATCAAAATATTCACATGATCAGGCCATTTCTTTCTGGGGCAGCCCCTGCAATTCACTCCATCTCTTACACCCATGTGTATTTTTTTGGTCAGTCGTTCATTTTTTCAATATGTCCAAACCACCTCAAGGCATTCACTTTCATTTAACTGATTATATCCTTCTTTATCTTGCATTCTCTCCTTAAATCCTCATTTTTTATTAATTTTATTTATTTATTTACACAAACATTTATGACATTACCGGGGCAACATGGATTGATGTTGATGTTGGCATCAACCTGTAGTTGATGCCAACATCAATCGTATATAAAAAGTGATAATATGACAACAATGGTAATGAAAAAAAATCATAATTAAAAAAAATTGCACTACCTAATTTATTTATATTAATTTATTGTTGTATCATAATATATCGTTCTATTACATAATATTCTTAGTGATCTCATTTCTCCAGCATTTATTCTACTTTTATGCCATGCGTTTTTTGCCATATTTTGACTTAAAAATAAATAATTAAAAAAAAAACGTCAAAATATAGTGCCCAATCATATAGGTTTTTTTCAAATTGTTTGAATATTGGCCGAAGTATATCTATTTTACGTATTAATTTATTTACTACGTGGCACCGAATTAGAATAGTGCTTGCACTCTTTTCTATTAACCTCGTTATCGGGCGTCCCGTAAGAGCCCGGTTAATGAATATAATATGTATAGGAGGCAAAATATCATCTCACATAGTTCTGCAATGATGTTCACCACCCATTCCAAATGCTATCTTTATACGTGAAACGAGACTGGTGTGTGACGATACACTCACGTGTCGTGTTTCCTTTTATAATATAATGCACACCCGCACACTTGCTGTCACTGCCTACCCCAGGTAAAATGATATGGTATGGTATTGTATGATATTTATTAATCAACTAATCCCACAATGAACAATCAAAATTATTACGTATACAAAAACTTTCTTACATAAAAATATCAAACATTAAAAAAAAAAAAAAACGCATGGGTTGTGGCCAACGTTATACTCCTCACTACCAAGTCACTCCACATAGTATTCAAATTTTGAATGGAAAAATTTCAGCATTTCTATGAAATGAGTTTGTTCAATATTTTTTTATTTAAATATTTTATTACTATAACTCGATATTTCTTCAATGCCATTTTATGAAAGTGATGTGCCTTTTTATCAAATTGAAAATAAAAATTTCAATTTTAAGTTTCCTCAGCTTGGGGTCATTTTGAAATATTTGATAGTTAAAAAAATTGAAAAGCACTATTCAGATATCCTTCAAAATCTAATGGAGTCTAAGTGAGTATTAGATATACAAATATGCAAAATTTGAAAAGAATCGAATGAGTACTTTAATCTGTAATGGATAAAGTAAAATAAACACGCCGTACATAGCACACAGCACACACACAGATACATTGTGATGAAACTTTCAGAATACAATCTCAGGATGATACTAGTTGATAATCTGCAATAAAAAATAGCCTTAAAGATTGCGAAATCACTCCCCATTATATCCCCTTGGGTTAGTGAGGAATAAAAAGGTTTTTCACTATGTAAATAAAAAAAAATCAAGTACAAAAAAAACATTTAAGTATCTTAATATAACCCTATAACACTACAAAAACCTCTTTCTTTCTGCTAAATAATCTTTTTATTTTCAAATATGAATATGCTTTGAGTTAGAGCAGGTCAGTAAATTATATATTTCTATACACCCACACAGCCACGAAAAATGTGCGTGTGTGTTTGTGTGCGTGAATGCATTTGAGTATAAATAGTAACTCCCTATACATACATATATCATAATGTTAAGTGTGGTACCTGCTATAACAGTATGTTTTGAATTTCATATTATGGTGTATGTATGTATGTATATAATATACACCACGTGCATTTCTTGTATGTGTGGGTGGGGTTGTAATTAATGCCATATGTGCATGCATAATGTGTAGGTATGTGTTAGTGTGTGTACGCACTATCATCTGGATATAGTGCATTATGTAATACGAAGATTTGTGAGGGTGAATCAATTTTAACCTAGGATTCAATAAAATTATTTATTTTTAAAAGTCATGGTACACAAACAGGTGTTACTGCTATTAGGTGACATCTTATAACTGATCCAAGCAACTTGATGTAGGTACCTATATGTTCATTTTCAAAACAATAGCGAAACTAATATAAATAACGACTTAATTATTAAAACTGATTTTAAGACGATGTAAAATCATCATTAATTACTTATTTTTAAAAATAAGAGCTTAAAACTATAGAAGAAGGAATGTGGCACGTTCAGAAGACCACAGAAACGGGCTATTGGATTGAAATAAAATAAATGCTACGACGATCTTTGGCCAACGAAATAGATTTATAAGTATTTCAATTTCCATATAGATCCTTCAAAAGTCTTAAGGAATTGACTATATTATATTCGTAATATCGAGGATATTTAGAATATAAGTAATATACCTACATTTAATTAGAAAAATTAATAGTCAAATTGCGAAATGTACATTTAATTACAAAAATTAATAGTCAAAAGCGAAATGTACACTAATAGTGCAATAAATTGATTAACATCGACCCTCGTACCTACATTGTCACGAAAGTTGAAAAAAATATGCATATAATGTAGAAAAAAAAATTATTACCTCACTAGGCAAAACCATATTAACAATATTTACGAAATGCATTTTTGTTACAAAATGGACCTATTTTCAATTAGGTATTAAAGTAGGTACCTATGAAAAAGTGTTTAAATTTATACAATTTTTATCATAATTATTAATTACTTTTACCAAACATGGCAATATAATACATACATACATACATACATACCATCACGCCATGTCCTTTGCGGGGTAGGCAGAGAGAACCAAACGCCACATTTTTCTATCCTGGCACGCATTTCTCGCCTAACCTAACCTAACATGGCAATATAAACAAATTAGTAACAAAGTGGTTAATGGACAGGGGCAGAGAAGAGTGTGAGAGGGATCTTACTCATGTTTTGAAATGACGGATCTCACTCATGTCTTAATATCAACCAACACATGAACACATGAAGAAGCTTCCTGGAGATGACCGCCCCTATAGTTGGCCTCCCCGAGGCCCGAAGGCTGTCACTGTGGCGTGATAGTGTCGAATGCACTCAGCTACCACCCGCGGAGGACGTGTCAGTGGGACACAACCTGCCTTATCCAATATGGAGAGCGCTCAATAGGCTCAGTACGGGTGTCTCCTGCTGTTACAGTGACCTCAAGAAATGGGGATAGACAGAGAGGAAGACAGTAGCGTCTAGCCCCTGAGTTTCTTTTCTGCATTCTTAAGTTAGGTTTAAGTTTGTGTATAATAATAATAGCGACTCGCGTGAGCGAGTTGCTTTATAAATTGAATTATAAATTATTATAAATATATAATATTCTTTTAATTTTTCGCATTTAAAATAAAATTTCACAGCTCATTTGACTTAATACTAAGAGATCTCAACCAATCAGAGAGCCAACCGGAAACAGAATGCAAACGGGTAGATTCGGATTGTAGACTCTAGTGAGGAAGACATCTGCGAGTGTGGCGCCAGACAGGACAACGTGCACCTACTGTCATGTCCCATGACAGGAGCGACATGCACGCACCAAGACACAGTGATAGCAAATACTAGTGGAATCCGAGTGGCCGAATATTGGGGGCTACGAATATGAGTAAGTAAGTAACACATGTACATACAATACATATTCACGACTAAATATAGACTAAATACTTGCACATTGCACAGCTACTCATTTTGAATAGAATAGATATTGCCTCGAAACAGGCTTTTGGCTAGTAAGGCAATATATCCAAGTACCTAAAACTTGAAATATATTTTATTTCTATTGTAGTTTGTATTAAATTATGTAATTATGGCTTATGTACGTATACTTGGAAATAAAAAAAGGTTGTAAATATTATTATATAAAAAATATTTGGAATGATTGAATCTGATCCACCCCACTACTTCACTACCACAATCCAAAACCACCCATACCCATTAGGATTAGATTCACTACCTGCTCTCAGGTATAAAAAAAAATATTTCGCCGTGATGTTGAGATGGCATTCAACCCGTCCCTTACCATTCCACCCGCTATCGAAAAGAAAAAAAAAGAAAAAATAATATTACACGAGATTGTTGTAAAGGGGCCAAGGGCAACGGGAATCAAGTGGGATATTCGCTATTGCACAATATTACGCAATACAAAAGGGTCCGGAACATCGACCGAATTTTCGCATTTTTTTTCTTTTTTTTTAACTCGCGGTGGATTTGGCGGTTTTCGAGTATTTAATATGGTAATTATTTGCATTCAGTATTTATATATTAAAAACCAACAGTTTTTTCTTTGATTCAAAGACAAATCAATTCTACGTTAACGAGAAACCTGACTGTGGTTTTGAAAAGTATGTTACCGCGCCAGTGGCGGAATTGCTCATAGAAGCCGAAAATCTTGGCTTGCCTATATATATTATATTAAGAAATTCAAGACCTAATATGTTTTTGTCTGTTTTAGTGAAACTATAGGTACTACAAGATTCAAAATTGAACCGTATGTAGATACGATGCTTGACGGGGCCACAAATATAATATTATTTTGGCATTTGCATTATAACGAACCAATTACACTACAAGGGCTCCATCGAAGCTAAGGTGAAACTCGCCTCCAAAAAATTGAGCGTACTATATAGAGCGCGCAGATATTTTACTAAGACCCAGATCTGTATACTCTACAAAGCGCAAATACGTCCAATTATTGAATATGGCAGTCACCTCTGGAGTGGCGCCCCCCAATACCTACTGAATACCCTCGACGCTGTCCAAAGGCGTGCTATACGTCTGATTGATGATCCATCACTGACTGATGGATTGCAATCACTAGAACACAGACGCAGAGTCGGTATTTTAAGTTTATTCTATAGATACTACCACGGGAATTGCTCAGAAGAACTTGCATCTTTGGTCCTTCCTACACCCACTCGCAACAGAGTCACTCGCTTCACTCAATCGCAGTATCCATTCACAGTGGACCTTCAACATATACATACGAACAAGTCGCTTCTCGAACTCCTTTATTAATACAGCAGCCCGACTGTGGAACGATCTTCCGAATTCTGTGTTTCCATCTTCATACAACCCGGGTCTTTTTAAAATCCGAATTAATAAACTCATTTCTAGATTGCAAACCCCTCCCAACGCTACATAGTGCGCTTCTTCGGAAGAGTAAAATGGACCCAAATCCTAATAGCTGGCGTCCCCTACGTAGACATGTTAAAAAAAATTGATTTTAAAATATTTTCGTGACTACTCAAATGAACAACGATACTAAAAAACATAAAATTTTCGACATTTCTCAATTTTCTTTCAGGGTTTACCTAGTCCGAAGGTTCTAGGCACGCCCCTGAACCGCCTATGTATGCATTTAAAATTTAAACGTAATGGTAGTCAGTTGGCTGATTTGATTTCCATTACGCTAAAGACGTCTTTTTGTTATGTCACCGAGAGAAGAAATAATTTGCAGCATACAATACATATTTACTATAACCACCATCAGCTCTGTACAGGAGATTGTGGTCGGCTCCTTTGCAGAGCACTAAGAATGAACGATGAATGAGCACGTCACTCTAGAATAATAAAATCTGCTTTTGTAGAAGTAAAAAATCTAAATTTTAACGAACATTTTGCTCAAGACTCCATTTCTTGTTTTAGATTACCGTTGTCAGTTCTTGTACTCATCAAAAACTAATATTTATTTAATGACAATTTTAAATTCAACCCTCAACAATTAAGTCACAGTGTTGAAGAATTGCAGTGTGGCGTGCATTGTGGCTGTCATTTTCGCTATGCAAATTAATTTCCAAACAATGGTGTGTCTCGTTCAACGCCTCATCTATACGCCATTAGCTAGTGTTAAGTGGTAGATGGTAGTGGTTTGTAATAGGAGGGATGTGTAGTTATGACAGCGCCTTATGTCGGTGTTAATTTCTATTAGAAATGCTATCATTTTCATATTATTTGTTTGAAGAGCAGGCGATCGTAGAAAATGTAAATAATATTAAAATGAGAGAGGCATTTGGGGTTATTTAACATAAATGATTTTTAATGTGAACGTCCCTTCAATCAGTGAAATAAATTAATTACTATTTTTAATGGTGGATATTATCGATTCTTGAATTTGCATTTAAGTTTGTTGTAGCCCATAATGACAAACATTAAGTGGTATTTGGCAAAGTATCTGCACCATCGTCATCTCTCCGACGCTGGGAAGTATTTTGAGGAATTATGGGTGTTGAGGTTTGTGATTCATTATTAATATTACCCCAAAGATTATCCGTTTACTTATAAACGTAAACTATCTATAGTACCTGGTAATAGTGCGTGATTAACGAAAATATTTACTTATAAACTGTGACTAATTTTATTACACCTTTATTTAGTAGACGTCAAGTTAGGACGAGTCGAGGGGTTGTTTAACGCTTGATTAATGCGTCATACCAAATATTTCAAAATGGCGGATCTTTCACATATGATCCGACGGATATTTGAGGATTACATGAAAATTCTTCGAAACACAATTGTTCGAATGCGCAATTGTACGAATAACAATTTTTCGAAAATCAGTTATCAGAATGACAATTGTCCGAGAGCAAATTATTTGAACTAACATTTGTTGGAAAACCAATTAACCGAATTTAATATATTTTTGTGTCATTATGTTGCCTCCTTTGACATATTTGTTGCCTGTAAAATATATTCGATGAAGACTATTATTACTTGTTGTATTATTGTTCGGTACGTATGTTGGCACATTTTTAATAACTGATGTTTGACAGCGCGGGATATCCTAGTTTGTACACCAGTTTATGTTTATCAAGTATTCACACCAATTTAGTTATTTTATTTTAATATTATAGTTACTTTTTTAAATATATAATTGCGACTGGCTCACGCCAGTCGCAATTATATCAACAAACAAACCTGACCAACCTATTTTTACCAAAGTTTTGTAGGTTTAGGTTAAAAAAATAGGTGTACATCCAGGATATCTGACAGCGCGGTGCGTCGCCATGTTGTTTATTCCATAGATTTTTATTAAACATAATATACTATGTAGATGTAGTACTCCGTGCAAAAAGTGAGTCATTTGTTTTCGATTCATACAAAATTTGTAACTACGACATCTAGTATATTATAATAAAAATCTATGGTTTATTCCTCTCACAATACTACCAACATGACGTCATAAAAATTCGAACAATTGTAAATTCTGATAATTGTTTATTCGGAAAAATGTTTTTCGAAAAAATGTGATTCGAATAATTGCCATTCGTAAAATTGATTTTCGTAAAATTGAGCAACCGAATAATTGTTTTTCGAATAATTTTCCTGTCACCTATTTGAGATTGAAAAAAACATTTAATCCTTTCAATATTTTTCCTAGTTATTCTTCATCGCAATCGTGTTTAAATTGACTCAACACAGCACAACGCGGTGTTTGTTTTCATTTTTATATTTTATCCAAATATTACATGCATTTATCTATTTTTTGACATCTTTGAAGTCAATGCGGCCATACGAAAAAATAAATGAGGGTGTTAGTAAACAATTCGGTGAACTAGTTAGTCACATCTTAGTATACGTTTATAATTAAGATTTTTAAATATCGATCTTAACTATTTTAGTTGTGATTATCTAGTTGCGCGTTTAGTAAGCTTTTAACAAAATCTAATAAGTAAGACCGTGTAAATATAATTATTAGTGCTAGTATAAATATATGAAAACAGTTCTCATAAGCGACGGTCTGAATACCTGTCCAGGATCAAGTATTTGGAACCACGACATATTATTTCTTCTGTCTATACCACACCTCCCTTCAATATTTTCCTCGACGATGAGCTGCTGGAGCGAATAGGTAATTCTCATCTCTTATCATAATATGGCCCAGATATAAAATGTAATTTTCAGCAATTCCCTGCCAATATTCGCCCTTCTAAGAACCTTGAAATTGCTGACCATACCCATCGATGAGCCCATTTTTCGAATGTTTCTATTCTGTACCTACATCTTCAATCACTTTGTCAATGTGAGTGTATTGAAAGAGTAAATGATATCAAATATTTGGGTATTTTAATTGACAAAAATCTACGATGGTCAACACACACTGAATACATTACAAACAAACTTAAAAAAGTGCTGTATCTAATAAACCACATAAAAAACATCTTCCCACGTCAGATATTGCGATCAATTTACTTTGCAATATGCCAATCAATCATTTCCTATGGATTGCTGGCCTGAAGAGGTTCAACAAATATTGCAATAGACTCGGTTAGCAAGGCACAAAAATCAATAATAAAAAGCATATTGAATGTGCCATACAGAACAAGCTCCACAGAAATTTTCAAGACTCTGGAAGTTATGACACTTCGTCAACTATATGCAAGATCTGCACTTCTGTACCATTTTAAACATAACATACCCACTATACACAATACACAACCTCCAAGAACAACAAAATCTTCCATCACCAACACAATAAATATCCCAAAGATGCAAACTACCCATGGACAAAGACACTTTAAATACTATGCCATCAAACTACACAATAGCCTACCAACCTCATTAAAACTGATACCACATAACACATCGTCACAAAAATACCAAAAACACATAACAGCATGGATAAACAGCACCGGTTCAGAACAAATCAATAATATAATCACACCCAATCAAATATGATTAAGCTTCACAATTTTTTTCTCAATAACAATTTAATGCATAATTTGATTCGAAAACTATATACACAATGTATTATCTGTCACACAACTGTTGTAATGAACACCTCGGCACAGGACTTCCAAGTGAGGTGTTCATCGTATTCTATCATTTACAACACTTATCATTAAATAATACATACACACACACACACACACACACACACACACACACTCACACACACGCACGCACACACACACACACACACACACACACACACACACACACACACACACACACACAGAAACACACATACAAACACACCCTCACACACATACACACACACACACACCCTCACACACACATACACACACACACACACACATACACACACACAAACATATGTAACTTCTAACTCTAGTATGTAATCAACATTGTATTGTATTGTATTATTTATAATAAATAAATAAATAAATAAATAAATCTTGTTGACATATAGAATCCACGTATCACCTCCATAAAGAAGCATTGACCATAATATGTAGTATTTAATCATTCTTTACCTCAATTTGAGATTTAAATACTTTAAATATGTTGTCATGGCATAATTTTCTTTTATATCATATAAAAGATAGTAAAAAAGCTTATAAAATATCACATAAAAGCATTCTATACACCATACGAATGATATTTGGAAAGAAGTAAATATTATATTTTTTTTACTTTCCATCTTTTTGTCTTTTTTCTTCTTCTGAATAAATGACCTTTTAAAAAAGTAATATTCGCAAACAAATTGGGCTATGATAATATGTTGTTTACAATGAATTTGTTGTAATATTTGTTTGAAAGACCGTTTGTTTATTAGGTTTAAATAAAAAAAGGAGCTTGAACAATCGACGAGCATGTATGAAACGAAGCATGGATGTAAAGGAAGCCATGAATGTGTTCAAAAATATTGGCGTACGGAGCTCGGTTCTCTTTGCTTACCCCGTAAGGGACATGGCGTGAATCTATGTATATATTTTATTTTATTTTATATTGCTTCTCGGGGAACTAACAGGCACTATGTCAAATATTAATTTAACGCGCACACAATAATAAGTTGCCACATTATGGTGACTCGCGATATTAATCGTCTCACAGATCCAGACTGAAAATACAATTAAAAAGTGTGTCTCTACCGGGAATCGAACCCGAGACCTTTGTATCAGCAGTCAGATACCTAACCAACTGAGCCACGAAGGCCAACAATGAATGAATGTATTTATGCTTTATTCCATAGATGAGTGCCATTTTTAGTCCGGGACATCGTTTGGGTTGATGAGGCGATGGATTCGTGCCAGGATAACAAAACATGGCCTTCGTTCCTCTCTTCCTACCCTGTTAGGGACATGGCGTGGTGGTATGTATGTGTATGCAAACATTGTCTGTGTATTGAACTTGAATAGACATTGCTTAGTTGCAGTTGATAGGCACTAGGCACACGACATGGAGAAGCAAGGTATGGACATAAGTAAAGATTATACGTAATGTGATTTTGTATCCATTGATCTACCGTGTGATTGTTAGTAATGGCAAGAATAACACTAACTGTGGCCACGGGAAGTGGACACGCATCTCAAACATTAAAAACGAATCAAATTATGCTTAAACCATATGAAGACGATACGTCTCTGTGAGAAACTACACAGGACTGGGCTGGCGGAAAGAGAAAACCCACCCATTTTACAGTCAGGCTTCTTCATACACATTTTATATTTTTGATTTTCATCCCAGAGCGTCGTGTCCATTTTATTTTCAATGATAATAATATGTTCGATCCTCATCAGAGGAGAAATTAATTTCTCACTCAAGCATCGCTTTTCTGAGCTAGAAACACTGGTAAGTTGGATTGCCATAATGCAATTAACTCGCCACTTACGTAGGGTGCAAGGAAGTTCATATTATTATTATTATATGGTAAAGTATAGATGTAGCGGATTATAGTTTTACTTCCCACTTCTGTGTTTTAAATTGTAGCAAGTTATGATTTCGCATTTTTAAGACGAATTCATAAAAAAATGTTTGAACGAACTGGAGTCAGATATTTAATTTTTAAACCTCGAAGGTCGAACAAAAATTACATTTAATACATATTTTGATGAAAGTCCGAGCTGTTAAATAAAAAAAACTATAATTTCGCTAAAGCATTCGATTTTTATACCATTGATGTTATCGATAGTAAATGAATTAAAATAAATTCAAGTAAAATTAAAATAAATTCTGACAATTTCGATAATGTTTTTCTCAATTTATAGTAAAATGTGCGCAGCCTTGAGCGTAGAGTGCGTTCTGAAGGTGTGTAGAGAACAGAGTTTTGGTATTTTCAAAGATTTTTTGTTTTATAGAACTAAAGATTAAGAAAAGCGCATTTAGAATGGACTTGTTGCCATAAAACGGCGTTTTATTAACTTGATTCTTATTAGTTGATTAAAAAAATGACAAAAATACCAAATTTATTTCAGTAAAATTCTGATATATTTTCAATTTTCATTTCCCAATGGGTAATCACGTGATGTATCTATGTATAATTTATATTCGATGTATTATTTACAATTCTGAATTATAATGTAGGTACTTTAAAAATAAGATATCCTGTTTTTTTAGTCTTGTAGGTTTACGATCCATTTGACAAATGTCCGAAGACGGCCCTTGTTAAAAACAGAACAAGACTAACGAACTAAATCTAAATGGTTGCAAACGAATATCGTCCTAAATAGGAATCATCATAGTGATCATCATTCCGAGAAAATATCCCAACAAAAATGGCCAAAGGTCATTTGACAGAATAATTTGATGACATGCAATTTGATTACGTTGTGCTAGGTTAGATTCAAGAATACATAATGGTACATTAGACACACCTCAATCATAATAATTTCGATCGGAAGATTTGATGCCATCTTTGACATGAAAATTTTGGCCGGGTATGACGCGACACCTGTGATCTGTCGGACAAAGCGAAAATGTTTTGGAATAGGTACTTATTTAACTTTTGTCAAATTAATAAGAAATAAAAAATATTACTTTACATTTATCTTGGAATTAAAAAAATATAGTAAACTTACCCTTCCTTTGCCGGCGATATCGGCGTAGTTTTCAAAAATGAGATATCTTACCTGAAAAGAAAATAGAAAAAAAATTGTCAACATCAATAAAAATTAAGTAATTTATTTTTGATATATTTAACTCCACACAGACATCGATGAAACGCCAATTACGCGCGGTTATTGGTAATATTACTGGTTAAAAATCAAACCTACTTTCCTTAAACATTCATCCCTTCCTTATCAACGCTTTCCTATATCCATTACCCTTCCCTTTCCCTCACATACACTCACCATCATACAATGACTACCCAACATCAATAATATATCATTTTCATACCATCACGGCATATCCCACAATGTGGGGTAACCAGCGAAAGGTGTGCGGGTGTGCATTGCCTTATAAAAGGGAGCACAACATATCTGTGTATACCCACACACCAGTCTCGTCTCACCTAAAAAGGCACTATATTCAGAATGGGTGGTGAACCTCATTGCTGAACTAATAATAATAATATATAATAATTTAAATATGTGAAACTATATAATTGGCTATTTCTTTTCTATTCTCATTTGCAATTAAGTATTATAAATGTATAGCTGTTAAGTTTCTAAACAAATAAAAAATAAAAATAAAAATAAATAATAAATAAATAAAATAGGCACCTAAGCATACAATTTAAGAATATTATTTATGTTTCTTAGAGCAACATGGTTTGACTGAATGCAGTAAAATAAACTCATACAATATATATTAAATATATATTTTAATAGTAAAAGTAGGTACTATAAGATTACACGGAGAAAAAAAATTCGAACTCTAAATTCTTGTTTCAGTATGTATCATCATATGTCTCTCGCAGGGTAGGCATATAGAACCGAATGTCACATTTTTGTATCCTGGCACGCATCCATCGTCAAATGTTCGTCTAATGTTTACGCCCTCAACTTTTCCGTCTTTCAGAATACCGTTCACACGGTCGTGCTATCCCTTTCTTGGGCGGCCCCAACCTCTCATTCCATCCCTGTCTGCCCGGACAGGAAATGCATAATAGCCAATTTTGAAAATCTCTTTCCCAGAACCCTCAAAAGATATCCAAGTCTTTGAAATGAAGAGCACTTTATTTGTTAAGGCCCTTCTACATACATACATACATACATACCATCACGCCATGTCCCTCACGGGGTAGGCAGAGAGAACCGAACGCCACATTTTTCTATCTTGACACGCATTCATCGCCTCATCAACATTCATACATCGTCTTATACATGTTCGTCTGTTGTTCACGCTTCTTACATTTCCATCTTTCAAAATATCGTTTACATGGTCGTGCCATCCTTTTCTTGGGCGCCCGCGACCTCTTATTCCGTTCCTGTCAGATTTGTATATTTTCTTCGTCAGGCGTTCTTCTTTCATTCTCCCCAAGTGGCCAAACCATCTCAATGTGTTAACTTTCATTCTGTTAATTACATCTTTCTTTATCTTACATTCTTTCCTTGTATCTTCATTCCGAACTCTATCATACATCGTTCTGTTACAAATTCTTCTAAGCGATCTCATTTCAACTGCATTTATTCTGCTTTCGTGCGACTTCTGCCATGTCCAGGTCTCACTTGCATACGTCAGGGTTGGCACTACGATTGCGTTATGAATGGCAACTTTAGCGTCTCTTGATATGTTGCGATCATTCATAACTGGTCTAAGTGCTCCATTCACTCTGTTTCCTGCCATAACTCTTCTTTCAATATCCTTATCAGGCCGTCCATTCTGTTGGAACATACTACCCAGGTAGACATACTCATCGAATTGTTCAAGCCATTTATTCTCTACTTTTATTTGACACACTGTTCTGCTTTCACTCTTTTCAATGACCATTTCCTTTGATTCGCTGGCATTCATTTTAAGTCCGTTTTCTATGCATCCTTCATATACCATACTTACAAGATACTGTAACTCTTCCATACTTTCTGCTAACAATACTTTGTCGTCTGCATACATTAGATCACGTACTGTTACAGTACTCAGTTTCAGACCCTTACTTTCATACTTAAGGGCTCTTATGCAGAAATCAATGTAGAGATTAAAGAGCCAAGGGGACAACACGCACCCCTGTCTAACGCCATTATTTATAGAGAACCAAGTTGTTGTTGTGTCGTTAACACGAACACATGCTTTGCTGTTCTCATATAATGAAGCGATTGCACGTATCAGCTTACTCTTCACTCCGTACATCGACAGTATATTCCATAGTTTTTCTCTTACAACTTTATCATAGGCCTTTTCAAGGTCTATAAAGGCGCAGAAAAGTTTTTGGTTTTTACCCAAAACCTTTTCTGTGACCATACGTAAAGAAAAAATTTGATCTATACATCCTCTGCCGCCAACAAAAGCCCCTTGAGCATCCCAAATCTTGCTCTCTGTAACCTTTCGTACTCTTTGATCCAGGATCCTTGCATACATCTTACCAACTGAGCTTAGCAAACTTATGGCTCTATAGTTTTTGCAGTCGAGCTTCGATCCTTTACCTTTATACAAAGGTACCACGACTGCATTTCTCCAGTCTGAGGGAGTGTGTCCTTCTTCCCAACATTTATTGAAAAGAGAGAGACACCATTCCAACGTCTGTTCGCCGCCATATTTTATTTATTTATTTATTTATTTGTTTGTTTGTTTGTTTGTTTGTTTATTTATTTATTTATTTATTTATTTATTTATTTATTCATTTATTTATTTATTTATTTATTTATTTATTTATTTATTTATTTATTTATTTATTTATTTATTTATTTATTTATTTATTTATTTATTTATTTATTTATTTCTTTATTTATTTATTTATTTATTTATTTCTTTGAATCTTTCTGAACATATAATAAGTAGGTACACTGGCGGGATTATTGCCTAATGGCAATTTCTTCCAAAAGACCAAAGTTAATGTTTAATATACAAAAATGTTAATAAAAAAGGTTTATGAAAATTTTTCCATATACCTAATATCTCAAAAATCATAAAAGCTAGAACGCTGAAAATTTGTTTAAAAATAGGTTGCTCAGTATTCAAATTTTTTGTTACAAAAAAGTTCCAGGGTATCTTGTTTATGTAATTAAAAATTATTTTAATGATAATTGAATTTGTAACTACACTCACTTTTTGTGTCAATTTTATGGCAAGCGTGCAAATAAATTTTCTATTGAATTACAGGCAGATTTTTTTTTCACTATACCTCATGTAGTAAAATGTTATAACGTAATTATTTTGCATACTAATGAAGTCTAGTTGTCTCGCTAAATTATGTAATATTTAATTTTATTTATTTATAAGTTCCTTAATTGATTTATATGCAAACATTATCTATAAAACTGCAGATTGATTGCTATTAGGCAATTACTTCCAACCAACCCAAGCAACGTACACCAGCCTCAAAAAAATTCAGTATCACAGTATAATAGGTATTAATATTATGAATATTGTTCAAGATATAAGTAGGTACTCAATAAATTTTTATTTTATTTTTTATTTTTTTTTATTTTTTATTTTTTTTTATTTTTTTTTTATTTTAAAAAGTGAATACACAATATTCTTTAATCGATAACACATATAAATACATAATTGTTAATATATATTAGTTACCCGATGGAAGGATTTTCATACGTGAATATCAAACCGATTCACCTTTGAGTTTAATTGTAATTGATAATCGCTATTAAGTTTTAAGAAGGGAGAGGAGAGGGGAGGGAAAGGAAGAAAGGATAACAGTCACTGTCTTATTGATTGTTATATAATACGAATTTCATTCTTACACAAATGTCTTTTCATGTGTAGAATATCTATGTCTTTCGATATACTCTCCAATTTTGTATATGAAATTACATCTGTATAAGGGAGCATTTTTACCGATGTTTGTATTACCTACATTTATTTAAATAAAAAAGTGATGAGTGTCTAGTCCGTCTAATCGGTACGTTAAATTTTATTTCGTTTAGCAGTTCATGGCAGTCAATATTATTATTTGATAGATCATACAAGAACATTAAATCACTGTTTCTACGTCTTATATAAAGTTGTTGTAAAAACATATTATTGTTGATTCCAAATTTATAACATAGGTATTTGATAAATATCTTCTGTATTCGCTCAATACCATCAATTTATATGTTATATTGCGATATATATATATATATATATTTATATTATATTTACTTTAAAGTTTTGTCAAAATTTTAAAGTAACTATAATGACAATGTCAGACGTTATTTCCTAAGGCTCTTGCTAACGCTTATGACCTTGGGCATACGTGAATCACCAAATCATTGAATATACCTACAGTATTTTTCGCGAGAATAGGTAAAAATTAGTTTATTTATAGCAAGAAAAAAAGGTAATTAAAAAATTTAAAAAGTTAAAAACTCAGTCGGTAGATTTTCATATTCCCGGGTAAAAATCTACTTCATAGGTCTTGTAGTTTTTTTTAGCTATTTACTAGAAACACTGGTAAGTTGGATTGCCATAATGCAATTAACTCGCCACTTACGTAGGGTGCAAGGAAGTTCATATTATTATTATTATATGGTAAAGTATAGATGTAGCGGATTATAGTTTTACTTCCCACTTCTGTGTTTTAAATTGTAGCAAGTTATGATTTCGCATTTTTAAGACGAATTCATAAAAAAATGTTTGAACGAACTGGAGTCAGATATTTAATTTTTAAACCTCGAAGGTCGAACAAAAATTACATTTAATACATATTTTGATGAAAGTCCGAGCTGTTAAATAAAAAAAACTATAATTTCGCTAAAGCATTCGATTTTTATACCATTGATGTTATCGATAGTAAATGAATTAAAATAAATTCAAGTAAAATTAAAATAAATTCTGACAATTTCGATAATGTTTTTCTCAATTTATAGTAAAATGTGCGCAGCCTTGAGCGTAGAGTGCGTTCTGAAGGTGTGTAGAGAACAGAGTTTTGGTATTTTCAAAGATTTTTTGTTTTATAGAACTAAAGATTAAGAAAAGCGCATTTAGAATGGACTTGTTGCCAT
Organism: Molanna angustata; assembly: GCA_963576475.1. Classification (NCBI taxonomy): domain Eukaryota; kingdom Metazoa; phylum Arthropoda; class Insecta; order Trichoptera; family Molannidae; genus Molanna; species Molanna angustata. Next base: position 9,120,634 of record OY754979.1, on the reverse strand, counting down.
AAAACGGCGTTTTATTAACTTGATTCTTATTAGTTGATTAAAAAAATGTCAAAAATACCAAATTTATTTCAGTAAAATTCTGATATATTTTCAATTTTCATTTCCCAATGGGTAATCACGTGATGTATCTATGTATAATTTATATTCGATGTATTATTTACAATTCTGAATTATAATGTAGGTACTTTAAAAATAAGATATCCTGTTTTTTTAGTCTTGTAGGTTTACGATCCATTTGACAAATGTCCGAAGACGGCCCTTGTTAAAAACAGAACAAGACTAACGAACTAAATCTAAATGGTTGCAAACGAATATCGTCCTAAATAGGAATCATCATAGTGATCATCATTCCGAGAAAATATCCCAACAAAAATGGCCAAAGGTCATTTGACAGAATAATTTGATGACATGCAATTTGATTACGTTGTGCTAGGTTAGATTCAAGAATACATAATGGTACATTAGACACACCTCAATCATAATAATTTCGATCGGAAGATTTGATGCCATCTTTGACATGAAAATTTTGGCCGGGTATGACGCGACACCTGTGATCTGTCGGACAAAGCGAAAATGTTTTGGAATAGGTACTTATTTAACTTTTGTCAAATTAATAAGAAATAAAAAATATTACTTTACATTTATCTTGGAATTAAAAAAATATAGTAAACTTACCCTTCCTTTGCCGGCGATATCGGCGTAGTTTTCAAAAATGAGATATCTTACCTGAAAAGAAAATAGAAAAAAAATTGTCAACATCAATAAAAATTAAGTAATTTATTTTTGATATATTTAACTCCACACAGACATCGATGAAACGCCAATTACGCGCGGTTATTGGTAATATTACTGGTTAAAAATCAAACCTACTTTCCTTAAACATTCATCCCTTCCTTATCAACGCTTTCCTATATCCATTACCCTTCCCTTTCCCTCACATACACTCACCATCATACAATGACTACCCAACATCAATAATATATCATTTTCATACCATCACGGCATATCCCACAATGTGGGGTAACCAGCGAAAGGTGTGCGGGTGTGCATTGCCTTATAAAAGGGAGCACAACATATCTGTGTATACCCACACACCAGTCTCGTCTCACCTAAAAAGGCACTATATTCAGAATGGGTGGTGAACCTCATTGCTGAACTAATAATAATAATATATAATAATTTAAATATGTGAAACTATATAATTGGCTATTTCTTTTCTATTCTCATTTGCAATTAAGTATTATAAATGTATAGCTGTTAAGTTTCTAAACAAATAAAAAATAAAAATAAAAATAAATAATAAATAAATAAAATAGGCACCTAAGCATACAATTTAAGAATATTATTTATGTTTCTTAGAGCAACATGGTTTGACTGAATGCAGTAAAATAAACTCATACAATATATATTAAATATATATTTTAATAGTAAAAGTAGGTACTATAAGATTACACGGAGAAAAAAAATTCGAACTCTAAATTCTTGTTTCAGTATGTATCATCATATGTCTCTCGCAGGGTAGGCATATAGAACCGAATGTCACATTTTTGTTTCCTGGCACGCATCCATCGTCAAATGTTCGTCTAATGTTTACGCCCTCAACTTTTCCGTCTTTCAGAATACCGTTCACACGGTCGTGCTATCCCTTTCTTGGGCGGCCCCAACCTCTCATTCCATCCCTGTCTGCCCGGACAGGAAATGCATAATAGCCAATTTTGAAAATCTCTTTCCCAGAACCCTCAAAAGATATCCAAGTCTTTGAAATGAAGAGCACTTTATTTGTTAAGGCCCTTCTACATACATACATACATACATACCATCACGCCATGTCCCTCACGGGGTAGGCAGAGAGAACCGAACGCCACATTTTTCTATCTTGACACGCATTCATCGCCTCATCAACATTCATACATCGTCTTATACATGTTCGTCTGTTGTTCACGCTTCTTACATTTCCATCTTTCAAAATATCGTTTACATGGTCGTGCCATCCTTTTCTTGGGCGCCCGCGACCTCTTATTCCGTTCCTGTCAGATTTGTATATATTCTTCGTCAGGCGTTCTTCTTTCATTCTCCCCAAGTGGCCAAACCATCTCAATGTGTTAACTTTCATTCTGTTAATTACATCTTTCTTTATCTTACATTCTTTCCTTGTATCTTCATTCCGAACTCTATCATACATCGTTCTGTTACAAATTCTTCTAAGCGATCTCATTTCAACTGCATTTATTCTGCTTTCGTGCGACTTCTGCCATGTCCAGGTCTCACTTGCATACGTCAGGGTTGGCACTACGATTGCGTTATGAATGGCAACTTTAGCGTCTCTTGATATGTTGCGATCATTCATAACTGGTCTAAGTGCTCCATTCACTCTGTTTCCTGCCATAACTCTTCTTTCAATATCCTTATCAGGCCGTCCATTCTGTTGGAACATACTACCCAGGTAGACATACTCATCGAATTGTTCAAGCCATTCATTCTCTACTTTTATTTGACACACTGTTCTGCTTTCACTCTTTTCAATGACCATTTCCTTTGATTTGCTGGCATTCATTTTAAGTCCGTTTTCTATGCATCCTTCATATACCATACTTACAAGATACTGTAACTCTTCCATACTTTCTGCTAACAATACTTTGTCGTCTGCATACATTAGATCACGTACTGTTACAGTACTCAGTTTCAGACCCTTACTTTCATACTTAAGGGCTCTTATGCAGAAATCAATGTAGAGATTAAAGAGCCAAGGGGACAACACGCACCCCTGTCTAACGCCATTATTTATAGAGAACCAAGTTGTTGTTGTGTCGTTAACACGAACACATGCTTTGCTGTTCTCATATAATGAAGCGATTGCACGTATCAGCTTACTCTTCACTCCGTACATCGACAGTATATTCCATAGTTTTTCTCTTACAACTTTATCATAGGCCTTTTCAAGGTCTATAAAGGCGCAGAAAAGTTTTTGGTTTTTACCCAAAACCTTTTCTGTGACCATACGTAAAGAAAAAATTTGATCTATACATCCTCTGCCGCCAACAAAAGCCCCTTGAGCATCCCAAATCTTGCTCTCTGTAACCTTTCGTACTCTTTGATCCAGGATCCTTGCATACATCTTACCAACTGAGCTTAGCAAACTTATGGCTCTATAGTTTTTGCAGTCGAGCTTCGATCCTTTACCTTTATACAAAGGTACCACGACTGCATTTCTCCAGTCTGAGGGAGTGTGTCCTTCTTCCCAACATTTATTGAAAAGAGAGAGACACCATTCCAACGTCTGTTCGCCGCCATATTTTATTTATTTATTTATTTATTTGTTTGTTTGTTTGTTTGTTTGTTTATTTATTTATTTATTTATTTATTTATTTATTCATTTATTTATTTATTTATTTATTTATTTATTTATTTATTTATTTATTTATTTATTTATTTATTTATTTATTTATTTATTTATTTATTTATTTATTTCTTTATTTATTTATTTATTTATTTATTTATTTATTTATTTATTTCTTTGAATCTTTCTGAACATATAATAAGTAGGTACACTGGCGGGATTATTGCCTAATGGCAATTTCTTCCAAAAGACCAAAGTTAATGTTTAATATACAAAAATGTTAATAAAAAAGGTTTATGAAAATTTTTCCATATACCTAATATCTCAAAAATCATAAAAGCTAGAACGCTGAAAATTTGTTTAAAAATAGGTTGCTCAGTATTCAAATTTTTTGTTACAAAAAAGTTCCAGGGTATCTTGTTTATGTAATTAAAAATTATTTTAATGATAATTGAATTTGTAACTACACTCACTTTTTGTGTCAATTTTATGGCAAGCGTGCAAATAAATTTTCTATTGAATTACAGGCAGATTTTTTTTTCACTATACCTCATGTAGTAAAATGTTATAACGTAATTATTTTGCATACTAATGAAGTCTAGTTGTCTCGCTAAATTATGTAATATTTAATTTTATTTATTTATAAGTTCCTTAATTGATTTATATGCAAACATTATCTATAAAACTGCAGATTGATTGCTATTAGGCAATTACTTCCAACCAACCCAAGCAACGTACACCAGCCTCAAAAAAATTCAGTATCACAGTATAATAGGTATTAATATTATGAATATTGTTCAAGATATAAGTAGGTACTCAATAAATTTTTATTTTATTTTTTATTTTTTTTTATTTTTTATTTTTTTTTATTTTTTTTTTATTTTAAAAAGTGAATACACAATATTCTTTAATCGATAACACATATAAATACATAATTGTTAATATATATTAGTTACCCGATGGAAGGATTTTCATACGTGAATATCAAACCGATTCACCTTTGAGTTTAATTGTAATTGATAATCGCTATTAAGTTTTAAGAAGGGAGAGGAGAGGGGAGGGAAAGGAAGAAAGGATAACAGTCACTGTCTTATTGATTGTTATATAATACGAATTTCATTCTTACACAAATGTCTTTTCATGTGTAGAATATCTATGTCTTTCGATATACTCTCCAATTTTGTATATGAAATTACATCTGTATAAGGGAGCATTTTTACCGATGTTTGTATTACCTACATTTATTTAAATAAAAAAGTGATGAGTGTCTAGTCCGTCTAATCGGTACGTTAAATTTTATTTCGTTTAGCAGTTCATGGCAGTCAATATTATTATTTGATAGATCATACAAGAACATTAAATCACTGTTTCTACGTCTTATATAAAGTTGTTGTAAAAACATATTATTGTTGATTCCAAATTTATAACATAGGTATTTGATAAATATCTTCTGTATTCGCTCAATACCATCAATTTATATGTTATATTGCGATATATATATATATATTTATATTATATTTACTTTAAAGTTTTGTCAAAATTTTAAAGTAACTATAATGACAATGTCAGACGTTATTTCCTAAGGCTCTTGCTAACGCTTATGACCTTGGGCATACGTGAATCACCAAATCATTGAATATACCTACAGTATTTTTCGCGAGAATAGGTAAAAATTAGTTTATTTATAGCAAGAAAAAAAGGTAATTAAAAAATTTAAAAAGTTAAAAACTCAGTCGATAGATTTTCATATTCCCGGGTAAAAATCTACTTCATAGGTCTTGTAGTTTTTTTTAGCTATTTACAATTATTAAATATTATTTTTTTTATTAAAACTTACAAGTATTTGTTTTTATTGTACAAGTATTTAAGAGGCTATAGTAGACTACATAGTATATTTTGAAAATAATTTCCCCAGTACCTTCATAAGATTGTAAATTATTATTTTTTAAATAGTCGAAGGTTGCTTTTTTAAAACCGTTATAAAATTATACAATTTCGTAATTTCACGTTATCAAGAAATTTTAGTTTTCAATTTTTTTTTATTTTCTACGGATACAGACGTTTAAAATTAGAGTTGAGCGTTTAACATCCTATTTGAGTCTATCGAGCGTTTAAAGCAGTCTGAGTGATTAATAATTAAAACGAAACATTTAATAATATAGATTATTGTCGCTTTATAGACTTAATTTCCCGTAGGGCCCAGGCGTGATAAGGCGAATGTATCGGAGTAATTAATTATATTTTTCCTGTGTACACCTGTAAGCAAACATTAGCGCAGGTACTTCACGATACGAAATAATGTTTGTTAGTTTACAATAATATACCTATATCATATTTTTGTATAAAAGTTCATGTCAGTACCAGGCTGGCGATCAGATCAATATGCGCCCTTATAAATTAAAAAAATGTATAATAACATTTTTTGCTCCTCACTACCCCAAAGTTTATTTACTGTAGATTATCAACTAGTATCATGCTGAGATTGTGTTCTAAAAATTTCATCATAATGTATCTGTGTGAGTTGTATACTATGTGCTATGTACGGTATATGGCGTGTTTATTCTACTTATCGATTATAGACTATAGTACTCGTTCGATTCTTTTCAAATTTTGCAAATTTGTGCATCTAATACTCGCTTAGACCCCATTAGATTTTGATGGATATCTGATCAGTGCTTCTCATTTTTTTACTGTCAAATATTTCAAAGTGACCCCAATCTCAGGAAACAGGATATTTTTTAATTTCAAATCGCTAAAAAGGTACTTACATCACTTCCATAAAATGGTATAGAATAATTATCAAGTTTTCGTGATAAAATATTTAAATTAAAAATAATTGAACTAACTGATTTCATGAAAATGCTGGAAATTTTCCATACAAGTTTTGTATACTTTGTGGAGTGACTTGGTAGTGAAGAGTATAGCGTTGGCTACACCCACTTGTTTGAAAATTTTCAGCAAGATATAAATATATTTTTCATTATAGCTACCAATATAGGAATTTCCCAACTAATATTTGATAATGTTCAATATGGTCTTTCAATAGATCTTGTAAAATTCATATCTTTAAGAATTTTCACTATGTTTTTTCAAGCAGTATTTGATCAAAGATTCAAAAACTAACAAAAACTACACAGTTAAGATTAAGTTTGACGTAGGTTTGTTCAGGGTTCAGATATCTTTAATTCCCCGGAGAGAATGGGGCTTTGATGAGTTTAACATATTGAAACTGTAACTAAAGATAAAACTTATCTGTATATTTCACTCGAGAGTCTAAAAAATAAAGCAATTTATCAAGGTTCTTAGACTTGTATAAAGTTTGTAATTTTACTTCAAATTTCTCCTGCTAAATATATTTTGAAAAAAAATAAAATTTACTTCAAAATTTCATATAACACTCATTTTGAAAACTGAATTCGTCCTTCAAGATTATTTCGTCGTTGAAAAGTATTTTCATCAAATGATATTTTTACTGCCTATCAAAAAAAGGATATCAGTTACTGTTCGAATCGCTGTTGTTCTTCATTCGAAGGACCACGGTGGCGGTATTTCTTTATTTTTAAATATTTCTTTGGGAGTAGGTATGATATTTTCATCATTTTTCATTTAGTTTTTAAGCAATAATGTGTACCTTCAGCGCCCTTGAGGTGAGATATTCACGAAAATGGCGCTATATAAATCATCCAAATTATATATTATTATTATACCTACCCTGTACAGGGAAATCTCCTTCAGCAATTCCAATAAAACGAAACCTCTAGTACATTTGATACAGTGGTAGAAGAAAATATAGGGAGATAGAAAGGTACCTCCACGAAGATTGCCAATGATTGTAGACTAGTTCCATAATCTGAACCGTAGAAATTCATTTTTCACCAAATTTCAACAATTACAAAGTAAATAATCATTGGGGGACTAAAACTGCCACAGTAACACTGGGGATACAAATATACTGACGAGAATGGCATAGAGTTTGAAAAGTAGGCTGATAGCGGGCGGCTGCGACGGGTCCATCATACAAAACTTCCTGCATCCTTCATGAAACCTAACAATATCCTTGTGAGCGAAAAGATAATACCACAGTGCTCAAAACAGGTGGAGGACCCAATAAAAGTTTAGCGTTGGCCACAACCCACTCGTTTTAAAAATGCTGTAAAAAGGATATTTTTTAGGAGAATCTATGCTAATTTTCAAAATTGTTTATCGAACGCTTATTCATCAAAGAAAATTTGAAAATACTAATAGGGTCGTATTACGGGAGTTATTTAAGAATAATGTAAGAAAAAGTTGAGGTCCCGTAAGCAGTATTCTCGCAGTACGCGACCTTGTAATACGACCCTAATGGTATTTATTGTAGAAACACACTGTAATATATTAATTTGTGTAATAGGATTTCAAAATCTGATGTTTGAGTTTATTAGATCGTCCTTTTTTATGTCTACTCCAAATATATTCTGTTGTTATGGTATGACTATTGAAGCGAGGAGGTCAATCGTCTCGTTACACCGGTGGGTGTCGAAGCGGTCCTTGGCCGCCTCTGTGTAGATTTGGAGTGTTTGGCGAAACGGTACCTGCGATCTAGCCAAGACAACTAATCAAACATCAAAATCTACCTGTCAAACAGCACAGGCCGCAGCAGCAACAGGTTCAGGAGAAGTCAACCATCAATCTTGAATCTACATTCTACACCGGAGTGTTAAGTTTCCTAACTCATTTTACCGAAATATCAATGCAGCCGAATTCCAAAGTTAACGAGGAGACCGCAAGAAGATTGCATACAAAAATAAAATATATTTTCTTGTAAGTGGTCTGTCATACTATGACTATCTGAAGAGTTTAGCGAAGCTAAGAAAATTGTATAAAGGAAACGATCATGATCAAAAGTACCTACCTGTCACAATAGACCCATGATTTCTGTTTATTTTACCTATTTATTTAAAAAAAATACAAAATATAATAATAATAAAATAATAAACACTTCATTGCACCCTGCGCAAGTGGCGAGCTTATTGCCATATGGCAATTTCTTCCAACCAACCAGTCAAACTTAAACTATATAAATCTTAACCCACATAGGTATCAAGGAACATACATAACATTTACATCGATATAAAAACAAAAAAAATGCAAAAACTTGACAACCCAAACAAAAATATAAATAAAATCATAAAAAAATATCATGTGGGGAGAGATCATGTGGGGAGAGCGGGTTCGGATAGAGTGGTGAGGATGGCAGCGGATGGGGAGATAACAAATGGCAGACCTCCTGGAAGACCACCCAAAAGATGGAAGGATAGCTGGACGTCCACTTCACAAGAGCAGGCTCCGAGAATAACAGGATACAGTCCTAACTAAAGCAGAAGAAGAAGAAGATAAAAAAATATTCGTTTTTCCCAAACTTAACTTCTTTAATAACAATATTTTTGTAGGTAGGTACTTTAAAAAGATCCTACTGACAATGAGAAATGATTATAGCTCGAAATACTACTCTGTAGGTTCAACATCATAAGTATATGCAAAGGACCAAGGTTCCTTACAATTGCCATATTGGTCTTCGAGTTCTTTTGCTTCGGAACGTTAGGGAATTTTTGTGTTTTTACATCATTTTTTCATTTTATAGGGTTGTTTTAGTTAAGTTCTCACTAGCAGAACTGGACTGAGTTCATCTTCTTTTTCACTGAGTCCTCTCTCCTAGGGTCCGAATCCCAAACTGAATCATTGTGATGTTACTATCTTTTTTATCCATTTATTCTTATTGTATATTCTGCTAGATCAAAGATTTACAGACTTATGCACATTAAAGTAATCACTACAAATGGATATTTTGGCCATTAAATTAAATATATATTACCTCTATGATTTGGTCTTAGAATTTGAAATTGTGGCGGAACCCTATGATGTCCGCACATCCCTAACTTCACATCATTGCTACCAACGCAAGCTGAAGATATTTATTTATTTATTTATTTATCAGTTATAAGCAGTTATCCCCACCTACGCTTATCATTCTGATTATCTCCAGTTGCCGTAGCTTGACGTATCGAGAATTCTCCTCCACATTCTAATTCTGTATTTATTAAATATCCTAATTATTAATGAAAAGCATTAATTGAAATAAATACTCGTCAGAGTGAGTAGGTACTATCTTTCATTATATAAATTATCAGTTGCCCCAATATTTAGTGTCTATAGTATATATAATATAGAGAGATGAGTTTTGACAATACTTTTGAACACGCAAATAATCTCCTGATAAAAATTCCTTTAAATTGATTAATTACAATCAACATTATAATCAATAACCATCTTTCTATACAATCCTAGTAATAAAGTTTTAAGGATGCGCAACTATTTATCAATTTCTTTTAAAAAGAGGTGTTGTCACATTACAGTATATAATAAAACATTAAAATAATGGCTCAATTATATAGTAGATGCATACTGTCTATACAAATAAACATCTTGTTTAGAAATGTATATATGTAACTTGCATCCACCTATTTTATCTGATTTCGCGATGAGATCATGATGGACCAAGACGTTACATCTCAGTTACAAGACAAAGATGGATTCCTTATATTCTAGGTCACCATAAAAAACTAATCAATACATTAATATTATAAACACATTCATTATATTTGTAATGTACATAATTTTATATATGTACAAATATGTATTTAGGTGGTTATATTTTATATACATATGTATATATGTGAAACGTTTAATACAATTTTTTTTTCATCAGTAGGTACCTATTAAGGAATTGTGGAGAATTAAGAATTTACAATTTTAGCTGAATAGGCCATAGTCAACTGATCACTGTTGATAATAATAATCTATATTGTTTATTGCTACATTGTTTTATTTGTTATTTTGATAAGTTCTTTATCTTTTTTCTATTTTTTTTATTTTATTTTATAAATAACGTTTTTCTTTTCTGTCTATGTCATATTGTTTTAATTTGTGGATTGATGTTTAGGAACCGTTTTTTCTAATTTATTTATTTAATTTATATTTCGTATATAAAAAAAAAACACAATAAAAAAATAAAGAAAAAGATAAACAATATAAACATATTGCCATTTACCAGAGTGTAAGTGTGTAAAGGAGACTTTCAAAAATAAAAGAAACCCAATATTATATATATACAGAATTATTGCTATACAAAATGATGTAAATATCAAATTATTTAATATTTAAATGATATAAATGATGTAGTATGTTTTTAAGAAGCTTGTGAAGTCACACTTCTTATCCTCATACGACTCATACCTATAATTCCTTTATCCTTAATCCCTTCCCAACCCATTCATTTCGTATTTTTGGACATTATCATGCATTACCTATTATTTTAATTTATGTTTTTTATATAAAATTTTGCATTTTTGTATTATTTACTTTTTCTTTCTCATGTATACCTATTAGTTTTTTTTTCGTATTTTTGTACTTGCTTGTACTATGGTATTTACTAGTGTGGTTGACTGGTAGAAATTGCCTACGGGCAATAAGTCCGCCATATTATGTGATTTGTTTTATATAATAAAATAATTTTATAATTATTATTATTAAATAGGTCTGTATTATTTTTTATTTTTCTTTTGAATTCATTATATTCAGTTGTCAGTCTCAAATATGTTAGGATTTGGTTGAACCGCACCCCCCCGTTGTACGTGTAACAATGTTTTATTTTATTTTTCTTTTATTGTTTTGCTGTCGCTGCATTCTATTCTAAATAAATCTAAAGTAATAAAGCAATCAAAATGTTAGTGTTTGTGTGTGTGTGTGTGTGTATGTGTGTGTGTGTGTGTGTTTGTCTCACGCCTTCTGAAAAACCAAGAGCATCTAAAAATCTAATTTATGTGCGAACGTGTACCTGTATACCTGATGCAGTGTCACGCTAAAAATAATGCGATAAAAATGCTGAATTTTAAAAATATTTCAATAATTATTTTTTTCATACAAAATTTTCCAAGCCGTATCTGTCAAAAAAGTGTACATTTTGCACGCAAATATCTGTTAGTTTAAAAGTTAGAAGTACGTATTTACACGAAAAAAATTTACTTTCAAGTATAACTTAGCGTTTAAGTGAAAAACATGGTGAATATTTTGTATAATTATAATGTTTAACTTATTTTTAAAGTAAGCGTTTTGTACATAAATGCCGCCATTTTAATATCTTTTCATACAATATTTCATTTTCCTACCGAATGAATATGTTCTTGAAAATAATAAACCTTTGAAATAAATATAATTATGAAATAATAAAATGAAACACAAGACATTACAGCAAGTTTTAAGACGTATATTGTAAAAGTCTGTTAATTATTAGTAAAGATATAGGCATAATAAAATTGCATAATTTGTATATAATATTTGATATTTCGGACAATTTTCATTTTTATGGCATCGAACAAACCAATGTATGTAGGTACCTACATATTCAAAAAATGTCTCAAACCATTTGATATTTTTTACGTATTGGAATGGTTACTATGGTAACGGAAAGATTCTGATATTCAAATAAAATTTGTTATGAATCGAATTTATTTAGAACATTGTTGTAGGTAGGTACCTACCTATTATTATTTACTTACAAATCAACAATATACTGATTTCCTATCGGAAAATTATTTTATAAATTTATTTATGAATGTATGAATGTATGCAAGCGATGTGCTCCTAAACCGTATGTCCGATTACAATGAAACTTTGGCGAATGTCGAGCGTGTGCCCGAGGTGGTTTCTGGATTTAAACTTTTTTCTTATTCTTCTTCTTCTTCGTGTATTTGGTCATTTTACCAATGAAAGCGGAATATCCTGGGAAAAGAAGGTCCGACTGTCCCTCCATCTCTTCGCAGGTCTTCCAGGACGGTTTCTGGATTTAAACTTTTTTCTTCTTCTTCTTCATCGTGTATTTGGTCATTTTACCTATAAAGGTGGAGTACCCTGGGAAAAGAAGACGGTGCTTACATCTCTTCGCGGTTCTTCCAGGATGGTTTCTGGATTTAACCTTTTCTTACCCGAATGAAGGGACGGGATGTAATTGAAGGGAAGGGAGGCACTAAAGGGCCTGAAGGGACGGGAGGTATTAAAGGGCCTGAAGGGACGGGAGGTACTGAAGGGCCTGATTGGAAGGGACGTGATGAGGGATTGAAGGGACGGGATGTACTGAAGGGTCTGAAGCGACGGCTCCTGGAGTCTAATTATTTTTCTTCTTAATTTTATGTAGACCTTTAAGGACAGTTTTAATACAAACTATTTCCTATAGATTAATCTTCTTCTTCTTTTATGAAGACCTTTTGCTCAGTTTTTATACAATCTATTTCCAATAGTCTAATTCTTCTATTTTATGTATTTTTTCTTATTTTATGTAGACCATTGGGATTTTTTAAACAAATTATTTCTTATAGTCTTATACTTATTCTTCTCTTTTTTATTTAGACTTTTGGGTTCGTTTTAAGTCTAATAGTCTATTGTGCAGAAATATTATTAACGATATGCACACTTGATGAAAATACATATGTAAAAACGAATGGGATGTGGGATGTGAAGATGTAACCTGCACTAGAATCTTTTCAATACTTTTGTTTAATCAAATTTAAACCATTTATATCATCCTATTTTAAATAATTTTTAACACCTACATAATATATTTGATTTCGTTGACAATATTTAAAGAAAGGGAGCTGTGGCCATTACTGAATTCTTCGCAACGTTTATATTCAAATTATATACCATAGTTTAAGTCTTCTTCTTCTTCGTTAATGTAGACTTTTGTGTCAATTTTAAGTTCATCAGTCTAATTGTGCAAAAATATAATGCACACTTGATGAAAAAATATAAAACGAATGGGATGTGACCAACACTGGATCTTTTCAGTACATTTGTTTAATCAAATTTTAACCACATCCCAACATCCAAAATGACTAAATATTCAATAGGTAAGTACATATTACAATTTGTTTTCGATGATAATATTTAAAAATGGGGGTTGTGGCCAAACCAATCTCTTTACAATGTTGATAAACAGTCATATTTAAAACCATTTCGAATAGTGATGAAATTGTATATTATACTTCATTCACACTTTATAGCAATATATAAAAAATAATGGGTTGTGGCCATCACTTGAACATTTTACAATCAAATTCAATCATATTTCAAACCACTTTTCATAGTCCGATTTTGCAAAATAATTGGGTGACAATATTATAAAAACGATTGCTTTTTCCTTCACAATTTTACATTCTTGGCCAACGGCGGGACATAAAAGCTAGTATCGAATATTTGATTTGAGTGTTTAGCCCCGATTATATTTATGAATTTTCTCGAGGGTTTCGGTTCATCGATAAGGCATTATCGGATATATGTATCAGTAGCCGCACGTAGATTCAACTAATATTTGTGATCAGACATCAAGATACGGCCTCTAATGACCGTTTTAATATTTGATAACTTTTAATTTGATTTATTTGGGCCAAGTCACTTACACGACAAACGATTTAAATTTTAAATTGGAAATCAAATTTTTACTTTATAAATGCTTCGTGGGCAGGTAGGCACCCGGTTTTCTGGTTTCCGGAATAAGTCTTAGTTCCGGAACGAATATAACCCGGAAAAGTGAATTTCAAATATCGACTCTACGTAAGTATTTATACCATCAACCCATGTCCTTTATGGGGTAGGCAGAGAGTCGAATAATATATCTGGATCTGTGAGGTGAATAATATCTCTAGAATGTGGCAACTTATTAAATTGATATTTAGAGCCAGCGACGACCAAATTTACGTCATAGTATAAAAGCTGATATTTTTATCTGTGAAACGATGTCACAGCAGGCAACAATGATTGGATAATATGCACCCTGAGTAGTGGTGTCTTTCTGAGATAACAGTCTTAAAAGTGGTGAAAATTGCTTTTATAACATGTCAGTCAGAGTATAAAGCTTGTTTTTTTATATTTACTATGAAATACTGTTAGAAATCACGCCTTCCATTGACAGACACATGTATTGCTGAACACCCCCCCTTCCATTTAATTCATAGTTTTAATCTAGTTTAATTCATAGTTTTGTCTTTTTAAAGGTGTCTATCGAAGGTATTGCACCAACCAAAGTGTCTGTCAATGGAAGGCGTGATTCCAAATAGTCTTTCGTAGTACCTAAATATAAAAAAATCACGCTTTATACGATAGTGCTTCATACTTATAACTGACGTGTCAAATATAAATTTTCAACACTTGGAAGGCTGATATCATCGAAAGCCACCACTAGGTTCTCAGGGTTCATATAACCCAATCGAGATATCCCTTAAATATATTTCAGCACAGAAAGCTCCTCAAAATACTCAATACTCCGACAAGAGGAATTAAGGAGATATTGATGGGTGAACATCGGGTAGAGTTGTAGCTAAATATCTTGGACTTTTTGCTGAGAAAAAGCAAAAAGACATAAATATGCGCTCTGCGCAACCGGAGGCTCGGTCAAGATGAAAAAAATTATAGAATCGGAATAGAATAACTCCTCAAAAGAATCGCCCAGCGACGATCCAACTGGATTGGTCATAACATGAGGCACCCGGGTCTGCTCATGACCATTTCGGAGGGAATGGTAGAGGGCAGCAACCAGGTGATCGACGACATGTGCTGTAATAGCTACGTGGAGATGAAGAGGCTGGCAGAGGACAGGGCGGAGTGGAGAAGAAGAGAGGCAGCCATAGCTGTTACAAAACAATCCTAGGATTGAAACTGATAAGAAGAAGATAGAATCGGTTCGATTCTTAATAATATCAGCATGGAAATAAAAGCGAGGCTTGCAGTGGCTAACGCAGATGTAACTATGTATGGGCTACTCAAACATCTCAAACAAGTCAAGACTAATCTCGCGAAATACTAAAGTCCAGGATATACAAAACTCTTCTTCGACCAGTCCTTACATACGAACGGAATTTTGGGCACTGACTTAAAAGGACGGAAATGTTATTGTTGTTTGAAAGGAAGATATCTAAAAATCTTTGGCTCAATAACGATGGTGGGGCCTGGAGAATACGGTATAATCATGAGCTAGAGGCAATGTACAACGAAACGAATGTAGTCCAATTTATTAAAATTAAGCGCCTACGTTGGCTTGGACATGTTTGGCGGATGAATGATGACCGTACTCCAATAAAGGTATTAGACACCTGTCCTGAAAGGAGAAGTAGAAGCACACCTAGACTAGACTACGAGCACTTGATAATTTGGAGAAGACTGGGAGTCGATAGGAAGGGGTGGAGACGATTTCTGTAGGAGGCCAAGGTCCGCAGCGGACTATAGCGCCAGTTATTGTGATGATGATGGCATCTTTTAACGAAAAAAATCAGCCTTTATACAAAACGACGTAAGTCACGGGCTGTTACATTATAAGTAGGTACTTATTAGATAGTTAGTACACTATTAGTACTTGTTAGTTAGCTAGTACACTATTAGCAATTGTTAGTTAGTTAGTACACTATCAGTACTTGTTAGTTAGCTATTACACTATTAGTACTTGTTATTTAGTTAGTACCTACACTATTAGTGGGCTTGAAACACTGGTTAGTTGGGAGAAATTGCCATACGGCAATAAACTCGCCACTTGCGCAGGAACTGTTTATTATTTATTATTATTCATATAGGTATGGTTTTAGTAAAAAGTTCTTACAATGCGGAATTTTTACAATTATTACAATTTTTTAACAGTTTATTGTTTTAAAACATACTTTTCATCTTGTTGGTCGGAAGAAATTGTCGAATTACAACAAGGTCGCCATTTTAACTTTTTTTTTTTTTTGAAAACCAAAATGCATAATCACAATTTAAAAACAATAATTATAAGAAAAAAATACGATTCATAATAGGATATAACATTTTTTTGGAATAAACCACCTCAATAGGCTCAGCCTAGTAGGTAGAATATTACTTGCATTATAGTATCACAGAAAAAAACATTTTGAACTTGTTACATTTTTTTTCTTAAATATTATACCTACTATAAAATCAAAATTTAAGCTATTGTTACTTGATCATGTTTCTGCTGTATATTATGGTCTTTGTTTTTAATTCACATTTCTATAGTTTTCTTAAGTTAATTTTTTTAATTTCGTTTTTAATCGTATTAATTTTTTTGTAGCTAAATAGTAGTCCGAATGTCGTGTTTGTCTTTGGAGTAATGAAAAGATGCAGCTGTATTTCGTCTGCTACGATTGTTTTGCGGTGTAATATTGTAAAATGTTTTTCTATTTATCTAGGAAAATAATATGATTGGTCGGAAGACACTGCCAAAAGGCAACAAGCCCACCAGTGTACAATATGAATTTTTATTTATTTATTTTCTTATGTTTTTGTTCATCGTCCCTACATTGACGGGCTTATTGTCAATATGCAATTTCTTTCAATCAACCAGTAAAAATAGGTAAATAAATATATTATATAATATTATATTTTGTTTGGTGTAGGGACATCAATAAGAATTAATATAATTGTTTATGTAGTTAATATACAATATAAATATTATGTACAAGGTATATATATATACATAGATAGGTAGGTATAGGTATGCATAGGTATAATGAAATATAATACAGTGTAATATGTATGTAGGTATGTATGTTCGCACCGTGAATCGAAGCTTGCCGAAATTATCTATCGAGGCTAAAATACAACCGGTTACTTGCTGCTTTGCTATCGTTTCATCTATGTGATTACTGCTACATAAATGTTCTGTTTGGGGTTCCGTTAGTAAAACAACATTCAATTTTAGTGAAGCATAGAAGTCAAAGTAGTGCTTTAGTGCGTATTACCTATATTATAGTGTGTATTACCTATGTATATTATAGTATGCATTACCTATATTATAGTGTGTATTACCTATATTATAGTATGCATTACCTATATTATAGTGTGTATTACCTATATTATAGTGAGCATTACCTATATTATAGTATGCATTACCTATATTATAGTGTGTATTACCTATATTATAGTATGCATTACCTATATTATAGTGAGCATTACCTATATTATAGTATGCATTACCTATATTATAGTATGCATTACCCGTATTATAGTGTGTATTACCTATGTTATAGTAAGTATTACATATGTTATAGTGAATATTACCTATACCAAATGCGTATTACCTATGTTAAAGAGAGTATTACCTATGATATAATTATTTTGCTATGTTTATTTTTTACCTTTGTTATAGTGTATATTACCTATGGTTAAGTGCGTACTAACTATGTTATAGTATATATTCCCTATGGCAAAGTGCGTATTAACTATTTTATAGTGTATATTACCAATGTTATCATGCGTATAACCTATGTTATAGTGTATATTATCTACGTTAAAGTGCGTATTAACAATTTTATAGTGTATATTACCAATGTTATCATGCGTATAACCTATGTTATAGTGTATATTACCTATGGTTAAGTGCGTACTAACTATGTTATAGTATATATTCCCTATGGCAAAGTGCGTATTAACTATTTTATAGTGTATATTACCAATGTTATCATGCGTATAACCTATGTTATAGTGTATATTATCTACGTTAAAGTGCGTATTAACTATTTTATAGTGTATATTACCAATGTTATCATGCGTATAACCTATGTTATAGTGTATATTATCTACGTTAAAGTGCGTATTAACTATTTTATAGTGTATATTACCAATGTTATCATGCCTATAACCTATGTTATAGTGTATATTATCTACGTTAAAGTGCGTATTAACTATTTTATAGTGTATATTACCAATGTTATCATGCCTATAACCTATGTTATAGTGTATATTATCTACGTTAAAGTGCGTATTAACTATTTTATAGTGTATATTACCAATGTTATCATGCGTATAACCTATGTTATAGTGCATATTATCTACGTTAAAGTGCGTATTACCTACATAATGGAATGAGAGGTCGGGGCCGCCCAAGGAAGGGATGGCACGTCCATGTGAACGGTATTTTGAAAGACGGAAATGTTACAAGCATGAACAACAGAGGAACATGTATAAAACGATTTATGAATGTTGACGAGGCGATGAATGTATGTCAAGATAGAAGTAAGTGGAGTTCGGTTCTCTCTGCCTACTATATAACGTGTCTATGTATAAAATTTCATTGCCTTGAGGTGTATACAAGAAAGCCAGATTTTTTATTATTTTAAGTACCTATAGTAGAGATTTTTTCATCAACGCTGATGGATATTTGGCCTTACTGTGGGTAAAATAAATATAATTCACTAATATACGGTTCGAGTTCTGTTTCGATTGGTTTCTCAGCTAGCCCGAGGGGTGTGTGGGCCCATTATAGAGGACTAGCCGAAACCGTCAAACAGGTTAGACCAAAATCACATCTCATACATTCATACAACCAGAATATAATATAGGTATCTACATACATACACTACACTAGTCACTACACTGGTCTTGACTCGTATATTTTATACATTATACCTACATTGCTATTGCTGTCAAGACTATAAGAGTGCAGCGATCCAAGTGATGCGAATATAGCGAAAAAAAATTGCGAGACGTGTGACCACACTTGCTAATTGAAGCGGACAATGTTTTATACCAACGAGAAGTTGAATTACTAGGAGAAGAACGTAAGAAGTAAATATTTATCTTCCTCGTTTCATCCAGAGAAAGACCAAAGTGTGGCGGCACAGGGCCTAGCGACTGCCCTGTCAGATGTATACCTACATATTCCTCCTAACGACCAATTAGCGAGCATCGCTCTTTCTGGAATTCGGCGCTAGGGGAGTGTTAAACCAAACACTCAAGCGACGCAACATCAGTGCCAATCTCTCCTCTTTCGAGTTAATTTCCTATGTTATAATTAAATGAATTTAAACAGTGTTTGTAAAAGTTGTAACTAAAATATAGTATTTAATATCATGAGTAATATTGTATTTCTCTTTACTTAATTATTTTAATAAATGTATTTTTCAATAGTTTAACATCTGTGAGTGTCAACAAATGAAGATTCAATTAGGTTCCGACCCAATTGAATTTGCATATAAGGGATTCAAAACCCGAGTGAACCTTCACAATAATAAAACGCTAATATCTTTATATATGTATATAATTCTTCTGTACGTGTGTATGTCACTGAACTCTTCCTAAACGGCTGGACCGATTTTGATGAATTTTTTTGTGTGTTTGTGTGAGTCCCTGAATGGTTTCGATTAAAAAAACGGAATTTTAAACATAAATTTAATAAATTTAATTTAATAAATTTAATAATTTAATTTAATAAATTTAATTTAATAATTTAAAACATTATTTTTTATAACTATAAATTATAATAGGTGTCGCTAATGTCAAATTGGCAATGTTTAGTTTTTTTCCATCTGACAACACTAAGAAATTTGTCATTTACGTCGTAGTTTGACTTTTTTTGACATTTAAAGTTCTTTTCGCGCTGTTTCGGTATTGTTCATATTTCAATTATATACATGTGCATGGAATTTTAATTTCTGTTCACTGTTTCGTTATTATTCATATTTCAATTCGTTCATTTCCGTGTCCAGACCAAATATGCTGTATTGCAATTATATACTAAATGACAATCAATCTAACCTCAAAGTGATTAGCGGCTCATCGAACGAGAAAATGTAAGTGTGCTCTGCGAATAATAACATCCATATGATTCAAATATATGTATATTACATATATTTTTTGTTTCACAAATAGTTCGGGCAGGACAGTGTCTGTCGGGCCCGCTAGTTTTTTATAAAATAATACCTGGATAATTCATTGTATTAAGATCATACAAAGAAACGGTTTGCACGAAACCGATACCCAGAACTGGAGAGTATACAGCATAAGGACGAAAAGAGCCGACCAATAGTCAATATTCGGAGAGTACCAGGAAGAAGATGAGAGTCAAGAATTGAGGTTTGCAGAATCAAGATCCAGATTTTTATTTATACACAAAATAAAAATATGACATAGGTATATAATCGTGAAAATGTTATTAATACTCGTTTCTTCTGTGGGCTTTTTGCAGAAGGGACGAGTGGAAATATCTAGAAGAGAATCATATACTCATTCAAATACTCTATACAAAAGAAGATCAATAACCGCTTATTATAGGAAACCTTGACGGCATTAATTCTCTTTTTTCTTTTTTTTTCCTTTTAGTTGAATATTATGTTTTGAATCATTGTAAACTTGAAATGTTGCTTTTACCTACATACCAACCTATGATCATATTTTTTTGATTTTTTGCAAACTTGTATTATTTTATATTAATCATAACGACAAAATGTAATAGGCCTTAAATACTTGATGTTACTATTGTATTGTACTATGTCTTAACGCTGTTTTTTGTCTAAATTTAACCTAAATAAATAAAAAAATATGAAGGTTTTCATTTTTGAGATAAAAATCCAAGATAGGGAGCTGCGGAGGTCTGAAGAGGAGGCCTATGTCCATAACTGGACAAAGGAGGGATTAAGAAAAATAACCCATTTTAATAACAATTGTTTTTTTGTTAGTGTATATACACACTAGACGGAAGAAGAAGCAGAGGCGGACCAAAAATGAGATGGCGGGACGATGTGGAGGCGGATATACCTACGAGCGCTGGGCCTTACCAACTGGAAAAGAGCCGCAAAGTGCAGGGAGGAATGGCGACGGATTCTGAAGAAGGCAAAGACCCACAACGGGCTGTAGGGCCAATGATAATGATGTTATACATATATACACCTATGTACAATACAGACCACCGTGGCATGGTAAGCCGTTTGGCTTCTGATGTGCGGACGACCTGGGTTCGATCCTCGGCAGAGGAGAAATTCTTGCTTCTCTAGGTTGGAAACAATGGTCAGATGGAAGAAATTGCCAAATGACAAGTATTTTATACTTAGCTTAACTTTTGTTTGTGGATTTTCTACATATATATGGTTGGATAATTTATATAGCGCCGTTTTCGTGAATACTCACCTCAAGGGCGCTTTGTAGCTATTAGTTTTTCATGTTAGTAAAAGCTTAAAATCTAGGTTATTGATCTTAAATTAAATTAAAAATAGACATAAAAACGATGTATACAATACTTAGTAAATTCTATTTAATTGAATCTAATGCCATGAAACGTTGAGAAGTGTCATGGAGCAGTTAATTACAGTGTTATTAAGTTGGTTTCATTACATTATATTCAAATTCAAATTTAGGAGGTGTTATTGTGTGAAATATTAAACAGGTGTGTCTTAAGTTGTTTTTTAAACGTGTTTATATCGTCTATTTGTCTGAGTCGGTATGGAAGTTTATTCCATGAGGATGGACCAGCAACAGCGAACGCACGATCACCAATGTGTGATTTGTGCACTCGGTTAACTTCGTTTAGTTTACCGATGACGATTGATCAGAAATTCTGTGAGAGGTACAATTTGATGAACATTCCGCAATTGTAAATTAGGTCGTAAGACCTGTTAGGTATATCAATAATTTCTGATAAAATAGCGTTCAAGCGTAGTATGGTGGTAAGCCGTTTGGTTACTGTGCAGGCATTCTTTAATCAATTCACAGTTGAGGATAAATTTATTTGAATAAAAATTCTCAAGAAAATCAACTGCAAACTGGAATTTTGGAAGATGCGGCAGTACAATCGCCATTTGCACGGGGTGTAAGGAATAGTTTATATTATAATCTTTTTACATAAAAAATATTATAATAAATATGATTGTAATACAGGTGTAACCACAATGAAGAGTTGATAGAATTTTAATTTCTATTATTACTCAATAGATAACGCTGCGTTCCTTAAATATTAATAAATAATTGGTATTTCCTATTATTTAAGTAAATACAAAAAAAAACAATTTAGGAGAAACTCGTCAAAAAGGTATTGTTTGTTGAACGTTATTACACCGGAGTAGGTAAATCAGCTTATAAAAGATCGTAATCTATGTAAATTGCTTCATAAGCTCTATTAATAAGCAATGAATACATTTAGTACATTCTTGATTCGTCTCAATCAATAGGTAACATTTGTAAATGATTCACATTCTTCAAACGAATACTCTACATAATAATATGAAGTTATAATCACGCACATTTTACTAAATTGGCTCTTGAGATAGGCCATGTTAAAAACACCTACATGAGATTGTTATAAGTTATAAATAATTGAAAAAAATATTATGACGAAATAGATGCATTGTCCGTTTGTTTGACGGGTAATTTATTATTGATGTGCCGATGAGATTATGTTGTATTCACAGACATAGAATATTTAGATAAACCACGCAGAGTGAAGTTCCGATATCAGAATATGTATTTTATATAGGTTTAATTATTGCCTCCGACGTATTTATCCTTCAACTGACGGTCCCAACACAATAGCACACTTACAATATCAATACACCACACATTTATTTATTTATTTAAGCATGAAAAACAGGCTAGAAGCCCACTGGTTTCATGCATTTATGAATATATATATAATGTATGGAATTATTGGACGATTAAATAATCATCCATACCCCATACATGAACGAACGTACATAATTTTCATTCAGTCATACATTCAGCATTCTAACACAAAGATTACATATTTAAGAAATTATTTTCTGCAGGAACAACAGTAAAAATGAAAAAAAAACAAACAAACATTAATATAACAAGAAACATTGAAAGCGGTAACTAGTACATGTTATTAAAATTGGCACGTTCTTAAAGCACTCTTGAACAATGCCCGTGATTGTGAAAATATATCGACATTTTCATATTGATAATGTAGTTTGTCGTATAGTCTGAGTGACCGTGGTAGAGGAGCATGGAAGCCCAGGTTTGTATTGTAATGTGAGATGTTAAAAATGTTTCGTAATCTAGAGCATGTTCTTATGTGTATATACTTACACTTAATCGTTCACAGTACATGCAGGTCTGTGGAATCTATTGCCGGAGAGTATCAGAGATGCCCCTAGTTTGATTCCCTTCAAAAAGCGTCTGAAGTCACAATTTTTATCCACATAACCACAAATTCACGTATTTTCCCTTTATCTCTCTATCCTTTCTCCTCTCCTATCCCCCATCCAATAAACATAGTGCCTCTATCTGGTGTATTTTTAATTTTGTTTTTTATTTTTAATTACTTATTGATTTTTATTTGTCTTCTCTTGTTAATTATTCCTGTAACTGATTGAATTTACTATGGTGGTTGAATGAAAGTTCTGACTCTTATTGCGAAACTCATATTATGTATATTTTATATTTTATTATTTGTAATAATAATAATAATTTGGATGATTTATATAGCGCCGTTTTCGTGAATATCTCACCTCAAAGGCGCTGAAAAATATACATATAAACTGTTCCTTATTACAAATGTAAATAAAGTAGTGCGTTGTTCACTTATTGAATGTCCATGGTAGTATTCAACTAAATCTTGTCACTACGCAACATACAAAACTGGTCATATAAATATTAACTAACTATTAATAGATAAGTACATTCTCTTTTACGCAACGAATTAAATAATACATAGGTATACAATATATCAAATAACAACAAATTAGAATTAATCATGTAGGCCAGAAGGTGTTAATTATGTTGTCTTTACAGGTTATACTGTGAGGTTAGGTATGTTGCACTGATTTATAGCCATCTATGGAGATTATCGTAAACGATTATCAATATTTTTTTATATGTAGGTAAGGGTTTTAAAGCTCCGTAAAGTGTCGTACTTCGGCCATATTCTGAGATGTGAAAAATATACCATCATTCAGCTTTTCATGAAGGGGAAGATCGAGGGTCGGAAGAAGGCAGTTTTCCCGGCTTCGAAACATCCGGGAATGGAGCGGTATGAGAACTGTGGAGGAGCTGTTTCGCACTGCACAGGAAAGGGAGGCTTTCTTTTTTTTTAGTGGTCGTCAACCTTTTTTTTTAGTGGTCGTCAACATGACACGAGAAGAAGATGGGTTGAAATAATAAATATTTTTGACATATAAAACAATATTTGTATTTTTAATTGATATGTAATAAACAGTTTTTAACAAAGGTTAAAGATTATTTTGTAAGTATTTTTGAGGTTCTTTTTATAAAATATATTTAATAATGTAAAATATTAAGTAATGGCTGGAGAAAAAGGGATGTTTTGAAGATAAAGAGAAAAAAAGTTCATTGACTAGCCATTATTTGGTTTTGCTTCATAAATACCGATTCCCGGCGTAGACACAGTTTAAAATTGTCGTTTCAGTCTGGATCTGTGCAACGATCAATATCGTAAATCTACAGAATGTGGTAACTTGTTATTGGGTGCGTGTTAAATTAATATTTGACATAGTAACTGTTGGTTACCCGAGATGCAATATTAAATAAATAAATAAACAGACACTGACCGGCGTCGAAGACCAATGTCAGAGTATGGAAAATAAAGATTGTCAGATGCCTTACACCAGATCGGATACACCAGTCGCTGCTTACCCACGTTGTGGGATATGGCGATATGCATGATGGTGTGAATGGATTAACCTTTTTTAAATAATTTAAAATGAATAAAGTTCTTTCAGTTCGATTAGTATTGCCAGAAAGAACTAATCAAGGTCATTTTGAAATTGTTAAATTCTACATGAACTCTATTAATATATGTGAGTTCCCTATTTTTTTCGAAAAAGTCTTCACATTTTTACATATATTTTTTTTAAAAGTATTTCTTAAATATATAATTTATATATTTTGGTCTTCCTACAAAGTTTTTATAATTTTTGCAATTTGGCGCGAATTGGTATGTCCAGGTGTATAGTGTGCATTCACCTATCAAACAATATTATTATATTCCCCCCAAAGCCTACGCTCACCAAAAATCAGAGCACCATAACGACAACTCGAAAAAAAAACACGACTAGAATTTGAACGGCGTTGAAAATAGTATTTATGCACAAAGAATATTTGGACACGCACAAAAAAATCAATCATTATACCATGATTGAAATAATCCCCCTTAGACGACGTGTCATTTAGCTCAAAAAAAGAAACAAAAGATAACTCAATGTATGGCAGTGACAGTTGTCACGTAACTGGCAACTGTCACTTCCATACATTGAATTATCTTTTCTTGTTTCTATTCTTGAGCTAAATGACACGTTGTCTAGGGGGGAAGGTTGGAATCCTGCCTCGATAGATTGTGCACATAAAAAAATTATCAAAACATTTAGAAATAATATATGATATATGAATGAAATACAGAATGGACTAAAATTTTAAATCTGTTAATTATACCTACCCACATTTTCAAAAACGTCCATCATGTTTGTATAATATTTAATGATAGGTACCTAAGTATTCAAATTACTTATTGAGACATTAAAAATAATAGGTAGGTAATATTAATATTTTTTTTAACATCACAAGACTTGCATCTTCAGTCTTGCTATATAGTTGAAAAACGAAAAGATCGTCCTGTAAAAATAAATTAATTTGAATTTTGTTTGATTTTTACAAGTATAACTATGGAATTCAATTAACATACAACGTCTTGTCTATATCGCCAAAATAAAAATTCAAATAATAAATTTAATATTTTGCTCGTTTGAGTTATCTTGATACTTCCCCGTCCCGGGCATAGTCTAATAATATAATATTAAAATTTATGTATGTATCCACTCAATAGTTAGCATTTCACTACTATTGCATGTTTTGATACATAATACTTTATTTTATTACGGCAGGTTTTCCTAAGACATCACACGAGACGGGTTCAAAGCTAACATTAGCGATAACGCCCCCACATTGATGGGCGAAAATGGCCCCTAACGATTATTTTTTTAAATTTTAATTACCTAGACATTCTAACAAAAATGATAACGCATAATGACCATCGTGACGTGTCCTTGCTGAAATAAATAACAAGTTTATAACTAGATTTTTTATGTTTATGCAGAAAAAATACAACTTCGTACATTTAGAGCCTTAGCGGCAAATAACTTGAGTAAGTCACGAGGGGTGCGCAGAGCGCAAATTAGTGTTTTTTGTTTGGTTGGTGTATGTGCAAACCGCTCCCCTCCGTAACGAAAATTCTAAGGTTATTTACCGGAAACTACACAATCCTAACTATTAAAAACTATTTATTTTACACACATTTAGGTACCTACAGATATCGGCGAATAACTTGAGAAATCACGTGTGGGATGCGCAGAACGCAATTTTGGTTTCTTTGCTTTTATGGCATAAATATAAGCAAATATTTTTTTTAAATAATACATTTCGGAGGAGATGGGGGACAGTTTAATGCCATCAGGCAATCCCTTCCTGCAAACCCGAACAAAGGAAAGTCTTAAAAGTAAATTCGGTATGGGTTATTAATAGAATTAATTACCATAGGAATTAAAATACACAATTTTGACACTCTTTTAATGTAGTGATTGTATCAATAAATTGAGAAAAAAAAATGTTAAAATAAATATTCATTCATTCATTCATACCATCACGGCATATCCCACAATGTGGGGTAACCAGCGAAAGGTGTGCGGGTGTGCATTGCCTTATAAAAGGGAGCACAACACATATGCGTATACCCACACACCAGTCTCGTCTCACCTAAAAAGGCACTACATTCAGAATGGGTGGTGAACCTCATTGCTGAACTATGTCAGATGTTAATGTTGCCTGTTGTATTTTCGATTACCCGGCTCTTACGGGACACTCGAAAACAGTAATAAACAGAAAAGAGTGGAAGCATTATTCTAAGCCGGTGCCTCACAGCAAATAGTATTATGTAATAAAATTACAGTAAAAAAAGTAAGTTTAATATGTAGGTATTTGAATTAATTATATTTTATATACACTAATTATAATATTATTTATAATGTGCAAGCATGCGTGCAGGTATTATACTTGTATGTTCGTTTTGACTCTAATAATTTAGTATTTGAGTATGAAGTGTCTAAATGCAATAAAATGCAAAAATATGATTAAAATCATTACATCTATTCTTAAGATCCATCTACCGGAACTCATTGTTATTTATTGTCCTAATTTTTATTTAAATTACATAGTTAAACTTGGTTAAAGTTTTTTTCGTAACATAAAATTTCCATCGAAAGGAAAAGGCGCTATATTATACAAAGTATTATGAACATTTATGAGTATTGTGTGTCCGAGAGGGTGACACTATTTCTCCCAAACTTTTTACATTGGCCCTCGAAGATGTCTTCAAAACTCTTGATTGGTCTAAGAAAGGCATATAAACGGCGAGTATCTCAGCAATCTACGGTTCGCAGATGATATTGTCATATTTGCCAAGGAGAAATTGAATACTATGCTGACAGAAATTAATTCAGCCTGTGTGAACATCGGATTGAATATGAACATCTCCAAGACCAAAATGATGAGTAAGGCAGAAGAGTCCTTCCCCGTCATAATAGATGGAGTGCAAATTGAAAGAGTAGACAGATACATATATCTAGGCCATACCGTGATGCTTGCCAAAGAAAATCAAGAGGTAGAAATAGAGAAGACGTGGCCTTGCCTGGGCAGCTTTTGCGAAGTTATCATACATTCTGAAATCCCGTAAATACTCACATTACGCGAAAAAGAAGCTACTTGATGCATGTATTCTTCCAGTGCTTACTTACGGAATGGAAACATCGGTCCTAACAAAACGAACAATGCACAAGCTGTTAGTGACACAGATAGCTATGGAGAGAAAGTTGCTGGGTATTTCAATAAGGGACAGAAATCAGAATGTCATGAGAAAGCCAATGTAGCGGTAAGGGTCGGTGCTCTTAAGTGGAGCTGGGCTGGGCATATTGCCAGATGCCAGGATTCACGAGAACAATCCGAAGAGGTGTCGGCAGACCCCAGGCAATGTGGTCTGATGACATCAAGAAATGTGCTGGAGGGAGATGGATGCAGTGTGCCCAAGACAGGGAGTTGTGGAGGATCAAGGGGGAGGCCTATGTCCAAGAATGGAAAAAACAGGCTGAAGAAGAAGAAGATGAACATTTTGGTCTTATAAGTAGGGATTGCAATTGCTTTATCCAGATTATGCAATACGGTTGGATCCAGCACATATTAGGCTTGCTGGATCCAGCTAAATAAATACCTTAACTCAGTAGTCATATGTTTATCCGTCAGAGCTACAAAGACCGTAATAGACAACAGTACCCGAAATAGACAACAGATAAGACCCCCACTAATAAGGACGATTTTTCCCA
Organism: Molanna angustata; assembly: GCA_963576475.1. Lineage (NCBI taxonomy): Eukaryota > Metazoa > Arthropoda > Insecta > Trichoptera > Molannidae > Molanna > Molanna angustata. The sequence goes on along the minus strand of OY754979.1, from coordinate 9,092,107 downwards.
GCGACATTACACCTTTCTTGTTCCTCGACTTTACAATAATACCTGACAAAAAACACAATATCTCGCGCGAAGAAACAAACTTTAAAAACTGGTAACTGTTTGGCTGAAAAGAAATGGCAGAATACAATGTACTCATGTCCTGTTAAATATTCCAACACAGTTGACTACCTTGTGCCATCATAACCTGAGAATCTCTACCGTAGCTTGATGCCATTCATCATTTCCACTACAATTATATGGGATTAAATAACTGAGAGATCACGTTATATTTTTTTGATTATTATTCTTTTCTGTTTATGGTTAATTATATTTGTTAATTATTTTGCATTAAAAAACATGTAACCTTATTCCAAATAGAAAAAGTACTGCCTCAGAACAGAATTTTCTAGTGAGGCAGTAAATTTCTAAATAGGAAGAATGGTACAAAGTAGGGATGTTTATAATAAGTTTTTTTTTAAATATACTTAATTTATTGTTTTATAGTTTTTCGATAAAAATAAATTTCTAAATAACGGATTAATGCTTTTGGTATAATGCCAGTGAAATAATGAACAAAATTATTCTAATTATTATTACAAATTTATCACACAGGTGGACACGGGTATGCAATTATGCAATTTCCACCAACCAACCTGGGGGGCAAGTCTAGTCAACTGGCGGAATCAAAACCATCCATATTTACCCATTTCGTGGATATAATTATCTTATGGAGTTATATAATATCTGAAGATGTTATAGAACTCCATAAGATAATTAAATCCATGATATGGGTAAACATGGATGGTTTTGATTCCGCCTGTTGACCAGACTTGCAATGTTTTATTTTATTTTATTAACGGCGTTTGCCAAATACATGAAGTTTTAACAAAATATAGTAGGTACATAATGTGTGAAAATACATAAAAAAACAAACACATCCAATCTATAAACAATGAAAATTAAAATAAAGCTAAAAGAAATGTAAAGAAAAACTAATGCAAAATAAAAAAAAATACATTCAAAGAAAATTTAACCAAAATAATAATCAGAATAATAAATGAAGTAAACATAATACGTAAGTATTAAACATTAATATAACGAAAAATAAAACGAAACAGAATCAGTGGAATCTAAATTATATATCACATTTACAGACAGAAATAAGGAAATGAAGGTAAGAATTTAAGAATGGATCACATCTAAGATCAATATAAATTCTTTAGTTTTTTTTAAATTACATAGTTGGGAAGACTACAGAAATTCCAGAGTTGGCTGCTACTGCTTATAAATTAATGCTCAAACCTATTGAAATATATAAATATGTACATATATGAAAACTAGTGGAGTGAATAGGAACGGAAAGTGTTGTATGTTCAGCCAATAATACTATGACAAATACTACGCTCAACAAATAATACTATGTATAAAAAAATGCAATTTGCGAAGACATGTAGAATTATTGGCAATGTAGAAAGTTTCAATTGTACAATAAATATAATATCATGAACATGAATCAAAAAATCAATCAAACAAAATTGCAAATTAATTCAATAAAATAAAAGCAATCGATAAAACACTCCATGTTTGATTGTAAATCAATTATACGTGTCATTTGGACAAGGAATTATTAAAATCAAATGTTGAATACAGAACTGCAGTTGCCTGGGGCTATATAATTATTTAAATTCAAATTTAATTACTTGTTAAGTGTCATTAAAATATTGCGATATTTCGTAAATAGCTGCTAACAAGAAGCGATAGAGTTGGTAATGGGTGGATTAGGATTAATGATTCAGATATGCAGTGTACAATTATATTTTTTTATGTGTAACATAATATGATGTATTGCAATGTGTTAAAATGAATTGGATGTGGGCTCTCAACTCATAACAACTTAAGATTATACAGATTGTACTTCTCACTACCCCGGAGGGATATAGTGGGGAGTTATGAATTCGCAATTTTTAAGGTTATTTTTTTATTGCAGATTATCAACTAGTATCATGCAGAGATTGTATTTTGAAAGTTTCATCGCAATGTATCTGGGTGTGTACTATGTGCTATGTATGTACTATGTACGACGTGTTTATTTTACTTGATCGATTATTTTCAAATTTTGTAATATCTTCAATTTTTCTAAACCCCATCAGATTTTGAAAGATATCAGATAAGTGCTTCTCTATTTTTTTAACTGGCAAATATTTCGTAAATAAGTCACCCCAAGATCAGGAAACTAAAAATTTGTTTTTTTTTCAAATTGCTAAAAGGCACAACATCACTTTCATAAAATGGCGTAGAATAATTATCAAGTTATCATGATAAAAAATTTAAATAAAAAATAAGTGATCGATTTTATTTCCTGAAAATGCTTAAAATAATCCATACAAAATTTGAATAATTCATAGTGACTTGATAGTGAGAAGTATAGCGTTGGCCACAACCCACTCGTTTTATCTTCAAAGTATGATAATATTTTTAATTTTTCATTCAAGCGCATCATCATTTCTATTGTAGACTTAATTTATGTGTGCCATCACGGCATATCCCACAATTTGGGGTTACCAGGGACAGGTGTGCGTGCCACAATAATAGCAAAGTTATTTTTTTTTTATTCAAATAAGAAAAATATACTATTTTAGCATATGCATTGCATTGTTTGGTTAGTTATTATTTAATAATCTGTTTTTAGGCCAATTTTGTACAAAAAATGAATATATTCATTCAGACTATTACCTACAACAAATCCCACAATGTGGGGTAACCAGCGACAGGTGTGCAATACCTTATATAAAAAAAGGAAAAACAACACACGCGTGTATGCCCACACACGAATATCGTCTCACCTGAAAAAAACAACATTCGATATACCTATTTTTTTTTTTATTATTATTTATTATACAATACATACGTTTACAAATATTTGGTTACATATATCAACATATTAATATTTCCTTTCCTAATTTAAGCTAGAAACGTTTACAAATATTTGGTTACATATATCAACATATTAATATTTCCTTTCCTAATTTAAGCTAGAAGCTATATTTAATTTATATTTTTAATAAATAAAAATAAAAAAGCTTGTTTAGAATTAATTCCACTATTTATATAGTGGAATAAATAGTGGAATTAATTCCAAACAAGTTTTTTTTATTTTTAGTTATTAAAAATATAAATTAATTTAAATGGAATTCCATCAAGAACTGACGATCAATAAGTTAAATCTAATTCGATATATTTATTCAACAAAATAAATATGTCGTTCAAATATATAAGAGTCTGTTGAAAATATTTATCAAAAAATAATTGATGGATTTGCCCTATGACAAGGAAAATTATAAGCGTATGACACCTACAATTCCTATCCTGCAGGGCTACTCATGAATTTGATTACAGTAAAATTAAGATCAGCTTCAGACTTTAGCAATCTTTAAGGTTAAATTAATTGAATAATAATATTAATTTATGCAACAATTATACGTTGATTTTAACACATTTCATGATTAAACGTAGAGGAAGATTAAAATTGCATTATGATCGAGTACTGATTTATACATTTTTAAGATTAAGGCAAGCTAAGAACGTATTGAGAACATCATGTCATGAGTAGCCCCCCTTATAGGGACAGCGCGTGATAAATATTGATTTTCATATTTACCTATATTTCGCTTTTCTATTGCAGTTTGTAGCCTTTTTTCTACTCAGATTTGTTGATTTGTTGAAGCTTATAGAAGCTTAAATATTTCATCAAATACAACAGGCAACAATAACATTTCACATAGTTCAGCAATGAGGTTCACCACCCATTCTGAATATAGTGCCTTTTTAGGAGAGACGAGACTGGTGTGTGGGTATACACAGATATGTTGTGCTCCCTTTTATAAGGCAATGCACATCCGCACACCTTTCGCTGGTTACCCCACATTGTGGGATATGCCGTGATGGTATGAAGGAATGAATGAATGAAAATGAATCAATTTATTTTAGTTTATTCCTTGAAGACCTCGTAACCTATATTAAATCAATTATAACACACCGCATAAGAAAACGCGCAAAAAACTATTATACCCCGTGTCACACAGCGCCATATATTTCGATTTGTTTACATTTTTTGCCCAAGTTGGGCTTCGTAGTCGATTTTTTGCTCTCCCGCAGCCATTGATCTGAGATTTTTTTGCCATGGAGGCAATGCGGAAGGCGCGTTGGGCCATTGTGAACGTCGGCGAAAAAAAATATGTGCAAAAATCCTTTGCATTTTTTTGTAGCTTTCGACACTCGACGGGATGAGTCAGAGAAATGATCGTTGTCAGATTACATGTACTGACCTACATTTTTTTTTGTGTCAAAATAAACATTTTTTGTATATTATGACACAGTTTTGTATTATAGGTAAATATAGAATGATTTATATAGCATCGTTTTTGCAAAAAAATCATCTCTAAGGCGCTTTACACTGAACTTACACAACGGGAACAAGATTCGGTGTCGTTTAGGAAAATGATGCTGTTTGATATTTCAATTTCGTCTCAATTGAGACAAAAAAATCCAATGTTTGCGATGTGCAATTATAATTTTTTTCGATTTATATACCTACACATTAGTACAAGCAAGTAAGCAAGTCAAAAATGAACTTATAATTATTGCGTGGTTCAGTGACATCTGTGCGAGAGCATTGTCACCTCGTGTTTAAGGACTGTTGCTTTCATTGTTAAAAAACCAATTTCTCAATAGATGGCGTTACCAACAGTAAAAAGTTTTTTCGTCATTTCATAGATGAAAATGGAGATTCAGCTTATTTTCAAAACGAAGAGATTTTCACGATCAAAATATTTTATAATTTAGTTTAAATATTCGGCGGATATTTTGTGGTTGTTTATATTAACCGTTTTGGCATGTGAATTTTGCCCTAAACCACTATATTTTGAGTCACTATGCGACATGTTTCGGCAGTGCTGTCCTGCCATCGACCGGCTAGTTTAGTCTCAACTAGCCGGTCGATGGCAGGTCGATGGCAGATGGTGACTCAAAATATAGTGGTTTAGGGCAAAATTCACATGCCAAAACGGTTATTTTATAATTATTTATTTTAATAATAATAATGATTGTAAATTTTATTTAGATGTAAAAACATAAGTATATGAAAATGAATACATCTAGCATAAACAAAAAATATATAAAATACTTTGTTTTTTTAAACAATACATACGGTGAGAGTATGACAATTTATAAAAACATGTAAAACTATGGAACATTTTGTTTTTAACTATGTATGTGTTCAGCACCTAGCCTACGAAAGGTGACAAGACTTGTGGTTTCTTTTATGTTTGGTGGCAAACTATTATATATTTAGAGACCTTTATGGTATAAACTATTTTGTGTACTTGTTAATCTTGTTTTTGGAAGTCTTAAATCCTGACATTCTGACAAATGAGATCGCTAAGAAGAATCTGCAATAGAACGATGTATGACAGGGTAAGAAATGAGAACATAAGGAAATAATGTAAGATGAAGAAAGATATCATTAATAGAATGAAAGTGAACACACTGAGATGGTTTGGCCACATGGGTAGAATGAATGAGGAACGCCTGACGAAGAAAATATACAATGCGGATAGGAATGGATTGAGAGGCCGGGGCCGCCCAAGAAAGGGATGGCACGACCATGTGAACGATATTCTGAAAGACGGAAATGTTAGAAGCATGTACAATAGACGAACATGTATGAGACGATGCATGAATGTTGACGAGGCGATGAATGTGTGCCAGGATAGAAAGATATGGCGTTTGGTTCTCTCTGCCTACCCCGTAAGGGACATTGCGTGATGGTATGTATGTATGTATTAAATCCTGACATCCTCTCGTAGGGTAAGTGTGAACATTGACAATGAATAATATATTTTACTGCATATATTTTGGAAGCATATTATTTTTTAGTTTGTAAATAAAAGTTAATGTTTTGTACCTATACCTATAGGGCCTTACTTACTATTTGAAATTCGTGTTTAATCCGATGTTAAGTCAGTTTCGGCCATACAAAAAACTGGGTAAGTAACAGCTTAAACACAAATTGGAAATAGTAAGTAAGACCAATAATGTATTGCTTTACTGTCATCAATTTTAATTTATTTAACATTAGGTTTATTCTTGTATATCTGTTGCATTTTACATTACTTAACACGCACCCAATAACAATTGGCACATTCTGGAGACTTACAATATTAATCGTCTCACAGATCCATACTGAAAACACAAATAAAAACTGTGTCTCCACCGGGAATCGATCCCGGGACCATTGGATCAGCAGTCAGCTACCTAACCTACTGAGTCACGAAGGCCGATGAATGTAAATGATGCAACGGATGCTCGGGTATTTTTGCTAGACATTTAGAATAGGTGTATCTAAAGTTGTTTTTACTCCTCACTACCCCTAGGGGATATAGTGGGGAGTTATGAATTCGTATTTTTCAAGTTTTTTTTTATTGCAGATTATCAACTAGTATCATGCTGAGATTGTGTTCTGAAAGTTTCAGCAGTGTGTGTGCTGTGTTTTATATGTACTATGAACGGCGAGTTTATTCTACTTTATCAATTATAGACGAAAGTACTTATTCAATTCTTTTTCAAATTTTGCCAATTTCTGTAGTTAATACCTACTCGTTTAGACCCCATTGGATTTTGAAGGATATATGATCGGTGCTTCACAATTTTTTGACTGTCAAATATTTCAAAGTTAAGGTAACTTAAAATTTGAATTAGTAAAAAGGCACATCATTTTCATAAAATTGCATGAAAGAGTTATCAAGTAGGACCTATCCATAGTAAAATATTTAAATCAAAAACAATTTGACAAAACTCATTTCATGAAAATGCTGAAGATTTTCCATACCAAAAGTGAATACTTTGTGAAGTGACTTGGTAGTGAGGAGTTTAGTGTTGGCCACAACCCATTCGTTATAAATTTCGTCAGATTTTCTATTTGTCTTTATCAGTATGGAAGTTTATTCCAGAAGGTTGGACGAGCCACGGAAAAGCAGGAATGCTTAAAATATGTTTTGTGTACATGATTTTTGTTATTTATTTATTCGATTGCAGCAAAAACTCAGATCTTTTGCCATGGGATCTTTATAAATATCAGTGGATCTACGAGCAAATAAATATCATAAGCCTCCAGAACGTGGCAACTTTTGGAATGTGCAATATTAGACGTAGTACCTGTTAGTTGCCAGAAAATAAGAAAATAAAAAAAAGAGGACACCCTTTTCAAAGTTTTCCTCGCGTTGAAATGTCAAAATAAATTAATAATAATACTCCTGGTTTTATGCAATGAGTATTGTTTACTTTGTATGAAATACAAAATTATTAAATTATATCAAACCACCAAACCAAAACATACCAAACAGTTTGAACATGCATTGTCAACGGTAATACAGAAATTCTGAAAGTTTCAAAGCTATAACTGGTCGAGACGTCGCTTACTGAGGGTTAGAGTATGTCCATAAAGTATAAAGTGGAGAATAATGAGAATGAAAATACAAAAAAAAATATATATTTTTTGTATTTTAGTATTGGATTACGTATAGAAACATTAAAATAAAAACTGTCAAAAAAATGTTTTCTCTAAATGGACATAGAATACTCCAATCCCCAGCAAGCGAATGAGTTAAAAATCGATTGCGAATTTCCAGTACCTAATAAGGACAGAAATGTGAAATTAATTGAAAAGGTGTAAAGTAATAAGCAAAAAGCTATTCTATTTAGAGGTTTCTGAAGTTAAAACTAACAATCCTAACAATCGATTATAACATGAGGATAAATAAGGACAAAACAAAATGCATGGTTGCTGGAAGGGAGGAATGCACTGCAAATATTGTTCTGGGAGGCATCGAAATTAAGCAGGTGAAAGAGTTTATATATCTGGGAAGCAGAATATCTCAAGACGGACGTTCAACAGCAGACATCAAAAGCAGAATCCACCAAGCAAGAGTCGCCTTCAACAAAAGATCAACAATTTTTGAATCCCCTAACATTTCCATCAAAATTAGGAAAAATTTGATCAAGTCTCTTGTCTGGAGTGTACTGCTATATGGCTGTGAAACATGGACCATCAGCCAACGCGAAACGGGACGTCTGTCGGCGTTTGAGATGTGGTGCTACAGACGCATAGCTAAAGTTCACTGGTCAGAACACATCAGCAACGACGAGGTACTAAGTAGGGTTGGAGAGACAAGGCAAATTATGAAAAGAATTGCCCAACAGAGAACAACTTGGATAGGCCACAACATCCGGCACCCAGGCCTGCTTCTTACCATCGTCGAAGGAATGATTGATGGGGTTAACTGTAGAGGTCGCCCCAGAAATAACTATATAGACCAGATAATCGGTGACGTGCGCTGTAGCAGCTACAAAGAGATGAAGAGACTGGCGGACGATAGAGTTAAGTGGAAAGATCGAGTGTTTGGTGCAGACCAATCTTAGGATTGTGACCCAGAAGAAGTTAAAAGTGTACTGTTTCAAATATTTATTAAACGTGTGAAAAAAAAGTGCACAAAGAAGGGTTGAATGCTAACCCTAAGCATTTTGAAGCCTCAATTAAATTCCGTATGTATTTTTTATGTTATGTGTTTTTTTAAGCAACGACTCGATTGAAAAAAAGATTGAAATGTCGTTATTTCAACACTGATTTCACTTAAAGAACAAGACGAATTTAAAACTTCAGTGAAGTGAATTGGAATAATAAATGTGGTACGTTCAGCGGATCGGACAGAGAGACCGTGATTATATAATAAATAATATGTATTTTTATAATTTATGAATCATTTTTACCTGTATAAAATATCTGATGTAGGTATAATATAAGTTGATAATGTCGTAAATAAAATGTTTAGGTAACACTTAAATAAAGGCCCTTGTATACCCTGGGTATACGGATGTACACATATATGCACACTAAATTACCTTCTAATGTATGAAATACGAAAAAATATTGTATATCACATATTGGGTGATTTTTCGCGAAGAAAACGTAAAATTTAGAGTTTTTCTTAAATAACAAGGATAGTAATTAAAATATTATAATAATAAAATACTCAGCCGGTAGATTTTCATATTTTCTTTCGATTGAAGTAAAAATCTACTTCATGAGCCTTGTAGAAAAAAGGGTTTTACTAATACTAATTTTCAAGAACAGTATTAAACAAATTGAAATTTCTAAAAAATCATGCAGTAGAATAAATATGTCAATACAAACTATTTCTTATTTCAAAGACGTATCTTTTGAGGGTACCTACTGGGGAAAAGATTTTCAAAATATATACGAATTAGGTACTATAGCCTCTTAAATTAATATGTAGGTATTATTATTATCACTGGAAGCAAGTGAATGTTTGAAATATCTGGATTCTTTGGCGTAATAATATTTACGAAACCGGTTACGAGAGTTTATCACATTAAAAATATTCCATTAGATATAGGTGTTGTTTTACGCCATTGTTATTCGCAACATATCCAACTATCCTGGAAAGGCTTAGGTATCATAAAATATTGTTCCATCCAGGAAGTGTGAACTACATAATCGCCGCCTACCCCACGGGGGCGTGACCGCTCGCACAGGTGAACTTGTACCAGGCGTTGGCAGAATGCAATGTTTTTTTTATTACCTATATTACATTTTTCACTCGCGTAATACGCAAGTCGCGCTTTTTTTTGGCAGACCAACAAAAAATATAACATGTAATGCCTCAAGGTCGGACTGGTGTATAAAAATAGCGGTGTGACTACATAGTGAGTGTGTGGATCTGTGTATGTGTGTGAGCGCATTGGGGAAATAAATAGCAGTTTTATCATTGTTAATTTATCGGTGAACAATTGCCACTAATGTCAAGATATCTCGGGAAGGGTTTGCCAATTATGACAAGATATCTCGGGAAGGGTTTGTCAAATATGAAAAGATATCTCGGGAAGGGTTTGCTAATTAAGACAAGATATCTCGGGAAGGGTTTGCTAATTATGACAAGATATCTCGAGAAGGGTTTGCTAATTAAGACAAGATATCTCGGGAAGGGTTTGCTTATTATGACAAGATATCTCGGGAAGGATTTGCTAATTATAACAAGATATCTCGGGAAGGGTTTGCTAATTAAGACAAGATATCTCGGGAAGGGTTTGCTTATTATGACAAGATATCTCGGGAAGGGTTTGCTAATTATAACAAGATATCTCGGGAAGGGTTTGCTAATTAAGACAAGATATCTCGGGAAGGGTTTGCTTATTATGACAAGATATCTCGGGAAGGGTTTGCTAATTATAACAAGATATCTCGGGAAGGGTTTGCTAATTAAGACAAGATATCTCGGGAAGGGTTTGCTTATTATGACAAGATATCTCGGGAAGGGTTTGCCAAATATGACAAGATATCTCGGGAAGGGTTTGCTAATTATGACAAGATATCTCGGGATGGGTTCGCCAATTATGACAAGATATCTCGGGAAGGGTTTGCCGTTTCCATAAACGTTTGCATCTATGACAGGATATATCGGTAAACGTTAGTCACTTATGACAAGATGTCTCGGTAAGCGTTTGCAATTTATGACAACTGTTTTAGAGAACTTGTACAATAAAATTATATAATACAGTTGCATTTCATATCGCAATTAAAATATGAGTAATTGAAACTGTTTCTACCACATAAAATCACATATTTTTTTACATATAAATAGACTTGGCCATGTCCCTACTTATTATGTAGTTAATTTTATTTTACGTTGTTTTTTGTGACAGGTGGCAACCCTGTCGAATCTTTTTATATGACAGATTACACTGTCAATCAAGGATCAATTTTTATTTATTGCATTCCTTCGCGAAATTAAACAAAAATATATTTAGATTGCCATTAGATAATAGTTAGTAGGTATATAGTGTGTACATATGTTCATATTTACATAAACATTATATATATACATATGATTAAATCTACATATTATATGTACATGCATGTATGTATATGCAGGTATATAAACATTTAAGATGTGAATGTACTTATTACATATAAATACATGTTGACCGTGATATTACAACACCTAAATGCCTATCAACAATGTCTATACCTCAAATATATTGGTCCACATGGATTTTTGACGCGCAACAAAATAATCACAAGTACGATTTCCAAAAAAATAAATGATTCACAAGAAGCAGGAATTGCATGGAAAACCTAAAGAAGGTATTGATATAATATACCTGTATATGTCATATTTATTTATAATCAAATGCATAAATTATTTACACCATCCCAAGCAACAGGGCGTCCCCGCCGGGAGTAAGTGTGCGAGGACGTGAAGTGTACCTCCCACATAGAGTTGAAGAGAGTCGCTGATGATCGAGCGGAGTAGAGGAAGAGATGCATCGCTTTGCTGCCAACCAACCCTCAAGATTAAAATAAAAGAAGAAGAAGAAGAAGCTACGTGAAAAATAATTAAAAAAAAAAACAAATATCAACATATTCGTTATTAATTTAACAAATAAATTAGTTGGTTTGTACCACCTCACTATAGGCTAAGCTTGTTTCGAGGTGGACATTTTGTATAATACAAGTCGCATGACCTAATGGAGGGAATGGTTGAGGGGACAAACCACAGGGGGCGCCCCCGATGGGAGTATCTGGCCCAGGTGTGCGAGGACATGAACTGCGCCACATATGTTGAGCTGAAGAGGGCTGCAGAGGAAAGAGAGAAGTGGCAAGCGAGATGTAGACTTCTTCTGCAAACCAATCCGCAGGATTGAGACATTTAATAACTAGTCGCATGTAACGCATGAGATCCAACTGGCGATGCCGCTAGCATGTATAGTTGACGAATACGTACCTACCAAAAATAAACTCTTAAAGTTTTATTATTGCGCATATGCAATAATAAAAATATTCGAAACTCTTAAATAATTATTTACTATTTTAAGATGTTTTAATATACAAAACATGTACAAGTGTGGAGGTCAGTCCTCCAGTTTTCCTACCCCGAATATGTAAACTAATAAAATTAAAATAAGTTAGAATCTAGTTTAAATACTCGGCGGATATTTTGTGGTTGTTCATATTAACCGTTTTGGCATGTGAATTTTGCCCTAAACCACTATATTTTGAGTCACTATGCGACATGTTCGTCTCAACTAGCCGGTCGATGGAAGGACAGCACTGCCGAAACATGTCGCATAGTGACTCAAAATATAGTGGTTTAGGGCAAAATTCACATGCCAAAACGGTTAAGTTAGAATCAGCCATGTACATACATCAACATTACAAAAATTGTAGTGCGTAATTTGATGTTGAATTTTCTATCAATTAATTACTTAAATAAAACCTTCTGAAGGTTCTTTAAATATCATTTTATTAAGTTCAGTAGACATATCTCAAAGCCATGATTCCGATGATACAATTATCTTAATGGAAATCAAGACATAGAAACAGCCCCGTCAAGTACATATATTTTATACAAAGATAAGTATGGCGAGTTCTTGTGCCAACATCTCGATTATCCCAAGCAGGTTTCTTAAGTACCTATATCTCTTATGTCGTGTGCTGTGTATGTAGAAATTGCCGTTAGAATTTTTGCATAGTCAAAAATAATTGAATATGATGATGATGGAATCACATCGTATGAGTGCATAGTATAAAGTTATATACCTATAGTTACTAAACTGAATTTTTTATTTACAGACGTTCGCCGACTTATGCACTGTTTCGCTCGAAATAATTAGCAGATAAATGCATTAATTGTAAATCATTTAAAATATCAAAATTAATAAATAATAATCAGTGTTTGATTGAAAATAATTCACCTTTACAGATAATTACTTGATATGCACCAATATTAAAGAATTAGGCACCTATTACCTACCTATCCATTCCGATTCCTGAGCATTTATGTTTGAAATATCTGAGTTTAAAATATTTCTATATTAATAACTAACTTACGAATAATGTAATATATTTCAAGAAAAATATTTAAAGTAAACCTTAGATTGTACTAATTATGTATGGAATAATATGTTATGTTAAACAATTTTGAAAAATATGTACATATATACCAATATGTTATATGTAAATGTAGTATTTTAATAAACTTACCATATTCCTTATGTAATGAGAACATTACAGATGTCAAAAAATATAATTTTAAAATAATGTAGGTAGGTACATACATTGATTGAATCGTAATGAAACAAATGTCTCAAAATAATCGCTTATTTGTTAAAAGCATTATTGTTATTATTGGGTGGATTAGTGTAATGCAATATATTTGCTCAAGTATCACATTCATAATTATTGCAAATGAATACTAACTTATATTTGGGAATAAAATTTTTCAATTGCCTCCCAAATGAATTAAAGCAGATAAAAGAATTTAAAAAATTTAAACATAAATTAAAATTGCACTTAACATTCTAAAATAGTAGTTTTCGATTTTGTTGTTTTGATTTGTTTCAATTTCCAGTATTTTCTTTTTTTTTTTTTTTTGAATATGTGTTTTGATATATTTGAATCGTCTTAATTCTATATTACTCATTTTTCAATTATTTTCATGTTTTTCTTTTTTTTTGGTTTGAATATGTATTCTGATATGTTTTCTCATTTGAGTATTCTTCTTGTTCATTTATTTTCAACCTTTTTTTGATGTTTATTTGATTTTTTTTTGTTCATGTATGATTCAAATTAATTACTTTTACTTTTATGTTGACTTTGCTTTGTATTGATATTTTTTATTTTGTTATAAGTGCTTCCCTCATCAAGCACAAGATTGTAATATTTTTGATGAGGTACTGCAGGGAAAAATATGTAAGAATATTATTACTAGTGAATTTATATATTGATTTGTATTATAAAATTATAAATATTAATAATAAATAAATAAATAAATAAATAAAATATGTCGAGCTGACAAAATACATAAAACACAACAGTTGTGAGTTTCCAGAACGAGTAAACTATGGTCTTTAAGGTTCTGAATAAATAAGCTCCTAATTACATCCAAGAACTGTGCCAAAAAGAATTTGCCTTCTGAAATACAATTCAGAAGGAATTCGTCTGGATCACAGAGTAATAAATATTGTCAAGAATTGGAGTTAATGAGTTGTTCCTATAACTTTACTAGCGGTTTATGCCTTCCTATAAGATAGCGGTTTTATGTCTTCTTATTGAGTTCTCTAGCAATCCAATTTTTGAAAATTCTATAATATATTTTAATCATGAAAATATGTTCGTTTTGAAAATAAGCTGAAATCCATCCGTGAAGTGACGAAAAATCTTTATTTGTAAAGCCACTAGACCTAGGTCTGCTCTGAGGTGATACTAAATTGGTTTGAAAACAATGAAAGCTACAGTCCTTATACATAAGGTGCCAATGTTTTCGCGCAGATGTCACCCCTAAACCGCGCCACAATTATAATTCTCATTTTTGGTTTCTTTACTTGCTTGTACCGATTGTATGTAAACATTCAAAAGTTGGATTGATAGGGAACTCAATAAGAAGGCAGAATTGGTGAACGTTGCGCAATCGCATAAAGTGATTAAGTAAACCAGAATATGACAGGTCGTAAGCCCTATAGCCTTGAGTTCCTGGTTGTCCTATAATATTCCAACATCGTCTCTATTGAGATGTTAAAAAAAATTCATAACACCCCAACTTTTCTTCGTAGGGGCAAATATTTAATCAATCATTTTCACAAATTAATATTTGCTAAAATTTTTAAAAAAACTAAAATAATATGCTAGGTGATTTAATAAATTAAATCAATATTTTCGCCGTGATTATTTACGGCTCGATAGATAAAAACTTTTGTATGTAGGTATTGGACAAAGTAATTTGTTAAAATCAGCGTCAAACTGGTTTTGTATGAACAATCTAAATATCACAGTCAAAAATATTCTATATACATCATACATAGCCTCCATGTACTAACTTATTCGACATATCTATCCTTACATAAACACTTTAAACTAACCATCATAATATACATGTATAGGTACAGGTAGTAAATATACTATTTATATTGTATCTATAGGTACATACTATGCCCCAGTAGCTATTTAAATAAACAACTGGTTATTTTGAATATTTATTTTTATATTAATAGATCGTTAATAACGAATTTAAATGTATTTATATCAATCAAAAGTAATACCTAAGTGTCAATCAATAACATATTATATAAAAAAAAGCTCATTGTAAGCCTTATGCCAAAATACTTTATACTGTAATTTAAAAACCATAGATTTACCGAAAAAAATAACAAAAGAAATGCGAAAATCGAATGCGTCGAATGACAATCGAATAACCATTTTTTTATAAAATAGAGATATTCAGGAAACTATAAGATTGATAGAAAGTATAGAGACGTCACCAAAGCCTAATATTTTGCTAAATATCTGGAACATTGACCGCTGCGTTTGTTGCATTTTTATAAAACAGATATTCAGGAATCTAAAGGCTTGATAGAAAGTATAGGAACGCCACCAGAGCCACTAGAGAATATAAAAAAACTTAAATTTACGTGTTGATCTGATTTGATCTGATTATTTTGAGAGAATAACGGAAGTCGCGAACGGCTTTGAAGCAAATAGGTATATCTTATTCAATTTCAAAGAGCCAGTTTGTGATTTGCTATGTTCAATGTTCAGCATTTTATATTGTGTGTCATTTTGATTCTGCTTATGTCTCTGTATCTTCAGATACTGTACTGAGAATACCAAATATAGAAACCTTCCGAAATGCCGTGCATGTAATACTGGTTTTTAATATTTTTGATGTAAGTATAGGTACAATGATACATCCTGTCAATTCTGCGGCAACAGATAGCAACTATGGCCTTGGTATTGATTAATCGGTATTTTTGCACAGCACACATTTTGCGATAAGTAAAGATGGCGTTCCTCCGCAGCAAATATTCAACACAACAAATGCTAATCTCTTGGTGTCTATTAACAATTCCGTTGCAGGTGTGGGTCTGATCAATTTGACGCCCATAAAATGTTGGTACTAAGTTGTTATTATGTTTTATTTAGTTGTGTTAAATTTTTGTTTTATAAGTACCTAATACATAGTCTATTTTTTATCACCGGCTGCACTCATGTTACCTGCTTACTCTCTCGATCGGATCGGTTGGATTCGTACACTCGAATCCGATCCGATTTCAAATTTTCGTTTTGTACTTTCATACCCGTCGCCTGCGTAAATTCAAATTATCGACTATTTCGATTAAAAAATACCTACCTTCCTATCGCATTATTTTCCGTTACAAAGGTAGGTTCTTAGCAAAAAGTTTGAAACTGGGATCGTATTTGCAGTAGAGAGTATGACCGCCGCAATACAACGTATTCGTGAAAAGCATGCAGGCCATTGAAAAAAAAAAGATTAATTTAAGTCAAAAATGATCTTTTTATTTTGTGTAGGTGCCGCTGATACATAGTCTACTGAAATGTGAACTTCCAACCATCACGCCATTGTATTGGAGGTCTTACCGGTGGAAGCGATACGTGGAAGTCTATCATAAAAAAATAATCAATCAATCATACCATCATGGCATATCCCACAATGTGGGGTAACCAGCGAAAGGTGTGCGGGTGTGCATTGCCTTATAAAAGGGAGCACAACATATCTGTGTATACCCACACACCAGTCTTGTCTCACCTAAAAAGGCACTATATTCAGAATGGGTGGTGAACCTCATTGCTGAACTTTGTGAGATGTTATTGTTGCCTGTTGTATTTTCGATTACCCGGCTCTTACGGGACACTCGAAAACAATAATTTAGAGTTGAAAATAATGGTTAGGTATATATTTGGTGACTCTTCATCAAACCTATAAATGAACGAATTGTTTAAAAAAATCCTTTTTACTAAATAGTTATTATTTATATGATTTTTAATCATGAAGCACATTTTTATACATACAATTACTCAACGAAAACATACAGGATGCAACCTGACTATAGACAACAGCCTGATAGAACAGGCTAATACTTTTATATACCTAGGAATATAGACCTAACATAAGATGCTGACCTCAGTGAAGAAATTCAGAGCCAAGTCAAAAAGGCAGTTGCAGAATTTACAACGCATGCTTAAGACCAGTGATGACATATGTTGTAGAGGCACGAACAGACACAGTCAGAAATAAACAAATGCTAAGGACTTTAGAAATGAGGACACTGAGAATGATAGCGTATAAAACTTTGAGAGACCTAGGGAGGAACATCTGAATAAGGGAAATATGTGATGGTAATGATAAAATAAAGAAGCAATCGCTTCTTTATTTTTCGATCTGAAAACGCTTCTGTTAATTCGTAATGTCTTTTTGGATTTTCAAGAACCTTGAGGTCATCTAAAGAAGTTAGGTACCAAAAATTAGCTACAAATATACTTACATACTTAAATTGTGTTATATGCCTACATATAGGGTTCACGAGATGATGAGTTTGTAAAATGTATTTGTAATGACTAATGGCTATTTGAATCAAAGGCGTGGTTACAATTATCTCTGTACAGTTAATCATTATTTTTGTATGTACATACATAGGTGCATACATAATATTACATATTTATAATTTACAGCGAAGTTCTATTTAGAAGGGTTAACAGTAAAAAGACTAGTTTATAAACGATGTAAGACAGTAAACGACACATATAGGTTCATACATATCTCAATAACAATATGACATTTTTTGCCACATGTGAAGAACTAACCCTAGGTAAGGGTATGCTTTATTGTTAGGCATATGCTATAGGTACATTATTTACCTAGTGCTGTTTTATTGTTGTGAAGAGACACATATGGATATGGTATTAGTCTTGCAAGTCTCGCAATACCAATAACAAGACCATGTATTGCACGAGCGAGAGTCTCGCAAAACTTCATAAACTTGTTTATTTTTAAATAAAAATGCTTTGAGATGGTTTGGACATATAGAAAGAATGAACGATGAACGACTGACCAAAAAAATATACATGGGTGCAAGAGATGGAGTGAATAGCAGAGGTCGCCCCAGAAAGGGATGGCATGACCATGTGAATGATATTTTGAAAAAAGGAAACATAAAAAGTTTGAACAATCGACGAGCATGTATGAGACGATGCATGGATGTAAAGGAAGCCAGAAATGTGTGCAAAAATAGAGAAGTATGGCGCTCGATTCTCTCTGCTTACCCCGTAAGGGACATGGCGTGATGGTATGTATGTATGTATTTAAAATGTAAGCATGTGGCTATGGCTGTGTTTCTCTAACAAAGATACATCTTAGTTATATTTAAATTTATGATGTTTGAAATGTTTTATATTTAATATCTGTGGACATATGTAATTGGTCTGTTTGTTTTTATTTTATAGTGTATTATTCCATTTTAGTATTTTAAGACTGTATTTGTCCCTAAATAAATAAATAAATAAATAAAGATTAAAGTAAAGGTATAGCTAAAATACTTTGATTTCATAAAATTATTCAAAGCTTTTGGTTGTTTCATTGAAATGTTATGCTGACAAACTATCCAATTTTGAACAATTTCATGAAATTAATGTATTTCTTTTTATTGCTGATACTTTTGTTGAAACAATAACCCAGCCTACGTAATTTCGAAATAATACCTACTATAAGTTGGTGTTTTTTGTCATATTTCATTGTAATTACAAAATTTCAACCTTATTTATTTAAATTCATTTCTCATGCTAATGTTGCTTCTCTGGGCTGGAAACACTGGTTAGTTGGAAGAAATTGCCATATGGAAATAAACTCATCACTTTCGCAGGGTGCAAGGAAGTGTTAATTATTTTTATTTATTTAGTTGTAATTACTATATTTTAACTGAATTATAACCGACAAACATTTTAACATGTCAATAGAGACGAAGTTGGGATATTATAGAAGAACTAGGAACTAAACATTAAAAAAACCTTTACTTTTGAATTTTAACCTTAAATAGTTGTAATTACTGTGTTACAACTGAATTTTATCCATATTTAGTTGTAATTACTGTATTTTAACTGAATTTCAAGATTTGCAAGACCGAGACCTTTCTACCAACCAAAGTAAAGTGAGGTCATAAATAGTGTAGTGGTTGGTACATTAAATTTATCACAAAAATCGAACCTTAAACACGTAACATTAAATTTTTAAATGTAAAATCACAGCAACAAAGAAGAGAGAGATAGAGGTTATCGGATGTATTGTGAGGCTGGCATAAGGACTATCGTTTAGGCTGTTAAATTATAACCAGCACGGTAAAGTACCATACCGTACCATCAAACCATTTCAGAGATAAACGACCGCCAGACTCCTTTCTCTTGACATACATTTCTTGCTACGTTCACGTCCGTGCATCGTCTCATAGACGCTCATCTGACTTTCTTACTTCTAGCGTCTCCGTACCTACCTTCTTAAAATAAATTAAAAAACTTATTTTGGAATGACAAAAATAGCACAAGGTATTGTCAAAGATTATTATTGACAATTATGGCATGTCCCTATAACAAGTAAGAAAATAAACGTCTTGTTGGACAACCAGGTAACGGATGTGGTTGGATTGTTGCTAAGCTCAATGTACGACCAATGGTTTTTTAATCATGTTTATTGTTACTGTAGGTAATAGAAAACTATAGTATTGGATGGCTTATTAAAATCACGAAGTACCTACACAATTTTTATTTAATTTTGTTTTTCGTAAATATGAAAATAAATAAGTAGCTACTTATACGATTTTTATCCAACTGTAGATAGGATCAAGAGAACTTATTTCTCTTAACAAATCGACTAAGTTACAAGCCACAATACGCGAGATTTGTATACCAGGTCTACATTTTTCAATTTTTCTCGGTTTTTCCAACTTTGAATTAAAAAAAAACACCAGCTTAGAGGCTTCGCAGCATATGTGTTCTATATAATATGGATTAACTCAGAATTCGGAGAAGAACATTTAGTGTGTCTGTGTGTGTTCCCACCCTTATAACTTTTGAACCGCTCAATTCACAGAACCCAGAATTTCAGAATATATATATAGTTATAGGCCCACAAAACTTTTATACTTTTTAATTTTTATAATTTTGAATTTTATTTTTATAATTTTGAACTTTTTAAATTACACATTATTTTTTCATATACATACCTATCTCAAAAACCATAAAAGCGAGAACGATGAACATTGTAATAAATATAGACAAATACAAAATATCGAATTCTTTTTAAAAAAATCAAAAGAGTTTCACTAACATTTTTTATTAAGAAAAATATTTTTTGTTTGATAAATTTATGTGTTTAACTGCCTATACTTCCAAAGTTTTTCTAAATATCGAAAAAGCCTGAACACCCCAACTAAATAATTTGATTTTCTATAAAAAATATGAACATTGTAGAAGTACATCTCAAAATTTTCTATACAATTTCTATAAAATTGAATTTATTGACGACATCATTTCATGAAATTTTACGGCAGTATACGCTACACAATATCTACGGCGACTAAATAGTTTGATACTTAATCTCCAACATACATACATACCATCATGCTGTTTTCATATTCTGGGTAGGAAAAAAAGACTGACCACTGTAATATCCTATCCTGACATACATACCTACATATTTTATATAGAAAACAAAATATCCTAAAATATTTCTTAATTTGTGTTTAATTTTGGTACGTATTCTTCAATTATGCATACTATCGCCATCAATAGTTGGATTTCATGTGTTACATGCAACTAGCAATATTTGAAATATCATTGGATAAGACAACCTGGTTTTGTTAGTAATTAATGTGAGAAAAATAATGAATAATAGACTTCAGGTTTTTGTAAACGAATTTTGATTTAATTTTTTTTTATAGATCCAGTAGCATAATTACCAGGCACCAAAATCAAAATTCTACTATCAATTAAAACGTTATTTACATGGTAGATAAAATCAATAACTTGTTTCTAATCGATATTACCACATTACAAAAATCTAATAAAATGATTTCAGAATTATAAATCCATGAAAAATATCTTTCTTCTTTAATTCGTTTTTTAAACAGATCTTTTGTGTAAATCACAAGGTTGAACAATTAAAAATTATTCTGTGTAAAAAATAAAAATATACTTAACGCTTTGGAAAAAAAACGCTAGTTTAAGTTGCAAGGAATCTGCAGATGCAGTGTAAAAAAAAACGATTTTTTTTATTTTATATTTCACGGGTCACACAGTAGATTTAAAGGGAAAAGTGTGTCCAGTCGACACCTCTCATCCTAGATACGGTCCAGTGGGCAATTCATCTCCCAGAGCCACTCCTGCGTAACGGAAGCCATCATAATATTTAATCTCAAACAGGCTTTTATCAATAGCCATATGTCAAATATATTTAGAATGAGATAAGTTAGCCAACTTTCTGTTATCTGTATAGTTTCTCTTGAAATTACATATAAAATTTTACATCAGCTTTATAAGCCTAAAGAAACTATTCGATCGACTTCATATTTGTAAAGTACGGAAGCTTATATTATACTAAGTTATCCACAGGCAACGCATTGTGAGAAGCTCCAAGAATACGCAGGGCTACTCGAGAAGTTGATTAAGATTAGATTTAGACTTTATAAAACTTTTAGAATAAAATTGATAAATCGCTTGTACTGATGTATGTAAAAAAAGTCCTAAAATAGTCTTTCTGCTCTATCTAATTATCATAGTTTTTGGGGAAGAGCCGGGTTATCGAAATAATAATAATAATAAGGACAATTTATAAAGCGCCGTTTAGTGACAACCGTGGTCACCTCAAGGGCGCTTTCAGTTTGCAAAAAATAATTTAAAATTAGTCCTATAGCTAACACATTGAAAATGGTGAAACATAAAACTTAAAAAAATACAATAAGTTAAAATTAAGTTAAAATTAGTCCTATAGCTAACACATTGAAAATGGTGAAATATAAAACTTAAAAAAATACATAGAAATCACAAATTAATCTTGTTACATAATCCAGATGAAATTAATTATAAAAAATAGTCGATTCAAAGTAAACTGGCATAATATTTAGTACACATAATATTATTGAACGGATGAAGGACAATCTGGATACGACTTGCGGAAAAGATGAGTTTTTAATTTCTTCTTGAATTCATTGATATTTTCGGCACATCTTATATCCATTGGAAGATTGTTCCATGACTTTGGTCCAGAAACGCCAAAAGATCGATATAGGTATTTTGGCTTATTTGTGAGATTGGTTTCTACTAGTTTTTTATTGGATTGGGTCATTGATCTTAGCGTACTTTGTTTATTGTTAGGTGAAAATGGAACACAAAGTTCCGATATATATTCCGGGGCCATGCTATTGAGTGCTTTAAAGACAAGGAGACATGTTTTAAATTCTATACGTTCTGGGCTCTTCAGCCAATGAAGTTTGTGAAGTGTTGGTGAGATATGCGAGAAACGATCAATCTGGTAAATATAACGGGCTGCTGCATTGAGGATGAGTTGTATTCTATGGATTTGGTATTGCGGTAGGTGTGCTAATATGGCGTTACAATAATCTACACGGGAAACTATTAAAGAATTTATAAGGACCTTAGCAGCATTTGTCGAGAGACACCTTCGAATAGGTCTAAGTTGTCTGAGAAAGTAACAACTTTGTCTGACTATGGAAGAAATGTGTTTATCCATAGAGAGTGCACTGTCGATATGTATACGATATGCACTGTCCATTATGTATACCAAGAAAATATAACAGGCAACAATAACATCTTCCATAGTTCAAAATTTTTTGAAAATGAGGTTCACCATTCATTCTGAATCGTGTCCGGATAATTGACAGTAGCCTATTGACCGTGGACAGTTGACCGTACGCTCTTTTTAGCGAATGGACATGGAATGGAAATAAAAAAAAGAAGGCAATCGGTTCGTCGCCATAAACGAACATTTTTATTTCACGCAATTTATTTTACTTTTACGAAAAAGAAGTTTTTTTTTGTTATTAAAAATAGTTTCCGCACGGTGAATGTCCATTCGGTCAATTGTCCATACGATAAATTGTCCTCACGGTCAATTGTCCGTACGGTCAACTGTCCCCACGGTCAATTGTTCTCACGGCCAATTGTGCTCACGGCCAACTGTCCCCACGGTCGATTGTCCGTGCGGTAAATTGTCCTCACGGTAAACTGTCCATACCGTAAATTGTCCCCACGGTAATTTGTCCTCACGGTAAATTGTCTATTCGGTAAAAACGGCGTACGGTCAATTGTCCATGGTCAATCGGCTACGGTCAATTGACCGGGAATCATTCTGAATTGTAGTGCCTTTTTAGGTGTGACGAGAATGATGTGTGGTGATACCTCATATTATAATGCAAACCTGCACCCTGACGCTGGATACCTCACACTGTGGGATATACCGTGATTATATAAATGAGTATATTCATTTTCTGTATAATTTCATCTGCCAAATCATCCTTTTTGGAAAAATTGCCACATTCAAAGAATATTTGTCTAGTAAATTATGGTCTATTTAAAAATATTAAGAATAAGTTTTATATAGGACACATATCGGACCTGACAGACGTTGTCCTGCCTGAACGTTGCCTTCCTGATATTACCTGGATCAGCAAACATAAAAATAACCACACACAGTCACGGTATATCCCACAGTGTGAGGGGACCAGCGACAGGTGTGCGGACGTACATTACCTTATAAAATGAAGCATGATACCATGCGTGCATACTCTCTCATCACTCTTGCCTCACCTAAACAGGCTACATTCATAATGAGTGTTGAACTATGTGAGATGTTATTTTGCCTGTTGTTTTTTCGATTAACCGGTTTTTACAGAATACTAGAAAATGATAATAGAAAAAAATTCATCAAAATTGGTCCAGCAGTTTAGGAGTTCAGTGATATACACACGTACAGAAAAATTATATATGTAAATATGTATTTTGCTAAACCGGGCCTGAGTAAAATTTTTACATAATAATTGACAGTCACATAATACATTAGATTGTTGTAAGTACCAGAGGCCACGGAAACCACAACTCCAAACAAAATCTGCAAATTGTTTCAACAATTATAGACATTTATTTATCAAACAGGGCTGTCATACCTACATTAGTTGAGTAAGCTTATTATTTATCAAACAGGGCTGTCATACCTACATTAGTTGAGTAAGCTTATTATTTATCAAACAGGGCTGTCATACCTACATTAGTTGAGTAAGCTTATTATTTATCAAACAGGGCTGTCATACCTACATTAGTTGAGTAAGCTTATTATTTATCAAACAGGGCTGTCATACCTACATTAGTTGAGTAAGCTTATTATTTATCAAACAGGGCTGTCATACCTACATTAGTTGAGTAAGCTTATTATTTATCAAACAGGGCTGTCATACCTACATTAGTTGAGTAAGCTTATTAAGAAGGATAACCTAATTATGTTTAGGTATATATGTTATTCACACTCCTTCTTTTAGTAGACCTGTTGGTCTATAATACAAAAACTATGCCTCCTGAAACGACGGAATCCAACAATCATTTCATCTTCCGTCCAGTAGCGGAATTGCTTTTAGAAGCCGAGATTCTTGGCTTACCTATTAATATCTTAAGAAATCCAAAACCAAATATTTTGAAACCATACTACAAAATTAAAAATTGAACCTATGTAGATACAATGCTTGACAAGGCCACAAATGTAAATATTATTTTGTCATGCGCTTTCAAAATATTTTCAAGGCCACTTAAATGAACAAAGATGCTAAAAAACATAAAATTTTCGATATTTCCTAATTTTCCTTCACGGTTTGCCTAGTCCGAAGGTTCTAGTGGTTAGTGGACTTCTGGGTAGACGGCGACCAGAAGGGATTTCTTTTGCTGCTATATACGCAAGTCTATCACTGTCCATTCTGGCTACGTGGTCCCTCCAATGTCTTCTTCTGGATCAAATCCACCGAATTATTTCCTCTATTTCACATGTTTTCTTATTTCAACATTGCGAACATGACCTCGCGGAGTTTTTCCAGTGATTGACCTAAGAACCTTAATTTCCGTTGTCCTCAGGAACCCCTTGGTTCGTACAGTGTCTGCTCGCGATTTCGCAGGATACGTAATGATCGGTCGCACGCATGTGTTTTTTTTTTAATTTTTCAGACCATATTTTTTAGACATCCAGATACGGCAGATGCTTTATTGACTTGTTCTCAGACTTCACTAGTCCCAGGTTCGATTCCCGACGGAGTCACAGCTTTAAATTTATTGTGGTTTCAGTCTGGATCTGTGATTTCATGTTTGGTACCTACATGTTAAATTAACATTTTACATATCTAGTATCTACATGTTACCAAAGTAACAAAATATATTTATTTAATTTTCATATTCCTACAGCAAGTGCACAAAGATTGCTGTAATGTCATAGGGCAATTTCTTCAATTTGATTAATTGATTGTATTGATTAACCTATCAAGATAAGCAATGTTTAGTCGTAATCCCTGATTTTACTTTTATTTATACTGTCAATAAAATTACGGAGTCAACCAAGATTGAGTTTTGCACATCGATTTGTGAAGGTGATTCTATGTGTTGTTAAAAAAATGTTATTAAAGAAAATAAGACATAAATTTAATGTTATTTGCGGTTTCTGATACCAGGTCCGTTGGAAGATTTGATCATATTCTGACAAAAATCATATTATTTGTTTTAACTTTGATACAACTACTTCATTTTCAGTTGAGAAAGACAATAGTTTCGGGAGATATTTATTCCCATATAAAGGCGAAATACAAATGTGGGATGAGAGTAGGCACAGATCTCCCGAAACTAGTCACATTTATTCCAAATTAAGTGGTGTTAGCAAAGTTATAAATTTAATTAAGTTTAAGGCAATGTAAGTTTTATTAAAAAAATGTACCTGTCTACTTTACTTTGATATCAAATACTATTTCACCTAATGATATATTAAACTAATAGATACGTTACCAGTGTTTAAATTCAGTAAACAAAAAGTATGGCAATTCTTACCGCACTTTTGATGCACGCAAGATGTTGTAGTGTTAGGACGTATTGTTGTAGTCAAAATCCCATCTTGTATGATGAAAACATGTAAAAATTACACTAGAACTGTAAAGAAACGACCAGATATATCATTTCATGCTGCATAATTCGATATTTATTTTGAGTAGTCAAGTCAAATTCGCTTGTAGCTATTCAAATAGATATTTTGTTTGTGTATTAGCTTTTTAACACAGCTATAAATTAATATAAGTTCGTCTTTTTCACTGTCATCTTTTGGTTTCGTTTTCGTTTTTTGGTAGATACATACATACATACCATCACGCCATGTCCCTTACGGGGTAGGCAGAGAGAACCGAACGCCATATCTTTCTATCCTGGCACACATTCATCGCCTCGTCAACATTCATGCATCGTCTCATACATGTTCGTCTATTGTACATGCTTCTAACATTTCCGTCTTTCAGAATATCGTTCACATGGTCGTGCCATCCCTTTCTTGGGCGGCCCCGGCCTCTCAATCCAATCCTAACCGCATTGTATATTTTCTTCGTCAGGCGTTCCTCATTCATTCTACCCATGTGGCCAAACCATCTCAGTGTGTTCACTTTCATTCTATTAATGATATCTTTCTTCATCTTACATTCTTTCCTTATGTTCTCATTTCTTACCCTGTCATACATCGTTCTATTGCAGATTCTTCTTAGCGATCTCATTTCAACAGCATTTATTCTGCTTTCGTGTGACTTCTGCCATGTCCAGGTTTCACTTGCATACGTCAATGTTGGCACTAAGATAGCGTTATGAATGGCAACTTTGGCAGCCTTTGATATGTTGCGATCATTCATAACTGGTCTCAGTGCTCCATTCACTCTGTTTCCTGCCATAACTCTTCTTTCGATATCCTTATCAGGTCGTCCATTCCGTTGAAACATGCTTCCCAGATATACATACTCGTCGTTTTTTGGTTAGGTTTCGTAAATAAATACTGAAGGTGATGCCCTCTTAATTCCCCCCCCCTCCCATCCCTCCTTACCTCTTATCAGTCCCATGCCTAATTTTAATTTTCTTAATTATTATTTTTTTTCTCCTTGTTCGTTGATTTCTTTTTATGAACTGTCTTTTGTTATTGCTGTTATCTTATTATTAATGGAATGCTTTTATTGACTCTGACTATGTCATGTAAATTGTATAATCAAAACTGTAAATGAGCTGTTTGCTTCCCAAATATAAAATAAATAAATAATTATAGGTAATGTGATTTCACTGGAGTAAAAGGGAAATATGTCTGCAGTGTGTGTCTATTATTGAATGGTCCATTTCTTACTTAATGCAGGTATTCTGTCGTGTGTGCTATTTTTTGGTGACATTGTAAGAATTCTTCAAAATTTACCATTTTTGTAGAGCGACATATTGTCATATAACGTGTCTATATATAAAATGTCGTTCATTTCACCAGCATGCCATTTATGTGTCCATATTATGCAAAGTTACTATCTATCGGTTATTTTTGACCTCATAACGCTAAATCGTTGTAAAAAAAAATGGCGGATGTATGTACCTATGTACATGTATTGGGCGAGTACATAATGTATGTATATATATACCTACCTGCCTTATCTATTTTGCCAACTTACCTTGTCTAGACATCAACTCTAGACAAGTATAACTGGTCTATTCCTCTTAAACTACACCTGTTCAAAATCAAGCGAGCCTTAATCACATTAAAGTACATCTAATTAGCCAGAAATAATCAACATTTTCGGCGAAAACAACATTCAAATTATTCTACTCCTTGAGCTCATTGGTTTTGATCAATAGCAGCCAAAATATACCAACATTTTCAATACCCCATTTCGAACTTTAATGAACTCTTAAGACTAGTTGCATATAACACATGAGATCCAACTGTCGATGGTGAGAGTATGTATAGTGTATAGTTGAAGAATACATACCAAACTATACGCCCTCACATCCAAATTATCGAATATCTTTTATTTTGTTATTTATACAAAACATGTAGGTCCCTATGTCAATATAGGGTCGAGTGGAGGTCAGTCCTATTTTCCTACCCCGAATATGTAATCAGCTTGATGGTATGTATACGAATGGAGATTAAGTATCAAACGAATGAAAGTCCCCGCGATAGTGAATGAACTGCTATAATTTTTATAGAAAATTAAATTAACTGGTTGGGGTGGAAAAGAGTTAAACACATAAATTTGTCTTAAAAAAATGTTTTTCTTAATTAAAACAGTTTGAGAAACCCTGGAACTTATTATAAAATAAAAATAAGGTATTGTATTTATCTATATTTGTAATATTTTTAAGCGTTATAGCTTTCATGGTGCAAGGCGAGATATATGGAAAACTTTAAATTTGATAACCCCTGACATAAACAAAAATTCGAAAGATACACACACACACTTAATATTCTACTCAGAATTCTGAGTGATTCCGTACACATATCTAACATATGCGCTGCGAAGCGTCTAAGTTGGTGTTTTTTTACTTCAAATTTAGAAAATAACATGAAAAATATATACCTATAAATTTCTAAATGCAAACTTCTATGAATATAAATTATTTATTCTAAACTGCAATCTCGGTGTCATTTGCAATACCTAACTTTTTCTCCTCTTCTCAAACACCTGTCACCATCCTCAACTTTCTTAGATCAACGGTATTTTTGAAATGCTTCCTATTCATAGATTGAATGTTTTTGTAGGCACATTTTTTTTCATTATAATGGTTATGT
This sequence comes from Molanna angustata, assembly GCA_963576475.1. Lineage (NCBI taxonomy): Eukaryota > Metazoa > Arthropoda > Insecta > Trichoptera > Molannidae > Molanna > Molanna angustata. The sequence goes on along the minus strand of OY754979.1, from coordinate 9,063,374 downwards.
ATAATCGACAGGACAAATTGAAGCAGATTAATAGCGTAGAAACTTAACAAAACAAGGCTATGTTGGTATGGTCATGTTTAGCGTCAGGATGAGAATCACGTAGTGAAAAAAAAGAGCCACGACATACCTAGCCTCCAGCTGGTCTAGCTTTCGAAAGGAACTTCAGGGGATATCGATACCTTGACGACTCAGGACTACATAACGGCGGGATAAAGGCAAAGAAGAAGAAGATGGTGATGTATGATCGAACAGATTGGAGGAAAAGATGCTCCGCTTTGCTGCGAACCAATCCCAAAGATTGAAAAAGAAGAAGAAGCAGGTGCATAAATACTGCTGTATTTGTTTAAATTCAAACTGTCATTTTTTTACTAAGGAAAAAAATATATCTATGGCAAAGGGTAATATGTTCTTTTTTAGTGTGGGATTTATTGTATATTGATGTTTTATAAGTTTATGAATTGCATTTATTATAAATAAATGAAAAAATATGACCCGTAAGTTAAGAAAGATTAAACAGCCAAGGCATAAAATATAATATATTTATCAAATGATTCTTCAAATTTCTTTTGCGTTCTTCAGCTTCCTCTTGCTTTCTTCAGTTCTTCGTGTTGTGATCAGTTCATAATAGAATATTAAAGTCTTCTTCTTCTTACTCTGGTTTTAGGCCGAAGGCTTGCTTTTTCAGTCGGAGACTGCCTCTTATGATTGATCTGTCACTCCATCTTTTGCTGGTCTCTCCCTTGCTTTACGACCCTCGGGGACTTCCTTGGACACGATTTTGGGTAGTCGATTGTCTCCCAATCTCTCGACATGGTATCTCCATTGACGCCTTCGCCCTCTACCCCATTTGTCTCGTTGTTGTTTTATTGTTGTTGTATTTTTTGTTGTTTTTGTTTGTTTGTTGTAATTTAGAGCTACAAGCTCTGAAACTTTAGAGCTACAAGCGGGGTAGAAGATTGCGAAATCCCGTTAAGTTTTTGTTTTGAAAAATAACATAGAATTGATATTTTTTTATTTACTAGAGGTTTCACGTTGCTTGGGTGGTTTTGAACACTTGATAGTACGTAAAATTATTCAATAAGAAAAAATGATAAAAATGTAATTTGTTGCTATAAATCAAGTTGTGAGTAGGTTGTTGGTAAGACCAAAACAAACAGTACCTACAGACAGATTAAATTACAGATTAAAAAAATCTATCGTGATATTTAAAGTGCAGTGTATCGTATGACAGTTACTGAAGTAGAAATATCTCGGTCATAAGATTTGGCAAGATGACATCACAACATGTTATTGAATCTAGTACAGACAGTACATGATATGCAGACTCCAAATTCACGAGTATCTATTAAATTACGCAAATAAACCTTACTAAAAATCTCAACGCAATGTCGAAGATATCGTGCGATGGAGAAGAAACAGATTACGCTACTATAAGGGCCAGATAGATAGAGCTGATTCGAGTATGGAAATAGACCTCCAGGAAAACCATCAAAAAGGCAGAGGGACACTTGGTCAAACATTTAAGGAACAGGAGTCGTCTACAAAAGGACGTTTTGTCCTAACACAAGTAGTAGAACAACAATGAGATGAAAATTCTAAGACCTATCTTGGATAGAACCCTCGGAGACATAATTCCCAATGGGGAGATCCGCAGAACCTGCAATGTGGAGGATATTGTAAGGTGGAGCAGACAAATAGAAATAAGACGATACTGGAGAGATCACGTAGAGAGGATGAATGAGAGTTGCCAAAAATTGCAATTCGCTAGATACAAGAGGGACGCCGACCACCGGGAAGACCAACAAAGAGTTGGAGGGAGAGCTAGACATCCTCGTCCCAGGACCTGTAGATACAGATCATAGATCTACTAAAAGAGGAAGAAAAAGAAAAAGAGAAGTAGTAGAAGAAGTATTATTTATAATATACACTTAACGTAGTTTACAACACTTAACTATATACTTCTACCGGTTTCAAAAACTTTAAATGTTTTCTTCGTCAGGAAGACTTACGTACTAAAAATTAAAAATAAAATATAGACTGTTGTTAGGTTTAAAGTTGTGGGAGGAGTCAATTTTAGAAAGTAGTGGGGCGGAACGGTAAACATAAGTGACACTGGGTGGTTCAAAAAATTTTTTTAGTTATAAAAATATTTTCTATTTTATTAATTAATCGGGAATGTAATCGGGAATGTACTTTCTAAAATTGACTCCTCCCACAACTTTAAACCTAACAACAGTCTATATTTTATTTTTAATTTTTAGTACGTAAGTCTTCCTGACGAAGAAAACATTTAAAGTTTTTGAAACCGCTAGAAGTTAGTACTCATAGTTAAGTGGTGTAAACTACGTTAAGTGTATATTATAAATAATTTATAATGTCGCCACAAAGTTATTTTCCTAACATTAACGATGAAGAAGTATTAGTTCAATGTTTTATATTTTCTTTATAAATGACCCGTTAATTTACTAAATAACCAATGCAGTGATTATTTTAGTTCTACTGTTTTTTTTTAAATAAAGCACTCTTTGATACCTACTATTAAATAAATTGAGATTTTGCAAGGTTTTTATGGTCTCGGTACTCTTATTTCTTACTTTTACTGAGTTAATTATTTATTCCTTGAATCATTGCTGAATCAGTATTCAATTGAAAGTCTTATTCCTCGTTCAACTGAAACTTCATCAATAAAAAATATTTGCATCGCAGTTCTGATGAACTCGATTTTGAGCTCAATTTCATACGACAGTACCATATTTAGTTTTTTTTAAGAGGACATATAACGCTAAACTTAGTGACTGAAAACATGATATATTAAAACCGCCCAATGCACTATGAAGTTACGCGTTAGTAAGGGCATATATCGCGTGCGTTTAAAAAGGTTTATACGTGATTTAAATTGTCGGAAACCCCAAATTTGTTGATTTTTTGCATTTTTAGAACAAACCTTAGTTGAAATGAAAAAACTTTATCGGTCATTCACTTTGATTTTATGCACTCTTTAAGCGTATAAAAGATTTATTTCTTTACGACACATGGTTATGGAGTAATTTAACTAAAATGCTGTAAAAAAGGATTTAAAATTGTGTTACGAACATTCACTAGAGAAATGTTGAAAAGACGTATACTCTTATTTCTAGAAACACACTGTTTAACATATTTGAGGGATTTGATTTGAAATTGAGGTGTTTAGGTTTATATGGCCCCTTAAGTTGGCTGTCATGAATACAGAGCAGTATGCGCGCCACCTGATAGTTCTGTCAAACTCTAGCTATTGCTCTTATTGATATTCTATAATTTTATTTGAATTCAATCAATATCAATAATTCTAATGGATTAAATCGATATTTATATGTTTTTCTCATATATTATGCTAATAAACCTATAGAAATTATTCAAACGGATCATAATTATGTAGTTACTTCAAAAACGTGTAATGTCAAGTTGAACCAATGTTAAACTACCCCCGTCGCCGGTACAATTTGACATTTGAATCGAATCACGGTCAACTCCTGATCCATGTTTATAAATAATAAGAAAAGTGATGAAATTGGGGTGGAACCGTAGTTAAATATTTGAACCACGTTTATAAATAACACTGTTACAGTCTTACTAATAAACGTGTTGTAAAAGTTACATGACCGTTGCAAAAACGTGTAGGCAAAAACGTTACTAATAAACGTTGTGTAGCAGATCAGTTGGTCAACGACTGTGTATCTCTCATACAAATTTTACACATCGCTTGCACGCCTGTATTAATATGCGTGTCAAATTTTATTTTAATATGCGTGTTTATATTTGTTATAATATATCTTGGAATAATATAGCGAAACCTCTACAAATTATTATATTCTCGATAGTTGTGAATTTCAGGAGCGAAAAATTGTCAAAAAATTTTCTCTTTTATAATACAGTGGTGTTCGCTTGGGTATTCGTATGATGAAATTATTCGTTATATTTCCATATTCCTATTTTGAAATGTGAAAAACATATGAACTACGACAAACGTCAAAATTATAATGGCGGATGGCGACTGAGGGCTCTGCGCATGCGCGAGTGCGAAATTATAACGTTGTCGGATTATTTTTTGTTGTACGCTTGTTGCAACTATACAGTCGTTATACAGCGTTTATTAGTAAGATTTTCAAATAATCGCTGTACGGGCTTTACAAGGTGTATAACTAAAACAATGGTCAACGGATGTGCATTAGATTTTTATTAGTAAGACTGTTAAGAGTTCTGCAAATTGTCAATCCCCATAAGTAGAACAACAACAACATGTGTTACCATTTTCTTTGTGATATAATAAATTTATACAAAATCTATTCTACATTTTTGCCACGCCATACATTCACTTGTAAACGAGTGGTTCTCTAGAAATTATTATTTGGTTTTCATCTCACTTCAAACTTTCCATACACATTTTTTTACCAGTTTCAGGTTCTCACTGACAAAACCACCAATAGAAACATGGCATGATAGTGTCTCTCTTATAGTAGATATTAGTAAAAAAATAAATAGGTAATCCAATTATTGTGCAAAATCCATTGCAGGCATACAAAGCAAAATAATGATTCGTGTATATGGAGGTGAAGTTTATAACTACATATATGAACTAACACAGAGTTTATTAATTTGCAGTAAAATCTAATCTACCCAAAAATATTAACAACATGTATCGTATTATTTTCTTCGTATATACATGAGACTTCGTATATTTCTTCGTATATATTATTTTATTAGTATATTCATGTATATTTCATGAGACTTTTGAATGCATTATGGTGTAAAAAATATACTGTTGCTTGCATACTTTATACAACACAGGAGCGTAGCTATTAAATTTTCGCCTACTAGGAATCAACCATTTTTATATATTCGTTGTAAAATTGGTTTGCATGTTTAAACAATAAGTAAACTGTATGAAAAATTATAAAATGGTAATTAAATATTTATTTTTTTAAAATATGACGATTTCGTTGAGACAGTAGTGTAATGTTGGGCCCCTGAAGATACTAGACGGGTCTAGCGAAAGTCTTTTTAACCGATTTCAAAAATCGAAAGAGGAAATTACGACGTGATTTTGTGTATTTATTTATTCATTAAATCATACATTGGTTTCCTTTTCTAATAACATACATTTTTTTTATTTATAAAACCTTAAATTTTAAAATTTATTTGCCAAAATCATGATATTTTGTTATTGTATTAACGATTTCCATTTTGAAATATTGTTACATATAATTAAAGTACTCAACTGGCCACAGATTGATAACAGATTGTTTTGTATATTATTTTTAAGTCATGTTGAATTTATTTAACCTTGATACAGGTTTATCTTAGTGAGTTGAATACATTATATTATATCAATCATACTCTATGAAATTTAAGATTTTAAAAATCTTAGTATATAAACATCTCGTGTAACATTATTCGTACACGCTAATCCCCGCCCAACCGACTTTAATTAAATTTTCTAAATTTATATGGTTGGTCTCGGATTGAAAGATAGGATAGTTTTGGAACATGGGTGGCGTAGTTATCGAGATATAAAAAAATACATTATGTTAACAAAGAATTTTTTTTTAGATTTCTGATCCAAAAATACATATGTCCACAATTTTTTTTTAAACCCTACACCCTCCTAAGATTTTTTATTTGAAAAAAGGGTCGTAATTCATTTTAAGTTGTGTAATATTTCAATAGATGGCGGTGTGAACAAATTTATTGTTATCGCAATCTGTATGACGCATCTAGAGAAAATACCACACTCAAATGTACGAATAAAATTTGGTAGAATACTTAAATGGGGTCTATATAAAATACGATTTACATAAGGGTCTGTGGCAGAACAACGTCTGCCTGGGCCCACTAGTAAATAAATAAATACCTGTGCTTGAAAGACCAAAAATAAGAGAGGAAGTATAAAACTAATACTGACCAATAATAATTGTTGTAACAATTTGTGTTTTTGGCGCATCAATTTTATTCGCGCTGTAGTAAGTTAGCACATAGATGTCGTTGTTAAGTATGACACTGGTTCTAATAACTACTTATGTCAAATCAAACGCATGTTTGATAGTTATTTGTCGTGCAATTTCATGTGCAATTTCATGCAATTATCCATGACAAAACATCATTTCGGCAAGTTGGTAGGTGGCGGATTTTTAACTCATAATTTAGTTATGTTACAGTAGGTATAAATTTATACACATATAACTAAATCATTCTCACAGATATTCGTTACATAATAATGTAGTTTGGACATGTCTATAGCAAAACGACATCTGTTATTTAAACTTAAAATAAACGCACTAGGTACCTACTTATTTCGCTTTTTTACGAATATACGTTAAAACAGTACAATCGTTTTGCCGGGTAAAGGCATTTTAATATCGAAACATCTCATCCATCTCGCATATTTATTTAGCGTCATTATTTTTTATTTTAGCGTTAATTTTTTTTATTAATAAAAATATAATTAGAATATTCATGTTATTTTGCTTAGTCCCTTAAGGGGATTTTCGGCTGTGATCTTAATAATAACAATAATAATTAAAATATAATGAAACGTTTTTGATAGGTAAATTAGAAAGTTGGTATACTCATAAATACATACCTACATACATGTCATCACGCCATGTCCCTTACGGGGTATGCAGAGAGAACCGAGCACAATACTCCATTATTTTTGCGCACATTCCTGGCTTCCTTTACATCCATGCATCGTCTCATACATGCTCGTCGATTGTTCAAGATTCTTGTGTGTCCTATTTTCAAAATAACTTTCACATGGTCATGCTATCCCTTTCTGGGGCGGCCACTGCTATTCACTCCATCTCTTACACCCATGTATATTTTTTTGGTCAGTCGTTCATCGTTCATTCTTTCAATATGCCCAAACCGGCTTTAAGCAGTATCCTTCTTCATCTTGCATTATCTGTTTATGTCTTCATTTTTTGTTCTATCATATTTCGTTCTACTACGTACTTTTCTTAGTCATCTAATTTCTACAGCATTTATTCCATTTTCATACCTTCATGCACACATAAGTTAGGTTACAAATATTATAATTTTCGCCGAACCTCTTGAACGAGCTTCCGGTTGCGCATTCGTAACCGGAAGCCACAAATTTGCACAGCGCAAATTTGTGTCTTTTTGCTTCGTTGGTTTACGTGCAAATCGCCCCTCTTCTCGGTTAAAAATGTTCAAGATGTTTGGCTTCAACTATATGTACATTGTACATATATCAAAGAATCTCGTAGGTGCCATTGATTTGTCGATAAAATAAAGTACCTATATTTTAATTTACCACTTTTTTCTATGATTTTTTTTGCTCTATGATTATGCAAATTGAACGTGTTTTCAATTCAGTGCATTGAAATACAACTAATCCTGCATTAATTTTATATTTGACATAAATTTATAAAAAATGATAAGAAGATTCAATAACTAAATATAAAACGATAAAAAAATGCAAACTTGACGTATAATTTCCTTGAAAAGTCGTCAAAAGACCGGATGTTTTGAAAGTGTTTGACAATGTTCGATATTTTTTGCAAAAATATAAAATATTATCATAGCGACAAGTGAGCGGGAGTGCGTTATCTTATAAAAGGAAGCACGACACATACGTGTGTCAACCCACACACCAGCCTCGCCTCATCTAAAAAATACAACTTTCTGAATGGGTTATGAACCTCGTTGCTGAACTATGTGAGATGTCATTTTGCCTGTTGTATTTTCGATTACTCAGCTTTTACTGGAATAGAAAAGAGTGGAATCACTATTATCAGGCGGTGCCTCACAGCTCAATTGAAAATATGTGAATTTAATTTTTATATCAATTTATTTATTTATATTTTTGTACATTATTTAAAAATATATATTACACACTGACGGGTTTCTTGTCATTAGGCAATTTCTTCCATCCAAACAGATTACAAAGATTAATTTAGGTAGGTACAGTTGTATGAGTCCTACAAGGTGGTGTAAAAATCGGTTGATATATGGTATGAGGACCTCCATCGGAGATAAATCCTGTGATAATTAATAATAATATACAATAATTAAATACAATATTATTCTCAATCGTAGCGAATAAGCATATCAGACATTAAGACCCGAATGCACAGTCCTAGGTACCTAAATACTAACTCCTAACCTCACTGGAGTATTTAGTATTTTTAAGTTAGCAATTGCATTGCAGAGACATCACTAACTAAATACTACGCCAAACTTAAGGTCGATGGCGTAGCATTTCACATTATTGTGTATGAAGAAAAGAGATAGATAGGTTTCTATGGGCTTAGACTGACGTTTAAAATGTTTTTTATGTCATAACAACACAAACACATGTAACCAAGCTCACACTGACAGCTCGATGTCGCGATTTTTCTGAAATTCTAGCGAATTTTCGGCATCTCGTATAGATCGCTGAATACTCTGGTATTTGTTTTGACAAAATTACCAAATACATATTCGTCGAAATCGCTAAAATCATCATCCATCGAAAACATCTCGTATTTTAGTATTAAACCACTCGTAAGGTTCCTCGCGATCAACCTTACTTTTTGACAGTTCGCAAATGTTAGTTTACGTCTTATTTATATACACAATATGTCTCTGCAATGCAATTCTCATATAAAAACTTCGTATCATCCTCCAGTATTTAGTTCAGTAGAATTTAGTATTTAGTTCGGACTCTGCATTCGGACCTAAATCTTATGTCACTTTACTTAAATCAATTTGATATTCTTATTTCAAACTAACGTACCTACATACAATCTCAACTGCGTTTTTCTTATAGTGATATTTTCAAGATGGATGGATGTGTTTGCTGTATTGTACACACTTATTTGTGAGTGTATGCGCGAGTGTGTGTGTGTGTGTGTCTGGTGTACGTACGCGCATGTATGGACGCGCACTCACACACTGGAGACGATTATAAATCGTGTATCTCTGATTTTCAAGGTCAGCATAGTCTAAAATCAAGTTTTTTTGTTACATACATAGTTCCTAGATCTGCTTCTACAGGCAGAACATATCACACAATGAGATTACGATACGTCAACTGAATCTCTTATTTTTGTGAAAGATTTTTCACAAAATTATGCGCTGTTCAACATTTTAATGATTTTTTCAAGTTGTTGATTGAAAAATTTATTCATATTTATCATATTTATCAGCTTGATACATTGAATGCAAAAATTGTATTTGACACAATTAAGAGGTTGATATTATATGGAGCTGATTAAATATCTCACAGAACACCAATTACAATAGTATAATCTAATGAGGATTATTACTATTATTATTATAATTTATTTATTTATTTTATTGTAAATAGGATAGTACGCAGAACATGCATTTAATCATTGAAAAACAAATTCTGAAATACAAATAAATCATTTACGTAGGCACTATACACAAATATTAACAAAACCATAAGAATGTTTGATTTAATGTGGGTGGCGGATAAATATTGTTATTCACATTCAATGTGAATAAAAATGTGTGTGTGTGAGAGACATATTATTTTTAGAGTTTATTTAATTTTCCTTTAAATGTCTCAATAGAGTCATTAAAATTTGTCTAGATCATTAATATTTTCGTGTAATATTTATATTTCGTATAATATTTACATATAATATTTCGAATAATACAAGTATGGATATCTTGATGGCGCTCGATTCTTTCTCCCAAACCCATTATTTTTCTTGACTGTACCTACACACGCTTTGTTATCTTACTAAATTTCAGGTTGGTTAGAAGAAATATCGTTCACCTATAGCATAATTAATAGTTCTTTTTACGGATTGTATGAGTATGTATCATGATCTGGTGAACAATATCTAGGTAATAAAAAAAACATAAATAACCGAATCCGTATTCGATCGCTTATAAAATATGTATGTATAGCGCTCGGTTCTCGTTGCCTAACCGAGAAAATATGATTTGGCGAAAACGATGTTATGCCGAAGGCTTGTTATGCTAAAAACAAGAGTTCCATATTTAATAACTTAAAAATAAAATCGATTTGCAACATTTGCATGTTAAGCAACACTTACTTCGAGATCAGAAAACTCATTTAGGTGAACTCAAGGTATAAATACTCATAAAACAAAGTAAAAGTAAAACCTAAAGCACAGTAACATTGATGTATGTATTTTAATAATACGAAATTGTTTTGATAATAATATATAATAGCATATGACGTCAAAAGAATCACGATCAGCGATTTTTCGAAACACATAATAAAATAATACCAATTAATTATGTAATAAATTTACTTAATTCTGTCATATTAAAAACACAATTACAATCAATGTGATATATTACAGATATTTTTATCACTGATTGATTCCTGTACAAATAAATAGATTTGTTTCATAAAATTAAAACAAATATGATAATAAAAAAATATGACTAGTGTTTCAAAAAATGTCAACATGAAGTAAATTATAATTATGAGTTAATTACATTAAATAGGTAAATAAGAAATAATTAAATCATTTAAGCAATCGATACAATATTACAAAATGTATTGGATACATTGAATTGAGTTAATGTCCATGTTTCAACTTTATAAAGAAACATGGACTCTAGGAAGTATGTGACTATTTTTTATCTATTGAAAAATTATAAATTAAATGATTTGAAGGAGAATCGGGAAATCAGGCCCCTACAGGACTTATGATCCGTCATCGTCTGATTGTTTACGTAATCAAGTGCTTGAGCAATGCTCATAATATTTTTTTTCTAATGACTTTCCCTATGAAACCCAACTTGAAAATTGTATTGGTATATATATGGTACCTACAACAAAACACATCGTTTGGAAATTATCTTGGGAACATCATTGCCATCTATCCCAGTTTTTCTATAAGACTCTATTGAGACATAATTGTCAAAAATATCATTAACTCCCGACAGGAAATAAAAACAATGAATATTTTTTATGCGCCCATAGAATATATTGTTTTTTAACTTTGTTTAAAGGAAAGATTTTCGTAGCAAAAAATGGTCTAATACGAATGTAATACAGGATATCAAAATATTTTTCAAGAAATTGCAATATAAATCGTTTTTATAATGAACTTGCCAGTAACACAGAATGACGAAATGTAATTTTAAAAACTATTATGAATATACAAAATCTCAATTAAAATGAAACAATTTTTGGACTTCTCAATTAATTTATTGTGAATATTGACGCGTTTCATGCGAGACACATCTTCAGTTTTTATCATCTTCGATTGATAAAATAAATATATGATTTTTTTATAATTCGTATTTGATAATTCTTGTGTTTTACAATAATTATTAATTTGTATCTACATTAGGTGTTTTTATCTATTTTTTAACCATACCAAAATAATCATCCTCTTAAGACGTATAAATACCTATATGTACATATAAAATTCAGGTAAAAAAAAATTATTTTTTAAAACTTATATAGTGATTAAGTGATTATTACCTAGGGTATGAATATTGATGAGGCGATGAATGCGTGTCAAGATAGAAAAATGTGGCGTTCGGTTCTCTCTGCCTACCCCGTGAGGGACATGGCGTGATGGTATGTATGTATGTATGTATGTATGATTTTTATTTTTTTTTCTTCTCTAGGTATAATTGTTAGGCGCGCTTGAGGCGAAAACACAAAAATGGCGCTATATAAATTAGCCATTTATTATTATTATTAAAAATATAAAGTTCATAGATTCATTGATTTCATTTCAACGATCTAAGCTCATAGTGTGTGTTCCGTTCATGTATCACGTGACAGGGACTGCCCACGCCCCTACATGCGCAAACGTCACTCTTGTCTAAGGAGATAATAACACCACTCTATTGTAAGCTGAACTGAGGAGATTTACAACCAGAGACAAAATTACAAACATTATAAAAATAATTGCGAAATTATTTACTCCAACTATATATTTTTACGTTTATACTATGTCTAACAAGAAATCAAAGGTGGAATTGGAGAGAAAAGAGTTGAACAGGTAGATGGTCACGTTATAAATAATTACGCATAGATAGGTACATAATAGTGGAGAAGCTTTTCTGGTAAGCTCAGGACAAAGAAGCCTATGCCAGAATAAAAACATACGATGGGGGATCTGAAATGGCACGAAGAGAAAAAGAAGAGAAACTTAAGTATTTGTGGATATTTTACGTAGTAGAATTCCATTTTAAATTATATTAAAAATAAAATAATTTGTTTTAAATTCTACGTATATTTGTTAATTCGTCGATAGCTATTTCTCCTTGCTAGGTATGATAGAATTATTAAGTGGAGCTGGGCTGGGCATATTGCCAGATGCCAGGATTCACGATGGACCAAAAAGATCTTAGAATGGCGACCAAGAACAAGCCGAAGAGGTGTTGGCAGACCCCAGGCAAGGTGGTCTGATGACATCAAGAAATGTGCCGGAGGGAGATGGATGCAGTGTGCCCAAGACAGGGAGTTGTGGAGGATCAAAGGGGAGGCCTATGTCCAAGAATGGATGAAAACTGGCTGAAGAAGAATAAGAAGAAAGGTATGATAGTCTTGAAGATGCCCTAGCAAGGCGAAATAGCTATCGACGAACTTACAAATATACGTAGAATTTAAAACAAATTGTTTTATTTTTAATATAATTTAAGAAGAGAAACATTAGATAAAAAAAAATAAAATAAGAGTAATACTTTATATAATATTAACAATAAACACTTCCTTGCACCCTGCGCAAGTGACGAGTTTATAGTCATAAGCCAATTCTTCCAACTAAACAGGGTTTCCAGCCCAGAGAAGCGATATTTACATGAGAAACATAACTCAGAACGCCCGCACAGAAACCAAAATTTCGTACGTGCTCGTTTGTGGCACAAGTAGGTAGGTAACTTAAGTTCACTACCTCGTGTCTTGAGATTTATGTATGCTGTTTCCATTTCGACAAGACGATCATCCCAGTATTACTGTATTCACTGTTACAGCCTATAATAACATGGATGCTTATTAAGTATTTTGGAACCCCCAAACACGCACATGTTAGTACCAATACATACATAAATAGTACCCAAGAACGGAACACATACATATACACACATACATTATTGTGTATGGGTGTTAGTTAGAATGAATATAAATTTTGTTGATAGATTTATGTAGTTATATTCTGAAGTGCAATATTTGCAAAGTATCGTACTATATGCATATTATAACGCGTATACGTAATATAAACCTAGGAAATATATTTTACTTACTTATTATCGGTATTGTATGAGTATGCAAAATACACACAAATTCACACTTTAATAAAATAGTGTTAGTTTAATGCAACTACAGCGGAAGTGCGTTAATATAATATAATTATATCTATTGAATAAAAATTGCATAAAAATGTAAGGAATCGGAAATGGCGACAGATTAATATTATTGACATAGAATATCTTCTATCAGCGGTACTAATAACATTTTCGTTAAAACTCGTTTTAGCCAACTAAACTTCGCACTACGTAAACCACGTATTAGGCACTAATTCGTGGTTTAATGAGTTCTGACTAATAATGTAAAAATGTACAAGGACTAAGTAAACCATGGAATACGGAATGAATGTTGAGTGAACGCAGCCATTTAACGGGAATTTCGTAATTTTTCTTTACTTTATGCTTTTTTTTGTTCATTCTCTATGACTTTATTAGCCGTCATCTATGACATTTATCGAGAATCGTATTTCTATGTTTGTCATTGTTTGTTTACTGCGTGGTTTTGATGGTTTACTGTTTATGTATCGTCACGTTTTGGTTGAATTCCAAATAATTTAACTTATTACAACATAACTTATTTATTTTAAAACAATTTCAATGGAAAATAAATATCTTCATTTATTAGCCTTCTTCCAAATAAATCTACGAGATGTGTAACTCCTGTCTTTGAATATCTGTACTTCTAAAATTAATGTCGTAATCAACAAACGGATTACAACGCACCTTATAAATTTTGTGGCTTCGAAAAACTGTTTCCACCTGCTATATTTCTTGAAACGATCTTTCAAAATCGCCGTTTCTATAAACAAACAGATTGTCGTCCATAGTTAAAAAAAAGTATTTCTTTAAAAATGACAAAATTTATACAATACGCGCGGTCTATTTGACTTTTGACAGCTCACGAATTCGCTATTCCACCTCTAAACTAGGGGCCCGGATGGTTTAGCGTTACCATGGTGATATAAACCATGGAATAAAATAGAAGTTTTAAAACTTGGTTATTAGTAAGATTTTTGGCGGTTAGGTTTTAGTCACTCTATTCCATGGCTCAACCTCGCTACTTTTTCGTTATTAGTACCGCCGTATAAGTTTAGCTCCAATTGGAAGAAATTTTTAAGGTAAAATATAATACCTACCTACTCGACATTTTGTCATTGTTGTACAATGTTATTTTGGATTCGATACAATCTGCTCATACTCTGTAAAATTAATATCTTAACATAGTTCACTACTGTCTGTCTCCATAACCTGAGAATCTCTACCATTCCTTGGAGCCATTCATCATTTCTATTACAATTTTATGGGTTCAAATAACTAAGAGATCATTTCTGTTAATTTTTTTTATTTCATAACATGTAACCATATATATCAAACTACAAAAGTACTACTTCAGAACAGACTCGTCTAGTGAGGTAGTAAATTTTCAAACAGGAACAATTAATTCTACATAGTATAAACCTAAATTACACAATCCCACATATGAAAAGATCTTTTGGTCAAAGAAATTTTTCATTTATTGCTCCACGACTCTACAATAGTTTACCTGCATCTCTTAACGAAATAACATCACAAAGAATATTCAAAATGAATATTAAAAAATACATCATAAATTATGGGAGGACAGAACTAACACAAATACTTAGTATTCAACAGTAACTACTGAAATAATTCAAAATTAAAATTATTAACAACATTACTATGCCGTATTGTGTTTGAAATGCTCTTTAAGTAACACATAAAAATATTTTATTTGATTTGGGAAAACCAACATATGAATTTAACTAGTCTCTTTCTATGGCGGACATTGGGATCTGGTTGATCTGTTTTGTGTGAGCCTATATGTTTGTTGTGGTAATGATTGTGATTGCAGAATGTTGAGATTGTATACATATTTAGCGTGGAACGGGAAAACTCACCTGGTTCATAATTGCATATAATTGTCAATATAAATTGTAAACTGCTAGCCCTAGAACAGGATTTCCTAGTTGGGCAGCAGTAATCTACTTATGTATTGTTGTCATTATAAATATGTATGGTGTGATGTTTATTATATGTTAATCTTTTTTTAATACAGTTATTATTGTAGGTACTATGAAAATATAAATTATTTCATTTAATTTAAAATTAAATTTACATATTTACTTAAAATGGCGTTCAATTTGACGTGTTGGACACTAAACTTTCGATTGCAATCAATTTATTATACAAAACTCATATTCTTTTCTTTCCATTAGAAGAAGGTAGCAAATTCTGGAATAGTTTAACTCCAGATATTCCGTCACTAATCTCGATTCGTATTAAGCTTCCGACAAATAGCTTGAGAATTTCCGTCTTTGCATATATAGGTAGGTACAAACCAAGCAAAAAAACACAAATTTGCGGTCTGCCCATCCCATTTGACATTCTCAAGTTATTTGCCACATCTGTACATAATTAACAAAAAATAAAACAAAAGCATAAAATATCAATCTTCTGCAAAAACCCCCTGCCTAGACAAAATAACGTATCTATAAGAAAAAAGTCTATTGTTTAATTTTATCTATTCAATTTACGTACAGTAGGTGCACAAATGCGGGCTTATTTTCATAAGTAAATTCTGTAAAATACCATAAAGTACCTATCTAAATAAAAAAATAAAACTGTAAAAACTAGGGAAAAAATAAAAATTCTGATCATAGTAACGAGGAACAAAAGAAGAGAATTGGAGAACATATGTATGTAGAAGGAATATTTTACTAGTGTTTTTTTTAATATTTGTATAGATCGAGATAGTGATGAGAAAAAGTCTTGGTCTTGGTCTTGCGAGACTTGCATGACCAAGACCGCATGCTCGCTGCAATACCAAGACCAGGGGGTATAAGACCAAGACCAAGACCAAGAGTCTTGTGGTCTTGTAAAAATTTATAAAGATATTTATTTTAATTAACATATTATCCACACTGTGGGTATCTATCTACTATAAATTGGTGTTTTTTATGATATTTCATTGTAATTATTGAATTTCAACAGAACATTAAAATGTAAAAGTTGCAAGACCAAGATCAAGACTCGATCCAGTATGCAAGACCAAAACCGCAAATGTAAATTCAAAACCATGACCAAGTCTAATAAGAACACCCCGGTTATGGTCTTGCATTTGTTCATCACTAGATCGAGACGATGTTACTTTATGACACAATAGCACCACGTATTAGCTCTTATCCGTTCAATTTTATACAAATTTTATATTTTACAAACCTATGTTAAATTTTTGTTGTTTAGCGTACTTGAGGTGAGTTCTAACGAATACATCATCATCATCATCAGCAATGGCGTTACAGCCCGGTGTGGGCCTTGGCCTCCTCAAGAAACTGCCTCCATCCCGCCCTGTCGACAGCAAGTCTCCTCCAATTTGTCTGTCCGATCGCTCTTATATCGCCCTCGATGTCGTCCAGCCATCTCATCCTAGGTCTCCCTCTGCTTCTTCTTCCTTCAGGACAGGTGTCCAATACTTTCTTTGGGACCCGGCTATCCTCCATTCTACAAACGTGTCCTAGCCAACGTAGACGTTGTATTTTGATGTATTGGATGTATTGGACAACGTTTGGTTCGCCATACATTATTTCTAGCTCATGGTTAAACCGGATCCTCCAAGATCCTCCTTCACAGGCAGGGCCAAATATTGTGCGAAGTATTTTCCTTTCGAACACGAACGATACATTTTTGTCCTTCTTGGTCAATGTTCAGCATTCTGATGCATATGTCATGACCGGTCTAAGAAGAGTTTTGTAAATGAGGGTAACGAATACGCCGCTATATAACTAATTTATTAAAGTATACTCATAATCAATTAGGTCATTTGATAATATGGTTGGTATGCACTGTTGAGGAAATTATGTTATGTGAATGATTTTTTATAAACGCCATTCTTGTGAATTAAAAATTATAGTTATTTTAAGTTCAACTTTCAACTCAGTTGAAATTATGCCTGAGGAGGGAACGGTTTGTTCCGAAACCGGTCGGAGATTCAATTGACACGTGGTGTAAACAAAGTTAAAAATATAGTTAAGTTTTGTTAAAATGTAGGTACCACAAAGATAATTTCTTATTTGATAATATTGTTTTTGCAGTATTCATATATAGATTTTTTATATTTTATTACCTTTATCTGTATATATTTATATCTAAGCACGTTTATTTTATATTTGTAAATTCTCTATGGGAAATAATGTGATTTTTCATATATATCAACTTTATGACATGTATGAAACAAACATTTATATGTATGATTGCTTTTTCTCTTAATAAATAAATATGGAATTAAAATGGAAGGGAAGGCTGATTCTTATTTAATGGTAGTCGCTTTAAGGTGCCATATTATTTGTATCTATTTATGATATAGGAATTGTAAAAATAAAACACGAAGTCTGTGCATGATAACCAAGAGATTGATGACTTATGAAGAATGAGTGAGTGATGACCAATGGCACTTGATGTTCGAATGTGTTAACTCTTAAGCAGACAGTGCCGTCCACAGGTTGGAATTGCCATGATAATTTATGTTTGCAAGTTATGACAAATGGTACTCTGAATGAATAAACATATTCAATACGAATTATAAAATTAAAAAAAAATTGGCTAGTGAAATAGTTATATAAGTACATTATTAAAAATTACTGAAAATTCTAAGATCATAGTCATTAAGTCTGAAATCGATATTCTAAATAACGATTTTGCAGCTTTTAAAAGAAAACTTTTTAATGTTGTGTGAAAAGAATACTTTTTAACTTATATGTGGGTATGTATTAACTGTTTTATTTTTTTTTTTTCATTTCTTGACTGGTTAACTGGTTATTGTGTATTTTTGTTTTTTATTATTTTATGTTTTATTTCAATCTTGTTTATTCTTCCTCTTGCTATAACTAATGTCTTTTTCTTCATAAAGTATCTTATTGTAAACAATTTATGGAAACTTTGCTGGTTTATTTGATTATTATTTTGTACCATTACAATTTATTAATAACTGTATGTTTCCTTGATAAATAAAATAAAATAAAAAAAAATAATAAATGAAGGACGTCGGAGGTTGGATGGATGTCAGGTATTATATATATTTTGAACAACCCTAATGCTCCATCATATCTGACCGAAAGATTTCAACCTCTGGCCTCTCATGGACTCCCGCTTCGATCTAGAGAAGAGAGAACCTTCGCCATCCCATCACATGCCACGGCTTTCTATTCATCATCATTTACTGTCCATGCTGCCCGGTTATGGAACAACTTTGCCCTTGACATTAGAACTGCACCAACGTTAGGAACCTTCAAAACTAGATTAAAACGCGCGCTCATACTTTCCATTTCTTAACCTACATACTTCCCATTTAAGAAATTTCTTAACCTACATACTTCCCATTTAGTGTCTATTGAAAGGAGAGACGGTTAGCACTCCCCTTGACAAGGATGGAATACTTCCCATTTATTTCCCTATTCTTGTAGTTAGTCATATCTCCTCTCCTTTTTTCCCTTCCCTCCCATAGTGTTGTAACAGGTCTTATCTATGATTTGTTTAATTTTCATTGATGTACATATTTATATTCTTTTTACTTTATTGTGTTTAAATGTAATATGTTTATGGTTTTATATATATTTTCTTTTTTGTACATGTACCATTTTGTCTCATAACTGTCACAGATGGTTGTCTGGAAGAAATTGCCATTAGGCATTAAGTCCGCCATTTGTACTAGCTATTAAGTAATGTACAATAAAGTGTTTAAATAAATAAATAAATATATATTATGGCGGACATAAGGATCTGCGGGGCATGTCCCGTCAAAGAGTGGAATCAAAACTCTCATGATAACCCATATCGTTGATATAATTATCTCAATGATATGGGTTATCATGAGAGTTCTATAAATCTTGATATTTTATATAACTCAATAAGATAATTAGGTATATCCATGTGCAATGAAAACATGGTTAGTGAAAAAGTTATATAAGTACATTATTAAAAATTACTGAAAATTCTAAGATCATAGTCATGAAGTCTGAAATCGATATTCTAAATAACGATTTTGCAGCTTTTAAAAGAAGTATTTTAAAAGAAGGTAGGTATTTAGAATTTAGTATTTACGTCGGACTCTGTATTCGGGACTAGGTCTTTGTATTATTTTCGTGAAGCCTGTTGCGGCTCTGAGTGACCAAATATGTTATGAGAGGAACATCGTTAAGAGGTCAAAATATTGACAAATTATGAAAATACTTATATAATCATTCTATTTGTTCATAGTTGATATTCAAGTATTAGGTATATACCTGAGATTGTTAAGAAGTATGGATATTATCTTGTCTCTCGATTATATCTAAATAATTATTAATATATAGGTACTATTATCTATTTATTCCACGGCCCATAAAAGTACTGAGCGGATATTGTAATGAAAATATATAAAAAATATATTATTAAAACAAATAATACTTACCTTTTCGAAATATGTGGATATTGTTGTAGCTGATTTAAAACACATACCTGAAACAAGACAAAAATCGTTTTAAAATAGAAATCTTGGAGGAATAAAGGATGGAGGCGCCTTCAGTACATTAAAAATGCAATCAAATTCCCTCATTTTGGAGTTTAGTCACAAGTTACAGTATTGACAACAAAATATGTTATCCGAGCAAACTAGCGCGAACTTCATTCTTATTGTTTGCAACGCAAAATATTTCGTAAACATCTCGTTTTTTAACCTAAAAATATTATTGCTTCTAAAAATCGTTTTTTCTCGTTTTTCTAACTAATTATTGCAAAGAAAATCTCGAAAAGGTCTTGTGTGGTGAAATGTAGGAATAAAGGACACGGTATATCTTTTCACTCGTAAGTATTGAAACTAACCTACTATATTTAACAATATTTAACGTAATATTGCGTGTCCAACTGGCCATGGTTAAATTATAATTGTATAGTTATTTTTTTGAATGATTCGTTCTTAATGATTTAATATTAAGAACGATATAATTATTTGTAATAGTTTCTTAAAATTTTACTTTTTTTTATTTCATTGGTTTTGTAAATTGTGGATAAGACCGTAATACGCCATTATATTGTAATATGTTTCGGGCACAATTTGAGAAAAAACATAATTTGTATTCACTGTTAATGCTTTTTCAATCATTTTGTCACATATTTGTAATGTTTTTATATTGTCACCAAATATTTTATTAATGATTTAAGATAATTGAGCATGTCAATCACATCACATATATCTGCTGCGATATTGGCCAATGGCCGCCATATTTCATTCGACCGTAGAGTTGGGCATTGGACATGAATTTATTTTCAATATTTATTTTCTAATAATTTTTCTGCAAATTCAAAATTTTATTTGTTTATTTATTTAAATCCACATTAACAACAATACAATAGTGCAACATAGTACAGTTAATTTATGAAAAATAGACAATTTAGAATATATTATGTTGGCTCTGACAAAATGAATACCTATAAGTTACTGGCGTTATTATTTTATATTTCTTGTGAAACGTGATTTCATGTGATTAAAATAATCTTATACGTACTTTATTTATTAGTTTTATTTTATCTGACATCTTTAAGTAATACACAATATTGTGAATGTTTTTATTTTATATTTATAATGTGTTTAATTTATTTATGTAAATGGACGTGAACAACAAGTGTATTTTTTACAGATTTCCAAAAAATCCAGCTCTTAGAGCTTTGTGGATTGCTGCTGTCAATCGTCCTCCAAATTGGCAACCATCTTCAAGTACAGTCATTTGTTCAAAGCATTTCAGAGATGATGAAATTGACCGAAGTGGTTATAAAAGTAAAATTAAGAATAATGCTGTCCCTTCAATTTTCTCTCAATTAGATACTGTTTGTCCTGAAGTAAGTTGATAGTTTTTTTCTGACTTAGTACTTATCATATTATGTGTTGATTAAATATTACTTATTTGTTCTGTTTCGGACTTTTTTGTAAATTTTATATACCTACAAGTTTTTAAATATCCTTACCTATATACTTATTGAATCATTATTTTGATATACGTTAATAAATTTTATAACTAACACACTAGCGGACATTCTTTATTTACATTGAATCTTTTTTTTTTCAGATAACTTCACCCATCCTTCTTGAACCTTCGGTGCCTAGTTGTTCATCATCAAATCCAACATTGCCTGAAAATGCTATTTCTATGCAGGACACTCCAAGAAAAATACGTTTAAAGAGAGAGCTGTTTCGTTCATACATACTTGATAAAAATCGAAAAAAGAAAATCAAGGCATTACAAAATAAAGTATGGAGAAAATGTAAACAAGTCACTAATTTGAAAAATATAGAACCGATGGATTTTTTTTAATAAAGCTTGGTATCTAAAAAAATATGCATTTTTTAATATATATCCCCTTTTCTGTAAATCATTTAAAGTTGCTAAGACCACCATAACATCTGATTTCCGCCAGGAGAAATTAATCAAAAATAATTAATCATATAAATCATGAAGATATGATACTAATAATTTTTGTATTTAAAAAAACATTTAAATTAGTAAACTATCAAGTTGTAAACACGACAAAATGACATCTAATTAATTTCAGAAAAAAATATCAATTATAATTTAGTATGTAATAATCATTGTCTTATCATACATTAATGTGTCAAACAATAAATGTTGAATTTTTTTGCTCTACTGTAAAATTGCCGATTTTGACATAGTAAGGTTTCAAACGAATTCATGGACAGGCAGACTGACATGAATTTAGCCGTGCACAAACATGTGCAAAACCAATCTTACGAGGTCTACTTTATTTATATGCAGATGAATGATCCTAATTATTTAATAATCAAAGTTAAATATATGAGACATTTTTTGTAGAAAATGACATTTATTATAATATGCTTTATCATAATTGTTAATTGTTGTTCATTTATCATAATTGTAAATTGAAAAAGATTTATGCTTGTTCATTTATCATATTTGTAAATTGAAAAATATTCAATTATAAATAATATTTGTCTGAATTGAGCCCATCTCTAACTTCAGGGTCATTTGCTTACTTCAATATTGCCACTAAAAAAAAATTGCCATTAGATAAAAAAAGTACTTATTTTATACTTATTGTTGTCAGTACTGTAACTTGTGACTAAACTCACAAATGAGGGAATTTGATTGCATTTTTACTGTAAAGATTATAAGGTATGGGCGGCCCCTTGATAGAAATATATATTTAATAATATTTACAGCAAAAAAATAAATGTGTTATACGAGAAAAATATTGTATTGCAAATCGAATATATTTTTTAATTTCATATACGTAAAAATTGGATTTTGACGACTGTGTATTTCTCATACAAATTTTATATAACGCTTGCACGCCTGTTCTAGGTAGTTTAGCGGTGTTTTAAGACAACTGCCATCTATCATAAATCAAATATGATTTTGATATGCATGTTTATATTGTCATATTATCTTGGAATAATATGACGAAAAATCTGTACAAAGTTTATTTATTTATTTGTTTATTTGTGCATTTAAGGAGCGAAAAGTTGTTAAAAAATTAGCTTCAAACGTGTTCGCATGGGTATGATGAAATTATTCGTTATATTTTCCATATTCCTACTTTAAAAATGTGAAAAACATATGAAAATATTAACCACGTAAATTCAACGTTGCAAAAACATATGTAAATACAACGTTGTCGGATTATTTTTTTGTTGTTGCAACTACACAGTCGTTATACAGCGTTTATTAGTAAGATTTTCAAATAATCGCTGCACGGGCTTTACTCGGTTAGTACCTAACTAAAACTGGTCAACGGGTGTGCTGTAGATTTTTATTAGTAAGACTGTAGTGTTTTTATTGTATTTATACGAAATAAATATACAAGGAACTTTTTTTCAAATTTGAGTATGGTTATCGTAAAATAACTTTAGGGTGCGCAGATCGCAAATTTGTGTATTTTTACTTGATTGGTATATATTTGCAAACCTCCCCCCTCCATGACGAAAAGGTTTAAGAAATTTGGTGGAATCTATACTTGAAAAGTTGCAAGATGGTTTCGTAAATTGAATAAAAATATCAAAATTGAAATTATAGTAGGTACCTTATAAAAAATTAAAACGTTATATAAAAATAAATTGGCCATTCTTTTTTATTACGCAGGTACTTAATAACATAGATCCACGATATACATAATGCAGTTGCGGAATATTTTTTTAAACAATAAAAAAATAAATGTCTATTCGGTCTGCAGTCAAAAATGATTATTAACAATGATGTGTGGTTAGTTGTACGATTGTAGAAATAATTAATTATTATTGTTAAGATACATTATAATAAATAATATATAAAATATGTATAATAAAGCCAGGAATTCATTTTAAAGCCATTTTATTTTTAATGAAGCCGACGCAGGGTTCGCACAAAAATCGAATAATTGAATCAACGAATTCGAAAAAAAATGACCACGAAGACGGATACAAATTGAAAATGATTGGAGAATATTTTTTTTTTATTATATTTTTACTCAGTATTTAATAGTATTTGGAATCTTTTTTATAGAAATTTATTTTGGTTACTACGATATGAATAATTGATCAATGAAAAAACCTTTGAGGTGAAATATTGACGGAAATAGCGCTAGGTACATACATTATCCAATTTTATTTATCAACAACTATTGGCATATTTCAAACAAATTTATTTGTTATAATTCTACAAATAATGAACTATTTTATATATTCACGTCGCGTCAAAAAAAAGGCGCGTTGTAAAAGCACACTCACTATTAAACGAAATTAATTGTTGTACACAAAAAAAATCTATTTTGTCAATGTTGATTGCATTACTGATGTAGAACTTCATGTTTGGTTTTAATTAAATTAAATATTTGATAAGATAAATGAAATGAAATTAACTTAATCTTTGTGGCAAAAATCTTAAAATATATTCCTCCACCACCACCCTTTCTGCTTATGGGGACTAATAACGGCCACTTGCAACACTGAAAGAACACAAGAAGAGTCTGGATAACTCTAAAACCTTGCAAACACTGCACTTAAAGTGCCAAAGAGAGCTAATTATAAAGGAACAGCAGCCGTATTTTTGACAAAATGTCTTGAAAGCCTTTAAGTTACTCTTCGTGGCTACAAGGTCCGCATGTTCAATGGGTCCAAAGAAATTCCCTCGGATGTAGAGTTCTTGTCGGAATGTTGGCACGAAAAAGTTAGTGCATTCCTATAGGATATGCACAGAAGTCTGATAAGTAATGATTCATTGATGACAAATAATAAATCGAAAATTAATCGTCGATTTTAAAATCGAACTTTTTTTCGCCATCCCTGTTGCAAAACTACTACTGTACTGCGTTGTCTCTAAACGATAACCCGTTCTTTAATGGGTTACGCCGTGCAAAAAATAAACGGGGGATAGAGAGAGAGAGACGCGTATAGGGACACCGCACGACACAAAAAGAGAGGGACGCTATGCAGGCAGGTGTAGAATAGCCAGCCCACTTCTTCTGAATTTTCTATTAAAAATTCGCGAATTAATTTGGACAATCGACATAACCCGTTCGTAGCCATTCGCATAAAATTTTCGTCCGAGTATTTCTGGGGTCTTTTGAAACAATAAATATTTGATCGAAATGTTTGTTTTAATTGCTTTTTCGTTGACTTCCAAAAACGGAGTTGTTGTTTACAACGTTGTCTTGTGGTTATTTTTTCAATAAAAAGGGGATATCTTCCGATTGGTCCCTATTGAATTTGGTAAAGATCTGACTATGGGATGTATGAGATAATCATCAAATTCTTCAATTTTTACTTCAGCTATAGGAATTCTTTACCACATTATCAGATTTTAATGATTCCTTTATTTAGGGAGTGATTTAGAGGTGATTATATGTACATATACGTTTCATCGAGTTATTATTTCCAAGGAAGTCC
The DNA here is from genome assembly GCA_963576475.1 of Molanna angustata. Taxonomy (NCBI): domain Eukaryota; kingdom Metazoa; phylum Arthropoda; class Insecta; order Trichoptera; family Molannidae; genus Molanna; species Molanna angustata. The sequence continues at coordinate 9,038,179 of OY754979.1, read as the reverse complement.
TGGAGGGTCGTAGAGCAAGGGGCAGACCAGCAAAAAGATGGAGTGAGAACTGGACATCCCGATCACAAGAGGCAGTCTCCGACTGAAAAAACAGGTCTTCGGCCTAAAACCAGAGGGAGAAGAAGAGTTATAGAATTTATGAGAAAAAATCATCGATCGCTTCAATTTGCAAATGAGTCTGAATTATGTACGACAAATATGTACCTAAGTCTTATATACAACGTTTATATGGGAGAATATCTTTTTGCCACGTCAACTGATTTCGGTTTTTATCTTGCAAGTGAGTTTATTTATTTATTTATTCAATAGAAAACCAACGGTTTTTTATTTTTACATATAATTTATAGTTTCTTCTCACCTGATGGTGACTACACTATTTGTTATGAAGAGTTAAGAGTGTTCTCGATGTTTTGGCGTTAGTTTTAAAGTTCGGTTCTCTCTCCCGAGCGCCACATTTTTCTATCTTGACACACATTGATCACCTCGTCGACATTCATTTATCGTCTTATACATGTTCGTCTGTTGTTCACACTTATTTATATTTACCAGATTGATCGTTTCTCATATATCTCACCAACACTTCACAAACTTCATTGGCTGAAGAGCCCAGAACGTATAGAATTTAAAACATGTCTCCTTGTCTTTAAAGCACTCAATAGCATGGCCCCGGAATATATATCGGAACTTTGTGTTCCATTTTCACCTAACAATAAACAAAGTACCCTAAGATCAATGACCCAATCCAATAAAAAACTAGTTGAAACCAATCTCACAAATAAGCCAAAATACCTAAATCGATCTTTTGGCGTTTCTGGACCAAAGTTATGGAACAATCTTCCAATGGCAATAAGATGTGCCGAAAATATCAATGAATTCAAGAAGAAATTAAAAACTCATCTTTTCCGCAAATCGTATCCAGATTGTCCTTCATCCGTTCAATATTCCTTTACTTAATATTATGCCTGTTTACTTTGAATCGACTATTTTTTATAATTAATTTCATCTGGATTATGTAATATGTATATAACTAGATTAATTTGTGATTTCTACGTATTTTTTTTAAGTTTTATGTTTCACCATTTTCAATGTGTTAGCTATAGGACTAATTTTAACTTATTTTTTTGCAAAGTGAAAGCGCTCTTGAGGTGACCACGGTTGTCACTAAACGGCGCTTTGTAAATTGTCCTTATTATTATAATTATTATTATTATTATTTGATTTCCATCTTTCAGAAGATCATTCACATGATCGTACCATTCATTTCTTGGCCCCTCCGATTTCTTATTCCGGATATTTTTATCTTTCAAATCATCTTAGTGCCGGAATACATGTGTGAATTTTACCAATCTTTCGTGGAATAATCGAGAACTTAAGTCAAGACTCTGTGTTATATCTATGGTAGGTATAGCCATAGCCAGATGGTAATATACGAAGTTAGAATAAAGTCAAAATAAAAAAGTCTGGCATTCGGTTCCCTCCGCCTACCTCAAATAGAGAAACGGCGTGATGGTATTTATGTAAGCAATAGCCATTACAACATTACATTTTCTTACGATCAGCTTTCTTTGGCACTTTCAAATGCAGTGTCTATAAGAGTTACAGTAAGATTTTAAAATATAACTTTAAAATATAGAATATTAAATTTATTAGATTTTAGATTTCTCCGGACGCTTCTGATATTTGTCTTCTTGTTTTCTTTCAGATTTCTCCAAGGGGCCGTAACGAGAACAGGTGATGGTGCTGGGTAAATCTTCTCATTGCAGTGTTTCAGTACTGTTACAAATAATCTTTGTTAAATTTATTATCATAAAAAAAACTTTAATTTAACATTGCGGTGGACCCCATATTCCTGGGACGGTCAAAAGCTCATTAGAGATAATTAAGTATAACCAGATGTGTATCCTTTCCTTACTGATTATACATATTGATTTGACAATGTTATACCATTTGGTCACGGTCATAACTTGCACTTAAATATTATAAGGTTTCAGGTAACGCCTATCCTATTCGTGCTGTATATCTGATAGCCTATTTGTTTCCATTCCCAGACACCTTACTTGGGTAGGTACTGATGAATTTATCTAAACACAACATGTACCTACATACATCACAAATCTTTGCAAAAAAATCAAAAGATGAATTTGACAAAGAATTGATTTAAAGCTATTTAATCTAAAACGTATAAGTATTATGAGATAATTTCTAGAAACATCAAATTAAAAGTTCGATTATAAAATTAACATTTCCTATAGTCTTTTTTTATACACACTTGCTTCCAATGAAAGTATATGAAAAACAAATGGGTTGAGGCCAACTCTACACTCTTACTATGCGCATATTCAATCTAATTTCAAACCACCTCCCAAAGTCCAATTATTTGAGACTGAAGAGACAGGAAGAACTGAAGGGAAGGGACGGGAGTAGGGTTTTTTACCTGGGAAAATATCCATGTCGATCCTGATGGGATATATTAGTTTCCGACCTTCGGGAAAGAAAATTAAAGATCAAAATATGATACTAGATGCACCATCGTTTGTTAAAATTAAACAAGGATTATAAATTATTTGAAATCCCTGAAAAACGAACTCCTAATTTGGAGTTGATCTACAAGGGTGAGGAAGGCAATTTTGCTACAAAGATTAGAAGTCGACTTTCTGATATACATATAAGGCGTTAAATGCGTTAATATGTAAAATTGCCTATTTTGTTAAATATTAAGCAAGTTATATTCATGAATATAATTACCTATCTTATGAAGTTCTATAATATCTTAACATATTACAGAACTCCATATGATAATTATATCCATGATATGGGTAAACATAGATGGTTTTGATTCCGCCACGCTGATTGATTAAAACACAACCAAAAACAGTGTCGCCACCGGGAATCGAACCTGAGACCTTTGGCTCGGGTGTCAGGTAACCAATTGAGCCACGAAGGCCGACTATTTATTTTTTCCTTTGATTATTTTTTCTTGTTATTTTTCATTGTACTAACATATGGATTATGTATTTTACTTCGTGATTCCATGTAGTAATATTATAATTATGAAAAACCCCATATAGAACGTTTAAAATAAAATAAAATAAACAACTATTTGTACCTACATATAATTTTTATACTGGCGGGCTTATTGTCAAACGGCAGTTTCTTCCAATCAACCATAGTTAATGTAGGTAATAATTCAATGATTCAGGTGAAATTGGTTTAGATATACAAGGCTACCTGATGAATATGATGAACTTATAAAAGACTGTTTGAAGTTCATATTATTAATAATATATTTTATAAGATATAATTTATATTATATTTATAATTTATTTGATTGACATTGAACTTGTATTATAACAAAACTCAAATAAGTTATTTTTAGATTTAGTTATATAGTTTAAAAATATACAAGCATATTTATATTACTAGTTGCATGTAACACATGAGATCCAACTGTCGATAGCGATAGTATGTATAGTTGAAGAATAAGAAACAAACTATAAACCCATAAATCCAAATTATTGAAAATTTTAACACATGTTGGTATGTATGTCAAGATAGGACAGTATGGAGGTCAGTCCTGTTTTCCTACCCGGAATATGAAAACAGCATGATGGTTCTGTATGTATGTTTGGAGATTAAGTACCTATCAAACTATTAAGTCTTCTTACATATTGTGTATAGGCGACTGCCCTACAAATTGTATGAAGCAATGTCGTCACTACATTCAATTTTTATAAAAATTGTTAAAAAAAGTTTGAGATGTGCTAATACCATGTGAATATTTTTTATAGAAAATTAAATTATCTAGTTAGGGTATTTCGGCTTTTTTCGATATTTTTAAAAAAAATTAAAATATAGGCAGTTTAACTCATAAATTTATCATAAAAAAAATACTTTTCTTAATAAAAAATGTTTGAGAAACCCTGGAATTTTTTTGAAAAAAGTCATTTGAGATTTTGTATTTGTCTATGTTTGTACCAATTTTCAGCGTTCTAGCTTTTATGGTTTCTGAGATATATGGAAAAATCAATTATAAATTCAAAAGTTGATAACCCCTGACTGAAACAAAAATTCAAAATTCCGAGTATAAAAATTTTGTAGGCCTATAACTGTTTATATATTCTGAAATTTTAGGCTCTGTAAATTGAGCGGATCAAAAGTTATAAGGGGGGGGGACACACAGACACACACAGACACACGAAATGTTCTACTCCGAATTCTGAGTAAATCCGTGTATGGAACATATATGCTGCGAAGCCTCTAAGTTGGTGTTTTTTGACTTCAAAGTTGGAAAAGCCGTGAAAAAAGTAGACCTCTCCATACAATTCTCGCGTATTCTGGCTTGAAACATTGTCGATATGTTAAGAGAACGAAGTTCTCCTGAACAAATCGACAGTTGGATAAAGCAGTTAACGACATTTCAATTAAGTTTATTTGATTAAGTTGAACTGAGTTGTTATTATTGTGTTAAATTTTAAGCAGGTGTGTCTTCTGTTGTTTTTTACTCCTTACTAACCCTAAGGGATATAGTGGGGAGTTATGATTTCGCAATTTTTAAGGGAACTTTTATATTGCAGATTATCAACTAGTATCATGCTGAGATTGTATTCTGAAAGTTCCATCACAATGTATCTGTGTGTGTGTGTGCTATGTGCTGTGTGCTATGTGCAGTGTGCTATTTGCTGTGTGCTATTTGCTGTGTGCTATGTACGGCGTGTTTATTTTACTTTATCGATTATAGACTAAAATACTCATTCGATTCTATTCAAATTTTGCAGATTTGTATATCTAATACTCACTTAGATCCCATTAGATTTTGAAGGATATCAGAATAGTGCTTCTCAATTTTTTTAACTGTCAAATATTTCAAGATGACCCCAAGCTCAGGAAACTTAAAATATGAAATTTTTATAAAAAATTGGTAAAAATATCATTTTCATAAAATGGTATTGAAGAGTTATCAAGTAAAGTTTTCGTAATAAAATATTTAAATAAAAAAAAAATTTACAAACTCCTTTCATGAAAATTCTGAATATTTTCCATACAAAATTAGAATACTTTATAGAATTACTGGTTAGTGAGGAGTATAACGTTGGCCACAACCCACTCGTTTATAAATGGCGTTATATTACCTATGTATATATTTGTCTCAATTGGTGTATTAGATTAGGTATTGCATCAGGATGGACTAGTCACTGCGAAAGTGAGATCGCAAAAATAATATTTGAGAAAAGTACCTAATTACTTAAAAAAATACATAACGTTCACAACTATGATTATGCCTCCATATGCCGATACATATACATTTAAAAATTTAAATAATCCTATCATTACTCAAGCATAATGTATATATTATTCGCGATCGAAGAATGAAAGATATATAGGAAGAATAAAGCTTACAGAACTATGGAACGTTTCACACATACAAATGGGAATATCTTCAAATTTGACTAATGCTTAAGATAGGTACATCAGATACCTTATACTAAGAGTTTAAAAACTCACGTTCAATATCAGGGTTGAATCTTACCAACTAGGATTTGAATAAATTAAAAGATTGCGTATTTAACCTATTGTGTGTATCGACCACTATGCAAATCAGACACGAGAGGGGTCGTTACCAACGTAATACTCCATTTTTTCATTTTATCAATTTTATACATTACTGCATTTGAAATTACATTAATAAACAACTCTCATATCAATTATATAAAATTACTTGAAAATAAGTAAAAACAATTTTTTTTATTTTTTTTTCCATTAATTTAAAAATATTAACCACTGACGCGTTTCGCTCAAAGAGCATCTACTGAATGGTTTCGAATGAATTTAACTGAACTCTTTTTGCGAAATGCGTCAGTGGTCAATATTTTTAAATAAGTGGAAAAAAGTTAAAAATTTGTGTTTTTAGTTATTTTTAAGTAAATTTATATAATTGATAATGGAATTTCATCAAGAATAAGCTGTCAAACAATTAGAAATAACTCTCATATCGACTATAAAAGTAATTATAATTTTACCTACCAATAATTTTATAAGTATGGTATATTTAAAAATTTTAAATATTAAAAAAAAAAATTATTACTGTTATAAACAAAAAAAAAAACAACTTCTATTTGTAGAAAAATCATTTTAACAGCGTAAGCAAAAATATAGGATATTGAGACCCCAAAAAAATCGGAAATTATTTAGACTCCTATCTTTAAAAATATAATTTTCTTTCCCAACGATTTTTTATGTCCAAACATGGTACCTTTTTTTTTCTATAGTGAAAATTATTAAATATAAGCATAACCTATTTTTCCTAAATCCAAAATAATTTTACTGAAAACAACGAAATTCTTGCTTTTCTGGGGACTGGAAAAATTGGTTAGTTGGATATTTGCCATATATGCTAATAAACTCGCCACTTGCGCAGAATACAAGGAAGTGTTTATGTATTATTATTATTAAAAAAAATCATCGAGTTAATTGAATGATCTATTTTTTTTAATCTGTCACATAGTTGTGTGTAAATATAATTTAAAAAAATGCAAGCATACTTTATTGAAACATAAACATTTTGATATTCAATATAATAAATTAAAGACCCACACGGCACAACTCCACTCAATGTAATATAGCAACAGCAAAAAATTGCATATTTTTTTTACCTGACCCCAAGAAGACTGTATGCAAATTCAAACTTTTGTTGTGGAGACACCCCGTGAATGGAGTAGTCTGACAGAAAGAATGGATTATTTGTCTAAGGGAAGAGTAAATAAAAAAATAAAATTAATAGTATTTGCCTTGGGGGGTATGTTAATTATTATCCAGTTTCTAGATTGTCGTTTCTTCTTAATGGCACCCTGATACAATGGCCTCGTATGCCATGCAAATTTCGGCAAATTAATTTCCGTCAATGGTTCCATGCAGCATCTTCGTGGGATTTTTTTCTAGTTTTTAGTGTGCACATGTCCCTCTTGCATACTCGAAAAACGGGTAGGTACCTACCCACAAGGAACTCGATGGGAAAAAATACGTCTGTTTTTTCTTAGTCGATCATTTTTATTTCTATCACATTGTTTTGAACCCAGAATGAGTTGTGTATTACGAGCGAATCATAAGTGACAGCTTTAGATTACAGCCAAACGAATCTAATTACTTATACAATTAGATTGTAAAAACGTTTTATAAAGCTAACTCCGAAAAAATAAATATTTTTTTTTGTTACACATACGTACTTTCAAGTTTAAAATTTGTAGGTAGATATGGTTTTTTATGATTTCATTATTCATTTTGAAGAGTAGTTTTTTTAATATTTTTTAAATAATTTTATTTACCTGATTTCAATGTACCTACCTATAATTAAAAGTAAAAAATATTTTTTTATTTACATTTTTACAAAACATTAAATTAATTCGGTAAATATGGACGATCTATAAAAAAATATTTAAATTAAAATATCCACAAATGTACAATTATTGCTTATTTAAGATCAATTCAATCGATCGATCGTTATCGTTTCATTTGTAATCTATACAAACAAATAATACTTAACTATAATGATAATAACAATAATAATTAACACTTTCTTGCATCCTGCGCAAGTGGCGATTTTATTGCCATATGGCAATTTCTTACAACTAACCAGTGTTTCCAGCCCAGAGAAGCAATATTAGCGTGAGAAATTAATTAAATTTCTCCTTTGCTGGAGATCGAACATAGGACGCCCGGACAGAAACCAAACGGTTTAACTATTTCGTCCTTCTTCTGAAACCACTTCATAGTCCATTTATTTTATTTATTTATTTTATATATCTGCTCGAGTAACTAACAGGTAGGTACTGATAATAATAATAATAAACACCTCCTTGCACCCTGCGCAAATGCGAGTTTATTGCCATATGGCACAATGTCAAATATTAATTTAATAGGCACCCAATAACAAGTTGCCACATTCTGGAGACTTAGGATATTAATCGTCTCATATATGTCATCTTTATTTATTTTATCCTTTTTATCATTAATTACTCAAATGTTTATGCTATGTTAATTTTTAACAATTAATATATATGAAAGCTTACTAAAAGTTAAAAAATGAGAGTTTTCAATGCGATTCAGAATCGATACAAGGCTATAATTGAGTCTCATTTTATATTCTATAATTGAGTGTCATTGTATATTTAATTTGTTAATGTTATACGAAATAATATGACGTAGATTTATTTAATAAATTATTAATTTGAAACTAAAAAGAAAATAATGATACGATTTGAACACTAGGTATGTCAATAGCATTACAGAACAAACAAAATTAACATATGATATAGACTCAATTAACATAAACTTTGTAATAAAATATATAAGTAAAATGCAATCATCGTAAATTGTAACTTGATGAATGCTTGTTACGTCAGGATATATTCCTCAAGTAATAAACCTCAAAAAATTTAATGATTGGCGCATAAAATGTAATATTTTCTCGCAGTAAACATAGCCTGAGTTTAAGTACCTATCTTACTCACATAATATGGTACTTGCTATCTTATCTAATACGTATAAATTTTTTAAACAATAATCTAGTTTTTAAATCATATTTTTTATGTATCCTTCTTATAAAGATCTGATATAATATGTTATAATAAAAAGTAATTTGTTCTAACGAATATTGAAGTAAACCTAACAAAAAGATCAAGAAAGAGATAGAACAAAGAAAAATCATAATATATATGCAGCAGTAGAGGAATTGATTATAGAAGCCGAAAATCTTGGCTTAACTATGAATATTATGTTAAGAAATTCAAGAACTAATATTTATTTATTTATTTTATTGCTACAAGATTAAAAATTTAATCGTTTTTAGATACGATGCTTTACAGGGTCACAAATGTAAATATTATTTTCGAATGTAATTTTAAAAATATTTCATGGCCACTGAAATGAACAGCGATGCTAAGAAAACATTAATTTTTCGACATTTCCCAATTTTCTTTCAGGGTTCGCCTAGTCCAAAGGTTCTAGTATCGCCCCTGATATGTAGGTGTATTAAATAAACGAAGGATGTAAAAATGGTACAGCTATCAAAATAAAAGAAAGATTATATCGTGTAAATGCCAAATATCGAAAGATTTGTTATATTTCAAATCCTGCCTCGACCGATTTTGTTCACCTAAAGCACAAGCATTTATGCTTATTTTAGCGAACGCAGGAAGATGTATATGTAGGTACTTGTTTGACAAGGACATATTCATTTAAAAAAAAAAGAAAAAAAATGAACCTGTCGATTGAATTGATTATTAAACGTTGTGGGTCAGTTCATTTGATAGTTGAATCGTGAAACATTATTTTAACCGTTTGGTTTTTTATGATAATCAACATCAAAAAATACGTAAATATAAATAAGATGTTTGTCAATAAATATTTGATAATTGAAATGCAAATTGAACAAAAATAAACACCACCACACAAACCAACTGGAGTCCCAAAAGGCTCTCATTTGGTACCTTCGAACACAAAAAATCTTTTTTTTCAACGTATCACGGAATATTTCCGATGATTACGATTCTTCGTCTGCCAACGTAACTCATTGGATAGTGAAACATTGAGCAAGTGGTGAATTCGTTACCGTAATTAAAGGTCGGGGTACTCCCCCAAACGCAAAAAATCCACTATAATCGCCGGACCCGCCTTCTCATACCCTATAATATTCACGTCAGATTTATTTACATATGCTTTTTCTTCGCTTCCCATAACAATATAACATTTTGTTGATTCTCTGTGACTTTTATGATTTTTCATTTTCGCCAGGCAGTAAAAAACAATGTTTATAACTTTTAACACTGTATTAGATATACATAAATTGGATCGTAAAATGATTTTTATCTACGCTTCAATGTGTGCAAATCAGGTTCTCTTTCGCTTTTATGCACTGAATCATCAATGTTTTGCATTTGTTTTTTGATCCCACTCATTTTTTGATACAAAAGGAAACAAAGGATGGTTTTGGTCAATGACACTAGTTTTTTTATATTTTATAGTATTTAGTGGTTTTTAGATTAGACAATATTTATTTTATTTTTATTTTATTTATTTAAGGTTACAGACAGTTTTTTTAAATATACATATAAATTCAAATTTAAATACAAAACATGAAAACCAAAATAGTAACACCAATTATAATAAATTATAATAAAACTATAATAAAACTATGATTCAAGTTGTCTTTTTCATTTATTTGGGTTCTATTAGATATATATTTATTTTTTTCTACTGCACAGCATAATGCATTTGGGTACCTAGGTTATGTTGAAGAGAAAATTGTATTTTTAAGTACAAATATATTATTATTAAATAGGTTAGTCATATTTAGTTCGTCATATATTTAATAAGCTAGTCGCAAGAAATTGTTTCATAAAAATAAACTCGTCTTTCAATCATTCATACCATTACGTCATATCCTATAATATGGGGATATCCCATAATATGGAGATATCAGGACCAGGAGTGCGGGTGTGTGCATTACCTTATAAAAGGAAGCACGACATATCATGCGTGTTTTCCCACCCACCAGCCTCGTTTCACATAAAATGGCACTACAATGGGTGGTGAACCTCATTGCTGAACTTTTACGGGACAATTTAAAACGATTACAACATAATATATAAGAGTGGAAGCACTTTTCTAAGAATACAGTGCTGTGAGAGACATCCATTCTTCTTCTTAATCTGCTAATGAATACGTGCGATCAGATTGAAATAGTAGGTAGGTATTCCAAATGTCGATTCGTTCATGAGAATTCAATTCTCTTAATGAATCGACATTATTAAGCCAAGATGCGTGTACGAAGGAAAATTTTGTATGGTGTAGTGGACTTTTTGCATGCTAATAACACCAACTAGAGGCCTCGCAGCATATATGTTCCTATACATGGATTTACTCAGAATTCGGAGTAGAAAATTTTATGTGAGTTTTGTGTGTGTGTGTCTGTGTGTCTGTCTGTCCCCCCCTTATAACTTTTGATCCGCTCAATTTACAGAGCCCAAATTTTCAGAATATATTAACAGTTATAGGCTTACAAAACTTTTATACTCAGAATTGTGAATTTTTGTTTCAGTCAGGGGTCATCAACTTTTGAAATTTTGATTTATTTTTCCATATATCTCAGAAACCGTAAAAGCTAGAACGCTGAAATTTGGTTTAAACATAGACAAATACAAAATCTCAATTTTTTTTTTTAACAACATTTTTTAACATTTTTTATTAAGAAAAATATTTTTTTTATGATAAATTTATGAGTTTAACTGCCTATATTTCCAAATTTTTTAAAAATATCGAAAAAAGCCGAAACAGCCCAACAAGATAATTTAATTTACTATAAAAAATATTAACAATGTATTAGCACATCCCAAATTTTTTTTAACAATTTTTATAAAAAATGAATTTAGTGACGACATTGCTTCATACAATTTGTATGGCAGTCGCTTATACACAATATGTAAGAAGACTTAATAGTTTGATAGGTACTTAATATCCAAACATACATACAGAACCATCATGCTGTTTTCATATTCCGGGTAGGAAAAGAGGACTGACCTCCATACTGTCCTATCTTGACATACATAAAATTAATATTTGTGTTAAATTAATATTTGACATAGTACCTGTTAGTTGCCCGAGAAGCAATATTAAATAAATAAATAAATATATACCAAAATATGTTAAATTTTTCAATAATTTGGATTTATGGGTTTATAGTTTGATTCTTATTCTTCAACTATACATACTATCGCTATCGACAGTTGGATCTCATGTGTTACATGCAACTAGTTATTTTAAAATGTGTCTACTGATGAATTGAAAATTGATGCACATGTAAATAAATTCCTTAGAGATCATATTTTTTAAGTACCCCGATTATTAGTTCATATTGATACCACTATAGTAGGTACCTATTCTTCTTTTGAAATAATAATAATAATTATTTTATTGGTCCTTAATAAATTCGTAGATTGGAACAACACCAATATTAAATTAAACAATAGTAATATGAAAATACATTCCATATTAGCCTTTAAACAAATTAAATCTATTTATGAACATATTTTACAGCACAATATAGTAATTTATTAACATGCACGTTGTCCAGGACATCGGAGCTGACATCAAACGACTCACCATTGAGTCGCGGATTGATAGTTACCGTTTCGTTTATAAAATCAATCGTACAAATAATTAATCACTGTCGTTATGCTTTTTGCATAAGCCCCAATCTGCATATAATATGCATATAGTTTTTGCGGATTCGAGACCCGAGATTCCTATATGCAAATTATTCCAGTTTTTAGAACGGGACCCATTGTAAGGTGCACAATACTACGGTGAGCATTTACCCTCGCGTCTTTTCTTCGTCGAACAATAAAAAATAATATAAATAAAAAAATAAAAATTAAATAAGAAGAAAACAAACGCATTAAGAATGCAAATGAGCCTCCGCGGTGTCTTTTTTTATTATTTTAAAACTGGATTTGTTTGTTTTTTTTTCTCACACTTTTTGTGTCTAACTGCTTTTGAGGAGTTGCTGCGGTGAGTCCACATTTTGTTCTTGGGGTACCTATTTCTTCAGTTTTGTTAAATTATGAGGGATGCGAAATTGAAACGGCCCCTTGACGCTCAGAGGCCCGAATGCATTTTGAAAGGTACATATCAATTTGATAAAATTATTCTATTTTTGTTACACATATATTCTGTTTAGGCCATGTGAAGAATTAGGTTAGAAAAGTAGGTATTTAGTCTCAATCAACAGTATTTTGATTATATCATTTTTTACTCCTCACTACCCCAATGGGATAAAGTGGGAAGTTATGGATTCGCAATTTTTAAGACAATTTTTTTATTGCAGATTAACTAGAACATGATGAGATAGTAATATGTAAGTTTCATCACAATGTATCTGTGTGTGTGCTGTATACAATGCTGTATACCTACAGTGTGTTTATTCTATTTATCGATTATAGACTAAAGTACTAATTCGATTATTTTCAAATTTCGCAAATCTAATACTCACTATCAAATATTTCAAAGTAACCCTAAGCCCACGTAACTTTAAATTTGATATTTTTATTTAAAATTGCTAAAAAGGCACACCACTTTCATAAAATGGCATTGAAGAATTATCAAGTAGTCAGAGAAAACCGAACGTTAGAAAACTCTCTCTTGACATACATTTCTTGCTTCATTCACGTCCATGCATCGTTTAATACATACCTAGGGTCGTATTACAAGAGTTATTTGAGAAAAATGTAAGAGAAAGGTAAGGTCCCGTACAGCGAGAATTTTGCTTACAGGACCTCAAATTTTTCTTACATTATTCTTAAATAACTCCTGTAATATGACCCCTTTATTCTTAATAATTCCATTTGTGTGATCATGTCAACTTTTCCTCTTCCGAATTATAAATTTGATTCCTATTTTATCAGCCTTACATACTTTTTTGAGAGTCGATCTCACTCATTCTTTCTATGTAGCTAAACCACATAAGGGCATATATTTTCATCTTACTTACGATATATCTTTCAATCATACAGTAGATAAATTTTTAATTTTAATAAAATAATAATAATAACATTTATATGCACCCTGCGCAATTGGCGAGTTTATTGCCTTATGGCAATTTCTTCTAACTTACCAGTGTTTCCAGCCCAGAGAAGCAATACCTATTAGCGTGAGAAATGAATTTAAAATAAATTTCTCCTCTTCTGGGAATCGAACCAAGGATGCCTTCAGAGAAACCAAACGGTTTACCAACTGTGACACGGTGGTCGGAATTTCAAAAATTAAATATTTTTAAACATTTTTTTTAATTTACATTATTTTTTTTTTAAAACGCCATCTTGATTATTTGTAAGGGAAAATAAATACATATTTGGTTACAGTAAAACTTATTATTGAAATGTTTCAAATAATTTGGAGGGGATCTTATGCACATATAGGACAGGATCGGATTAAACAGAACAGTGAACCACAGTAGAAAAAGAAAAAAATATATTCAATAAGATACAGGGCCATGTTGAGGTTATATTAGGCCCCTAAAATAAAATTGATTAGGCGTGATGCGATGGCTCCGGAAGCAATTTCGCCAAGAGGTCATCAGCAGACGGAGGGGGGGCGGAGGAAGGGAGGGCGGGCGTGAAATTGTACCTTATTGCACTCACGACGCTAGCTGGTCTCTGGTCCCTCAATTAAAGCGGTACATCAACTTTCATTAGGACACCATCTAAATACCTAACTACCTATCTCCCCATATCAACATACAGGGTGTTCCAAGTGATAATTTTCAGAAAAATAAGAATAACTTTATACAATTTACTTTTGAGAATTCACGTTGCTCGGGTTAGTTGGAAGAAATTGCATTATGGTGCTCTTTTTTCTTAGTTTTATGTCTTCTTCTTTTTCTTTGGTTTTCGCTATCCGACGCTATCAATTTGTTTGCTGATGAACATACAAATGTATTATGCTGTATTCATTGTTATCTGATTGGTTGGAAGATACTATCTAATGGAAATTATCCCGACAGAGTACAGAGTACATATATTTGTTTATATTCTGTATAAAAATATGAACAAACAAAAAATACGTCAGTTAACGGGTTCTATAAAATCTATTTCTATTAAAACCTAATCGGCCGAAACGATTGTCCTGTAAATTGTAAATAAATATTTTTGGAATTGACTAAATCAGTTCATATGATTTAATAAAATCCTAGTATGGAGTTGAAAAAAAAAACAAAGCAGTCCATATTAACAAAATAAAATACCCTACATATATACCATTACGATATATTCAACAATGTGGGGTGACCATCGACAGGTTTGCGGGAGTGCATTACCGACTTAAAAAATAATAAGAACAATACATGCTTAACTTCATTGCTGAACTATGTGTTGTTGCCTTTTGTATTTTCGATTACCCGTCGCTATTCTACGCTGGTACTTCACATATTTTTTTAATCAAATGACAAAATTAATAAAATGTCTTTTTCTTCTTCGTTTATTAGACCTGTTGGTCTGTAATACAAAAAATATGCCTCCTGAGATGACGAAGTCCAACTATCCTTCCATCTCTTGGACGGTCTTCCGGGTAGACGGCGACCAGAAGGGATTTCATTCGCTGCTATATACGCAAGTCTATCACTGTCCATTCTGGCTACGTGGTCACTCCAATGTCTTCTTATGGATCTACTCCACCAAACGATGTCCTCTAATTTACGTGTTTTCCTTATTTCCTTTTCAACGACTCGATCAAACACTCTCGTACGAATGTCTGTTTTGTTAAATGGTTTACCTGTCGAAGCTGACGTCTTCTTCTGGGGCGTTCAGCGATACAAAAAATATATTAAATGACATAACGAACAGGTGTCACTGCAATGTAACTAGCGTAAAGCTGTTGTGCGAGAAGAAAAAAAGTCAATTGATAAAAACACCCTATAGATGCGCGTATAAAGGCGATGTCAAATATAACCTATGAAGAGTTCACTTGATATAAAGTTTTGAAAAATGGGTTTTGTATTTTCACATCACGACTGCACATTTTACATTTAGTAAATTTGGGTACAGCACTTACCTAATGAGAGATAACATTATTTGAATAATCAAACATGTACACTTATATGGTACCTTAGTGCTGTAAAGATGGACAGTGATTATTATTGCTTGGTTATTAAAGAAGAAATTTTTTAGATGGGTCTGTGGCAGAGTCGCTAACGCGCTGGATTAGGTATCCAGACGACGCGGGTTGAATCTCTCCTCGAGCGATTTCTTCCACCTACATGTTTACGCTTAACTTAGGGAATATAATATGAAGATGTGAATGTTCTTGATACAAGGGAAAAAACATTAAAAAAAAAATAAAAATTATGCACAGTACAAATTAAAATTAATATATAATGACCTATGTCATCGGAGCCAGAGCCGATACTATCAGAACAAAAAATCTTCTCCGGACTACTGAAATGAGGACACTGCGCTCCATAGTGGGCGTAAAACTCATGGATAGAGTCCGGAAGAAGGATATAAGAAGAAGATGCGATGTAGACGACACCACCCGTTGGGGTAGTGGGTGAAAGCGTCTATGGAGAGACCATGTCGAGAGAATGGGAGACAATCGACTACCCAACATTGTCTCCAAGGAAGTCCCGGAAGGTCCAGCAAAAAGATGAAGTGACAGCTGGACATCCAGATCACAAGAAGCAGTCTCCGGCTGAAAAAACAGGCCTTTGGACTAAAACAAGGGGAAGAGGAAGAAAATTATATGTATGCACACTGATGACTTAAAACTTAAACTTTTAACGTTTAACTTAATTATAGTATTATAAATTTTACTTACTTATATTTTATCGACATCAGATACTTTACTTGTAAAAAAGGATTTTTAATAAATGAATAAATAAATAAAAATAGTTTATGTCTGGAGTGACCATAGTTTAATAAATTAAATAAAAAAAATTGAACAACCTCTTCAAAGATTGTTTCACGTGGAAATGAAGAACACGTGAAATTAAATAAATCTGAAATAGATATAATAATAATGCAATATGTATAGCAGTCACTATGAAATACAAAATTAATTTATCAAAGTATCAAATGAGTCGAGTCGAAAAAATGCTTTGTCATCGGGAATACACGAATTATGAAAGTTTCTGATCATAATTCGTATTATGATCAGAAACATAAAATCAACTTAAAAATAGTCAGAAATCGATTGCGAAATTCCAGTACCTACAGATGTAAGAAAGATAGGTACCTATAATAAAATTAGGCAAAGAATATTTAATTTATTTTTTATTTTTCTTTATTGACTTTTATTTTAATTGTAGATTTCAATCTTCGAGGGTTTTGTAAAATCAAATTACTAATTTATTTTACTCAGGACGATCGATTCGGTTGATGAGCTTCTTATAAAGTACTAGGTACTACTCTGATCAACTATCAATGCGGCTCAACTCCTCTCTTAATTTGTCAAATTTTTCAAGTCATTGTGTAAGACACATTTTTTTTCATTCATTCATACCATCACAGCATACCTTACACTGTGGGGTAACCAGCGACAGGTGTGCGGGTGTGCACAATCTTATAAAAAGAAGTACGACACGTGCGTGTATGCCCGCACATTCAGAATGGGTGGAGATCCTCATTGCTGAACTTTGTGAGATGTTATTTTGCCTGTTGTATTTTCGATAACCCGGCTCTTACTGTTTACCCGAAAACGATAATAATAGGAAAGAGTGGAAGCATCATTCTAATCCGGTGACTCACAACAAAGTAACAAATTATAATTATTAGTAATGAGTTATAAATAGTAATTAATCACAATTAGTTTTAGCGTATTATAGAAATAACATAATATAGGCGATATACATAATCATAAGAAATGCTTTATCATCATTTTTTACAAAAATACCTACATACAAATAAAAAAAGCTAAATCACAAGTAGAAGTATACATAAATATAGTTTTTTTTTTAATGTATTTATCTGTATACATAGCTCCGTTTTGTTTACGTCGAAAAGTCGGGTCCATAATTTAATGAGATATCGAATCGTGAGACTCGATTTGATTCGCTATCGAAAACGTTCGTCGAAATCATCTCCGCGAAGAGTAGCAGTACCAACTTGCTACCATACTACGAAGGAATGTTAATTCATTTTTATCTCTCGAAGATAGTGCGGGATCTAGTCGGTAGATGGCGTTAATGTCGCGATATGCGATTTAGTACGCGACGGCCACACTAACTTGTTACATGTATCGGACGACATTTTGGTTCTGCGCTTTTTTTGCATTTGACACATCCACTCGTTATATTTTTGTGGTAGGTAATTAAAAATGACACCTTAGTAGAAATCTGAATATGCGAAGAATATTATGAAAAGAACCTGCTAGTGTGGTATTAAAATACACAACTTAATATGTCGATAAGGTCGACAACGGACAATATGATCATTGATCATTATTGATCTGTTGAATTATTTCTTTTCATTTTATGTATATCTTTGTTGTTTTGTTATGTTGTATTATCTTTTGATATTATTTTGTTTAAGAGAAATATAGAGAAATTTATTTTTTGTTTAAGAGAAATATAAAATTTATTTATTATCATCCTGCAAAAGGGACAATAAATAAATAAATAATAAAAAAATGAGATATTTTTTATAGCACCGTTTTTGTTATAACCTCATCTCAAGGGCGCTTTACTCAAGACCGCCTTGTTCTTGTGTTTGTTTATTACTATTGATGACTTCATGACAATCTAATGATAATCATCATGAATGTACATGAATACAGGTACATGAATGTCTTTCTCCAAGTTCTCTAATATTTTTTAACTTCGTGACTTTAACTGAATGTGACAGATTGGAGGTATTTCGAAAAACAGTTGCAAATCGTGAAATAAATAAAATCCGCTATTTAAAATTAACAATTTGCCAGAAATACGATGATCTTTAGCTTCACTTTCAGCGTGTGTAGGACCTTTTTTCGACTTGTCTAACTAATAACAAATTATGCAATCATATAATATTCAAGAGTACATTTTAACCCTGGCAACAATAACATCTCACATAGTTCAGCAATGAGGTTCACCACCCATTCTGAATATAGTGCCATTTTAGATGAGACGAGACTGGTGTGTGGGTATACACAGATATGTTGTGCTCCCTTTTATAAGGCAATGCACACCCGCACACCTTTCGCTGGTTACCCCACATTGTGGGATATGCCGTGATGGTATGAATGAATGAATGAATGAACATATACATATCTGAGCAAATCCTATGGTGATGCACTAACTCCATGTAAACTTTTCGACGAGAATCTACAACGATATCCGAAGGAATTTCTTTTGACCCATTGGACATGCGGACCTTGACAACATAAAGAGCAACTTCAGGGGTTTCAAAAAACGTTTCACACTTATCTTGACTTTCAGTGAACGATGAGCCAGTTGTTTTCACATAATTGTTCTCTTTGGCACTTTAAGTGTAGTGTCTGCTAGGTATCTGTAGAGTTCTCTGGACTCTTATGTTCTTTGAGTGTTCTTTCAGAATTTTGCATAACGGGTTATAGTGGAGGAAGAAGAGTACCTACCTATAATATTTGAATGGCATCTGTCTATTTTATCTATGGCTCACAAGAAACAAAAATAACCCATTAAGTATTTTTTTTCAGCTCTAATGGTTTCAAGGTTTTCAGAACTATCCTAAATTCTTTTAAGAGTTCCGAAAGGGGCTGTTATCAGTTTTAACGAGAAAATAGGCGTTCGTAGAGAAAGAAGAATAGGTACATATAGATACTTGAAATATATCGTTAAATATAATGATTTGTAAAAATATCATTCTTGCAAAATAAAAAATTTGTTTTGTTGAGTATCACAAAAATTATCAATCAGTGCCAATAAAGTAATACTAAATTAAGTTACGGAGCTATATGGCATATAAAATAATGAGTTGATAACGTAAATTATTTTTCGAAAGAAAGATATTGAAGATCGACTGTGGAACGATCTTCCTAATTCTGTGTTTCCACCTTCGTACAACCCGGGTCTTTTTAAAATCCGAATTAATTAACTCTTTTCTAGATTGCAAACCCCTCCCGACGCTACGTAGTGCGCTTCTTCGGAAGAGTAAAATGGACCCAAATCCTAATAGCTGGCGTCCCCTACGTAGACATGTTAAAAAAAATATATATTAAAGGATTTTTTTTAACAGATTTTTAATTATCTCAATAGAGACGAAGTTGGAATATTTATTGTAGGAGAACCGGGAAATCAAGGCACCTACAGGGCTTACGACCTGTCATCGGCTGGTTTACGTGATCACTTTATGCGCTTGCGCAACGTTCACCAATTATGCCTTTTTAATGAGATCCCTATCAATTCAATTTTTAAATTTCTATGTATTGTAATACTGAAATTCTTTTCGCTTGAAAATAAGGAATTTTTACTAAGGAATTTTTAGTTATGGGTGAAATTATGAACAACAATCTTATTATTTTTTATTTATTTTGTTGTAACGCCATCTATTGAGAGAATTGGTTTTTTGTAAATAATGAAAGCTACAATTCTTATATCTGAGGTGACAATGCATTTTTCGCATAGAATTGCGCCAGACTTATGAGGTCATTTTTGTCTTATTTACCTACTTGTACCAATGTGTAAGTAATCGAATATTTTTATTATTGCATATGCGCAAACATTGGATTGGACCTCATAAGTCTGGCGCAATTCAGGGGTGACTTCTATGCGAAAAATGCATTGTCACCTCAGATATAAGAATTGTAGCTTTCATTATTTACAAAAAACCAATTCTCTCAATAGATGGCGTTACAACAAAATAAATAAAAAATAATAAGATTGTTGTTCATAATTTCACCCATAGATGGCTGTAGTAAAAATTCCTTATTTTCAAGCGAAAAGAATTTCAGTATTACCTACAATATATAGAAATTTCAAAATTGAATTGATAGGGATCTCATTAAAAAGGCATAATTGGTGAACGTTGCGCAAGCGCATAAAGTGATCACGTAAACCAGCCGATGACAGGTCGTAAGCCCTGTAGGTGCCTTGATTTCCCGGTTCTCCTACAATAAATATTCCAACTTCGTCTCTATTGAGATAATGAAAAATCTGTTAAAAAATATCTTTGAGTCCCGACAGGGAAAAAAATCCAATGTTTGCGCATATGCAATAATAAAAATATATTCGATATTAAAGGATGTTATATTCCTCCATAGTAATATTTGAAACGTCAAAAATAAGGTGTATATTATTTGCATTCGTTTATCTCTCACTATCTCAATAGGGACAATGCTTGATGGTATAGATATAGGCAGATATAGACCTGCATTATATGTGGATACATTATGTGCCTTGATGATGTGCCTTGCACGAAACGCGTCCATAATCAATTAAATTCAAATAGAACGAAAACCAAGTATTTTTTTGAATTTATATTTTTTATAATAATATATATCTACCAAGGCATAGATTATTTTTTCATAACAATCTGGGGGGGCAAGACTGGTCAACCGGCGGAATTAAAAACATCCATGTTTACCCATATCATGGATATAATTATCTTATGGAATTCTATAACAATCTTAAAATATTATAGATCTCCATAGGATAATTATTTATATTATTTTATTTATTTATTTATACATATATATTTGATATTTTTTATAAGTGATTCCCTCATCAAGCACAAGATTACAATCTTTTTGATGAGGCACTGCAAAGAAAAAATTGTAAAAAATACTATACGAATTATATCTTTATTTGTATTATATAATTATATGTTAAATAAATAAAATAAAATAAATAAATAATGATTAACAAATAATATTCGTAACTGCAATGCCCCTCTAGGTAAAAACCTGTACCGGGGATGAATTATTTTGAAATAATGGTGATTTTGACAGTAAATGCCAAATAACAAAATACACACGAAAATGCATAAAAAATTTAAAATAATAAATTACAAAATTAGAACTATAACATAATACAGCATAAATATACCCACCGATTTAATCTTTTCCCTTAAAAACAATGAATATGCCCTTGCAGCAAGAACATTTATATCCTCACAAAACAAAAGAACAGATTATACAAAAAAGTAGAAATAAAACATAATAAAAAATATAAAAAAAACAACGAATGCCTATTCAAAAAGTAGAATATGAACATATTAAACAAAACAATAATTAAACACAAAGACAATTTAGAATAAATGAAAAATGAAAAAACTACAAAAGAAAACAAGTTAGTCCGCAAACGCTATACAATCCTTGAGTACGTTACATCATATAATGTGGCAAATATTCGTTAAATTATCCATGATATGGCTAAACATGGATGGTTTTGATTCCTCCGTCTGACTGGACTTGCCCCACTGATTTGTTGATACCGTTCTGATGTATTATACTATTAGACTTTCTTATTAGGCAATATGGTTCAATATAATCTTTTGCATAACAATACTTGAACCGATCCGAATTGAAATTCCCCCTATCTATAATCCTAAAATCGCTTCATTGATCATGTATCGAAAACGGGGCCAGACCTCTCCAGTCGGGAATAAAAAGTACAAAAAAGACGACAATGGAATGTATTGTAAAAGGTGCCATCTAGTAACATATTTCACAATATATTTGAATATCTTTGAAACGCAAAAATGTGCGCACGCCTGTATAATACTAATCGATTTTGGTTTTGTTGAAAAGATTGCACAATGGTAGACTCTTTTGTTGTGAAAAGTAGATGAGTTATAATAAAAAAAATAGGTACCTATTGCTTATTATCGATTCGCACATAGAAAGGGTTGAAAGATACGCGAAAAAGGTTTGGCCATATTGGTAGAATGAGTGAAAATCATCAATGAATACTTAGGTACTTACATTCCGTGTTCAAGATCATCAACCTATATTGTGTCCCTCTACTTATTTGCAGCCATAATTGCATTTTCATTCGCTCGCCATAAATCAATTAAAAAAAGTTGTTTTTTAAACTCAAAATGAACCTTCCCCGTCAACAGCCTAAAAAAATGTGTGTTTCTAAAATAAATCATTGTTTGCATTAATAGTTTTTTGAAAAAATATTAAGTATTCAAATAATGTTTAAAAAAATTCGAGTCTATCAGAAATCAAATAATTATTAAACAATGATAATAACCTAGGTAGAGAATTTAAAAGGTATATTCCCTACAGACGCATGGCTAAAGTTCACTGGTCAGAACACATCAGCAACGACGAGGTACTAAGTAGGGTTGGAGAGACAAGGCAAATTTTGAAAAGAATTGCCCAACAGAGAACAATTTGGATAGGCCACAACATCCGGCACCCAGACCTGCTTTTTACCATCGTCGAAGGAATGATTGATGGGGGTAACTGAAGAGGTCGCCCCAGAAACAACTACATATATAGACCAGATAATCGGTGACGTGCGCTGTAGCAGTTACAAAGAGATGAAGAGACTGGCGGACGATAGAGTTAAGTGGAAAGATCGAGTGTTTGATGGTGCAGACCAATTTTAGGATTGTGACCCAGAAGAAGAATTCCCTAATAATCAATAATATTAAATATTACAGAATTTTGAAATTCTATTAGAGATATATAATTGATTTTTAAAAGCCGTTCAGACTTCTTCTTTTTATATGAAATCGTAGATCTGTTTTTCGAGTAAGCTATTCCTGTGAATCTGAGGTCCAGCTATCCCTCCACCTCTTCGGTGGTCTTCCGGGGAGGCGATATCCTGGTGGGATTTCGTTTGCCGCTATGGATGGGATTCGAGATCCGTCCATCCTATCAGACTTTTATTTTATTTTTTTTATTTTTATACTAGGTAGGTACTTCTCGGGCAATTAACAGATACTATGTCAAATATTAATTTAACACACACCCAATAACAAGTTGCCACATTCTGGAGACTTATGATATCAATCCAGATCTAGAATGAATACACAATTAAAAACTGCGTTTCCACCTGGAATCGAACCCGAGACCTTCGGATAAGTAGTCAGATACCTAACCAAGCCACGAAGGCCAAATTTAACCTTTTTAATCCTAATTACTACATTAAGAGGACATATAACGCTAATCCTAGTGACTGAAAACATGATACCTATATTAAAACCGCCTAATGTATCTTGAAGTTACGCGTTAATAAGGTTAACTGTCGCGTGCATTAAAAATGGATTATATTGTGTGATTCAAAATATCGGAAACCCCAAATTTGTTGATTTTTTTGCATTTTAAGAACAAACCTGACTTGAATTGAAAAAAAAATATCAGTCACTCACTTCGATTTTATATACCTACCTACTCTTTAAGCATATAAAAGATTTATTTCTCTACGACACATACATAGTTATGGTGTAATTTTAAAAAAAATGTAAAAAGGATATTTTAAATAATTATTTCATGAGAATTTATGCTGAATTTAAAAATTGTGTGACGAACATTCGCTAGAGAAATGATGAAAATACTTAGATATTTTTTTAAGGAACACACTGTTACACATATAAGAATTTTGATTTAAAGTTGGGGTGTTCAGGTTTATATATATGCCCCTTGATCATTTTTTTCATCATTTTAAATAAGGATTTATGCAATTTTGTTTATATGTAATTATTGCTGTATTAAGATAATATGTCTTAAACTAAAATAAATAATTACTTTCAAATTTATTAACTATTACAATTTTTTGAAAGTCAATTTGAAAATATAATTAATTTTATTGATAGAGATTTTATCGTTTATTTATTTTGTTTTTATTCTTTATTTTGTTTCTTATATATTACCATTTGTTAACGGTATCGCACACATCTTCGGCGTCCTTGTGAGCTCCAATATCATCACAAAAAATCAGGAAGGGATTGAACAGAAAAAAAAATGAACGGCACGTGGAACATCCGTTAAGTCGTTCTGTTTTGAATGGACCGAATGTATTGGTCCGAAGAGTGAGTTTTTTTGTCCACGTTTTTGTGACCGGTCAGTACCCCAAACTTAATGGATACCTTTATGAAGTATATATTTTGAATTAACGCCCTATTATTGGTTGACAAATAAACAAAAAAAACATTTAAACATTTTTTTAAATAAAACGACACCACAGCAGAATCGACAAACAAATTTATAACCAAAGAAATAAACAAAAATTCCTGTAACTTTTGAAAAAGGTACAGAGATTTATGACATTTTTAGCAAAAAAGTTAAATATTATTTCATGACAGATATTACATAATTAAAAAATATTTTTGAGTAGGTACCTACATATAAGTGGATCAACAAACAAACCAATGTAGACCAAAGTAACCAATGTCGCCGAGAGAGTCGCCAGTCTGAAAAGAAACTGGGCGCGACACATTGCCACATTGCAGATGGTAGGTGGACCCAGATAGTCTTGGAGTGGGGCCCGAGACAGGAAAAAGAAGCGCGGGACTTCCTCAAACACGGTGGTCGGAGCATGGAGCAATTGGAAGCAGTTTGCCCAGGAAAGTGAGGAGTGGAAGAAGAGGGGGAGGCCTGTGTTCAACTCTGGATGCAGACGGACTAATGAAGAAGAAAAAGAAGAAGTGTTTCAAAACATGTTTTAAATTTATTGGTTTATGTCTTTAGGGTCTTTTTGCAATTGAAAAATGAAAAATTTGCTTGAAGCTAAACTGAGGGTCCGAGGGATAGGCGACGTGTTGGACAAAAATTGAGCGAAAAAAGAGTACCTAGCAGGTAAGTATCCGCCGGAGCTTACCCAAAAACGAAGCTACAACGCTTATAAATGCATATGTTGTGTCAAGTGTCAACACTGGATTACTGTAATGCTATTTATGCGGGTTTGCCAAAGTATTATTACAAATAGTTTTCAAAGCAGCTGTGAGGTTGATAAATGGAGCTGACATAGGATGTCACATAACACCTCTTCTTCAAGAATTACACTGGTTGAAATGTCCAGACTGAGAAGGCTATAAGATATGCCTGATGGTGTTTAAAGTCTACTTTACACAGACGCTGTTTTCAACGGGTTTCAGGTTTTCGACGGGGTTTTCAACGCGATGGGCAAAAAAAAAATAGAACGTGTTCTATTTTCAACGCGATTTTCATCCTTTTTAGTAAAACAGAAATCTGTAAAATTATTCGCTGTCGTCATTACCGACGAGTCAACATGGCTGCCGTTTGCGTTGAATTTTACGTGTGACATTCACTCGTGATGTATTTTGTTTATTTGGAAAGTGTCGAAACTTTCGATATACATTTATTTATATTATATTAAACATTTGCACATATAATTGTGTAAACTGTGTAAAATACTGTAAAGCGATGCTCGGAGTAACCTCTATTTTGGATGCTGTTTTAAGCGTTGCGTGTAGAGCGATGTTTGGAGTAACCTGTATTTTGGATGCTGTTTTAAGCGTTGGAAACCGGGCCGCGTTGAAAATAGTGTCCGTGTAAAGTGCACTTAATGCTCTGAACGACTTGGTACCACACTACATTCAAGAACTGTGTCAAAAGAATGTTCCATCAGGAAGATAGCTTACATTGAGATTATATTATGGATCACAGTCATTTGTATAAATTAATGAATAATTAAATATGGACACGACTTACAAGAATGAAGAGCGCGGATAAGAATGAGAAGAGTATTATAAGAAAAAAAGCGCTCTGTACAAATAGCTATCGACGTGGTCCAGAATTGGACGATTTTGGAACCAATAACGTTTTATTCTTCGCCAACGCAGGTCATCATCAGCTTCGATTAAGAGAAATGATACAGAGACATATATATGGAATAATACCTACTTTATAATTGCCATAATCCAACGATATTCTTATTGGATATGTAAATCCAGCTTTAAATCATTGTAATTAATTAGAATGGACACACTCTCGCGAGATTTCTTCAAATTACATGAATAATAAACGAAGAAAACAAAATTCAGAAGCCGCTTCTTGTTAACCGCCTAGTTAAAAAAATATAAAAGATAAATTTATCGACGGTTTACTTAAGTGGTGCCTCATTACGACTCATTGAGCCGATCGGATCCGAAAATCTTTCAGATCTCATAGATCATTTATGTGGGTGTCGGTAACTATGTATGAGGCTTATAATGATATGTTAGTGCAAGTGTGGGGAATATTAATACCTGGGGTAAATCCATAACGGCGTGTTTAGAACATGTTTTACATCCATTTATTTTGAAATAACAATTTTGGACGAAACATAAAGTTTATGAATTACAATTTACTTTAATTACGGGTTAATAATATGAAAACATATATTTTTAACCAGGGGGGAAGTCTGGTAAAACAGTGAAATCAAAACACTTATGATTACTCATATCATGGATATAATTATCATATAGGCATCAATTTTTGTTTTGATTCGATACAAATATTTTTACATTATACAGTAAAAAATTTTTATAAAAATAAATGTAACCAAAAACACAACAATATTTAGCTACACGAGCCAGCACCGCTAAAAACTATGCAATTCCACACATGAGAACTGCTTTTGGTCAAAGACATTTATTTTCATTGCGCCCAGAATATATAACATGTTACCTTCATCAATTAGGTACCCACTCAAATATATAATATCGCTGAAATAATTTAAAAGAAAATGTTCCGAATACATCATGAACTACGGGAGAACTAAAATGTATCAAAAGTTCGACATCGTAGTGTAAGGATGTTATGGACATAATTTATATAATTGTTTTTTTTTATTCTTTTTTTCTTTCCTCTTTAGTAAATCCTGATTGTCTTATACATTTTATGCTGTCTTGATTTGATCTGAGACTCGACTGAATAAAGATATGACTGGAGGATCACATCTATGCTCTACCAGTTCAGTATTTCCAAGAGATACTATTTCAGATTATTTGTACAATTAACAAATAAAAATGACAAGTTACCTACATACACAATATGTATAATATGCATATAATGATGACTCCAATTCAATTTTATAATCTGTGTACAAATTAAGTTTATATTGTTAAGATACTTTTTAAAGATGCAAATAGGTACAACCTATATGTCTCCTGTGAAATATAAAAATAATATGTACACTGCTAGCCCTAGAACAGGTATACCTAATTGGGCAGCAGTTATCTATTTTTAATGAAGATTATTTAAATGGTGAAATAAAAAAAAACGAAATATAAATTGTATGCATGATAGGTATGGGTATTCGTGATGATTTTTATTTAACCTGAAAATTTTGAAGCTGAAATTTGAAAATTTCAGCGAGTAAGTGAATAAATAAGACAACAATAAGTACATAATATACACAAGCTTAAAACATTTCAACTCGAAATCGGAAAGACACACTCTATGACAACAGGTACACCAAACTAAAACCAACATTAGTAAACTAATGCAGGTACCTAGAACCAATAAAACCTATGGACACATACATTATACTTTCTTGGCACCTAAAATATATAACATCTTTATATCAAGGAAAGCCAAAATTCAAAAAAAAAAAACTTCTGCAGCTAAATTCAAAAATACCTACACTGATTTCACGCTGGCGCTTCTTACTAAAAAACGCAGACTGCGAAAATAATGTATCCGTCGAACAACAATAGTTAATTGATAAAATACAATAATTACCTAAATATGAAACAATTTTTATACTAAACTAACTTAAAAAAGTAGTCAAAATCTATTTATAATTACAAAATAATGTTACTATTTATAATTACAAAAAAATTAGCATTTTATTGGTTATTATATATGTATTCTTTTAATTATTGTAACTCGTATATAATTTTCTTGTAATTGAATGGATTGTAAAAATAATAAAAAAATGCGAAATCGGTAAATACATATAGTGTAAGTAGATTAAAAACGTTTGATTGGTAAGAGTAAAAAAATACATTTCATGAATATGCCCTTACTTTAAAATTTCGATTTTCAAGTGAAACTTAAGGAAGGGGTTAATATATCGCGGTTATCTGTCTATAAAAATATCACCCTTAGGTTATGATCATGTGTAATAAAGTTTGACAGGTCTATTGTGCGCCCTTATTCGCCAATGTACGTATCGATAAATTATATACCTACATATAAGTTTTTTTGTTGCATTGTATCAATCTTTTGATCAGTATATCATATTGATATAATATTTTTAATGTTAATATAATATCATTACAATGGGACAACTAAATTGTAACACGTGTGTGATATTGTAAAAAGTTTATTCAATAGATTTCTTTGTAATTGTAATAACTTGATTTTTATTGTGCCTTCATAAAAATATTAAGTTACAGTCAATCGCGATCTATGAATTATTTCATCCATAGCATATTTTATACTATGTAACTTGTTAATTACAGAGGCCCCGTGTTTTAAAACAAAAAAAGGTACATTATTCCTACTACTTACATGGAAAGTCAGTCAGATTTTTTTTTTGAAATATCGAGTTCTGCATATTGGAAAACAATTTGATAAACAATAGAATAAAACAATAATTAAATTTATTTTTCATTCGATAATTATTCTTGATAGAACTCCAACATATTCGAATATTTTTTTTATGACATATACGCAAAAATTGTTTTTTTTTTCCCTATCGGGAGTCAAATGATATTTTTACAGACAAACTTTTTATCATTATACTCTGCTAAATATTATACTCTGATAAATATGCGCGTCCCGTTTCGAACAATCTCAACAATCAACAAGTGCGAAGCGAATAAACAGCCATGACAGCAGTGATATGTAATGAAGACAGCGAGTATATCCTAGGATGTACACCGATTTTTTAAACCAAACCTACAAAAGTTTGGTAAAAATAGATTGGTTAGGTTTGTCTCTAGTTATAATTGCGGCTGGCATGAGCCAGTTGCATTGTATATTAAAAAAGTAACAAATATTAAAATAAAATAACTAAATTGGTGTGTATACTAAATAAACTGTCTGTACATGATGTGTCAAAAACAAAAACTGGTGTACAAACAAGGCTACCCTGACAGCGAGCGCCGCTAGCGCCATCTGTTGGCGCCAGCGGCAATTACCTGTACTCATGAGATCAAAATAGTACTTTTTTATAATTAATTTATATAT
Source organism: Molanna angustata (assembly GCA_963576475.1). Classification (NCBI taxonomy): domain Eukaryota; kingdom Metazoa; phylum Arthropoda; class Insecta; order Trichoptera; family Molannidae; genus Molanna; species Molanna angustata. Next base: position 9,008,587 of record OY754979.1, on the reverse strand, counting down.
AGAGTAAAAATCGTGAAATTCACACGTTAGAATATTTTAATGATATTTTTATAGTTTATTATGTATTTATTATTTGCATATTTTTTAAAGTAACGTTATCTTGAGTCCATATTCATGTTCACCGGAAACATAACAAAAACTAATCCTGACCTTAGCTTAGTGTGGCTGTTATTTGTTGGTGAAATGCAAATTTATTAAGTAAGCCACTTAAGGATTTAAGTTTCGAATGGGTACTTAGCTGATGTTCGATTTTGAGGGACCTTGGAGAATGGGAGACCTAAATTTAGATGAGAGGATGACATTAGTAAGGATGCAGCAAAGCTCCTATACGAGTTCCTAACTGGAGAGCGGAGCTGAAGAAAACAGAAGTTGAAGGAGGCAAGGATTTGGGGTGTAGCGCCATTGAAGAAGATGAAGATAATGCTAAAAATTTAAACCTCTGGTTTTTTTAGCTTTGTAGAGCACAAAACGCGTCATTAATCAAATGGAACAAAAGAAATTAATAATTTTTTTTTTATTGTTGTTATCCTCTTTTTGAATCTATATAGGTATAGATGGTCTTCATCATTATTGTTCACCATTCTGACGATGTTCAGCATAGAGCGATACCGATGAATGGGAGTCGCGTTTGCGGAAAAAATTAAGTACAACTTAAAATTAAATATATTTTTTTTCATAATTCTAGTTGAATAAAATAATCAACTAAAATAAATCTCCATAGAGTTCGTTTTCTATTCATTTTATAGTTAGGTTTAACCTGACTATTAATATCGTAGGTAATTATTTTTTAACATTTTTTTCTTGTTGATAATTCTTCTGTTATAACATGTCCATAAATGTCGACAGTATCTATTATGTGTCACGATAGCGATCTGCGACACAAGTGTCAGGTGTGGGCGCTCCTTCATATGCAAGTGTGAGTATATGTGTATGTGTGTGTCTTACAAAGCTACCGTCGCAAGCTTTAATATATTATCATGATAACGTCAGTTTGCGTTAAGATTTTTTTACTCTCAACTTTTACCAAATAGGAGAAGAGAGTAATGATTTCACAATATTTGAAGGGTTTTATGCATCGATTTTTAAATATTTTCGTGTATATTATATTCAACGATATTTACTGTAAATACCAAATCAAAAATTCAATTAACTATACACTTATTAATATTACACCTATGTTTATATCAAATGCATAATTTTTGTGATTAATTTTTTTATAGACAACGGGCATCAATAATAATAATTATTGTTTATTTCCTTTTAAAAAAAGATTACGATTATTAGTATTTCAGTACCTACCTACTGTGATTTTATCTGTAAAACTAATCCGGAAACGTATTCAAAGATACGTTTAGCCTGATACACTTTTTTGTCAGACAAACACCCCGACAAACCACCTCGGGGTATTTGTTTTCATCATACTTGCAATGTCATTTTCTAAGTAGATTTCTATTACCTACTTAGAAATTATTGTTCAACCTATTGTTACAATGTTTGAATTTACTAAGAGGAAAAAATAAAATTACAAATATTTTTTATTTCAAAAGAAGGATACAATATCAAAATGAAATAATTCATGAAAATTATGTAGTTATGTGAGACATCGGCTTTGAATAGTGCGTTTAAAAAAACGTTTGTCGTCGTTTTCGGGTGTTCCGTAAAAAACGGGTAATCGAAAACTCAACAGGCAAAATAACATCTTATATAGTTTAGCAATGAGGTTCACCATCCATTTTGAATTTAGGTTGTGTGGTTCCCTTTATAAGGTGATGCATACCCGCACAAATTTGTTGGTCATATGGCATGATGGTATGAATGAATGGATGAACGAAGATGAAAATAAGTGAAATTCAACAAGCGCTAAAATGAGAAACGAGCGCTCAAGAGAATATTTGTTTTTACAGTGTGGTATGTTCAACTGCGTTAATTAGTTATGTAAGTGAAAGCAAAAAGTGGTTTTGCCCATAGTGCCGTATTCAATACATACCAATATGTGTAAGATAAATTGCGTGAAAGATATTGCAATCCGAACCAGAAAAGAAAAAGAAATATCTAGGTATAATTTTAAATTTTTTTTAAACAGTCCGTGAGAAAATATGCATATTTTGGAGCGAGTACTGTCAATAAATAAACATACGACCGTTTTACTGAATGGACAATTTCGTTTGTAGTAAAGAAAATTGACCATGGGAACAATTCACCGTGGTGACAATTCACCGTGGGGACAATTGACCGTGGGGACAATCAACCGTGGGGATAAACGACCGTCAGGACAATTGAACGTGGGGACAATATACCGCGAGGACAATTGTTCACATTCGGTGAAAATGAAGTACTATCAAATTTCAGTAAATCATTATGAAGATTATTAAATTGGAGGAGACAATTTTTTTTGTTAGAAAACGAATGTATATAATTAATACAAAATTTCTCACTTTACATGATCGAGCAATTAACAGGTAGATACTAGGTATACATGTCTAATATTATTTTTTTATATGTCTGTGAATTTTTGAATTACACATAAATGTTATAGTATTTTCTTTCGTTATTCATACCCTTGGCACCGGTGGCAGAGCGGATAGCGCGTAATGGTGTGAGTTCGAATCCTGCCAAGACCGATTTTGTTCACCTATAGTACAAGCATTTACGCTTAGTTTAGGGAATGTATGAGGATGTACATATATGTACTTGTTCTACAGAGACATATACATTCTTAAAAAAAATCATATCTTACAATGTGATATCTTATAAAACGAACCTCATTGCTGAAATATGTGCGATGTTTATTTTCTCTGAATCTGTTGTAATAGGTAACTATTGTGTTTGAGAGACGTCAAAAATTCCTTACAGACAGTAAATCTGTCATTAATCAGTTTTTTAAATAAAAAAATATTATTTAAAATAACGATCGGTCACACTGTAAAAAAAATCTGCTAAGATACGTCTTGTGTTAGAATGTGACATACTGTGTTGGCCTTGTGGGTGGGTCGAGGTTGAATCAAACGGTCATGTGCATTCTAATCGCTTCATACAAACACTTGACTTACGACACTTGAAGTTTTATACTAGCGACACCTTATCTTGACACTAGTCAAATTGTTAACATTTTTTTTTATTTTCACCGCTTGATTTTAAGTGCGTTTAAGAATTCAAACTTTTCGTATATTACTTTTGTTAAATTTGATGTAAGTATCTAAATATTATTTTTTTTAATACCTACAGTCATGGAACGCAGAGGCGAATAAACATTCCAATCTTTTTGTCTTTTAATAAGCAATTAACTGCCTCGTAAGCAATTCAAACAATAAAAATATGATTTTTTTATTGACAATAACATCTCAATAGAGACAAAGTTGGGATATCATAGAAGAACCAGGAACTCAGGCACCTACAGGGCTTACGACCTGTCATCGGCTGGTTTATGTGATCACTTTATGGGCTTGCGCAACGTTTACCAATTATGCCTTTATTGAGTTCCCTTATCAATGTAATTTTTGAAAGTTCTATATATTTGAATAATGTGTAAACATTTCAACAACTTCGTCTCTATTGAGATGTTATTGTCAATAAAAATATCATTTGACTCCCGACAGGGAAAAAGTCCAATGTTTGCGAATATGCAATTTTTTTATACTTTAACAAACAAAAGAATTCCCTCTCCTTGTCCTTTCCCAACCCCATTTTTTTATCGTTATCGTAGTGTAATGTATGTATTTTATTTGTTTTTACACTTTTATTCTTTTGTTGATGTACATATATACCTAATTTTGTCATACTTTGTAATCTGGTTGGTTGGAAGAAATCGCCTAATGGAAATAAGCCCTCCAGTATACGTTTTATTTGTTTGTATTATGAACAAAAAGATAAATACATAAATAACAACATAAAAATAAATCCACACACAAAAAAAATATATCTAAACGAAATTGAGCTGTATATAATATGAACCTCCATCAAATCTCGTTGACAATAATAATAAGCGCTATATATAATCACTTGCTACTTGAAGTATCACTTGCTCCAACTAATACTGAAGGGCAAGATAGAAGGTCGCCGAGGGACTGGAAGGAGACAGATGTCCTGGCTGCGCAACATTAGGGAATGGACCGGCTTCAGGACCGTGGAACAGATATTCCGGGCAGCACAGGACAGAGAGGGATTTGCCAGAGTGATAGCCGACGTCGGGGATTCCTGACATGGCACCGGAAGAAGAAGATATATAATCAAATTTTTAATTTATATTCTTGAACAGGATGATCGTTTCGGTTGGTCAGCCGAAACCAGTAATTTGATTTTATATCCCTAGGGGTGCCGTCAATAATGACAAAATTCAAACCTTAAATATTAAATTTTTCAATAAAATGTTACAGATTAAAATAAACTCGTCATAAATGTTGGTCTTCGTGGCTCAGTTGGTAAGATATCTGACATCTGAGCAAAAAGGTCCCAAGTTCGATTTCCGGTAGAGACACAGTTTTTTATTATGTTTGCAGTCTGGATCTGTGAAACGATAAATATCATCAGTCTCTAGAATGTGGCACCTTGTTATTGGGTGAGTGTTTAATGAAAATTTGACATAGCACCTAATCGATCGACAAAATAATTAAATTACATTTTTTTTTCGTTAGCTTTGTTAAAAATTACTACGAATCGCGCGAGCCAGTTGCATGCAAAGCTGTTATTTATTTATTTATTTAAATATAATTAAAACAAAACATACATACATACATACATACATACCATCACGCCATGTCCCTCGCGGGGTAGGCAGAGAGAACAGAACGCCACACTATTCTATCTTGACATACATTTACCGCCTCGTCAACATTCATGCTACGTCTCATGCATGTTCTTCTATTGTTCAGACTTCTAACATTTCCTTCTTTCAGAATATCATTCACATGGTCGTGCCATCCTTTTCTTGGGCGCCCCCGACCTCTTTTTCCATTCCTGTCAGCCTTATATATTTTTTTCGTCAAGCGTTCTTCATTCATTCTTTCCACGTGACCAAACCATCTAAGTGTGTTAACTTTCATTCTAGTTACTACATCTTTCTTCATCTTACATTCTTTCCTAGTGACCTCATTTCTAACTCTATCATACATCGTTCTATTACAAATTCTTCTTAACGATCTCATTTCCACTGCATTTATTCTACTTTCATGCGACTTCTGCCATGTCCAGGTTTCACTTGCATACATCAAGGTTGGCACTACAATTGCGTTATGAATGGCAACTTTAGCTTCCTTTGATACGTTACGATCATTCATAACTGGTTTAAGTGCTCCATTCACTCTGTTTCCTGCCATAACTCTTCTTTCAATATCCTTATCAGGCCGTCCATTCCGTTGGAACATGCTTCCCAGATAAACATATTCGTCGACTTGTTCAAGCCATTCATTCTCTACTTTTATTTGACACGATGTTCTGCTTTCACACTTTTCAAAGACCATTACCTTTGATTTGCTAGCATTCATCCTCAGTCCGTACTCTATGCATCCTTCATATACCATGCTTACTAGATACTGTAACTCTTCCACGCTTTCTGCTAACAGGACTTTATCGTCTGCATACATCAAATCACGCACTGTTACAGTACTCAGTTTCAGACCCTTATTTTCATCCCTTAGGGCTCTTATGCAGAAATCAATGTACAGATTGAAGAGCCATGGTGACAACACGCACCCCTGTCTTACGCCACTATTAATAGAGAACCACGACGTTACTGTGTCGTTGACACGAACACATGCCTCGCTATTCTCATACAATGACGCGATTGCGCGTATCAGCTTGGTCTTCACTCCGTACACTGACAATATATCCCATAGTTTTTCTCTGTTGACTTTATCATAGGCCTTTTCAAGGTCTATAAAAGCACAAAAAAGCTTCTGGTTTTTATCCAGGACCTTTTCTGTAACCATACGCAGAGAAAAAATTTGGTCTATACATCCTCTGCCGCCCACAAACGCTCCTTGGACATCCCATATCTTGCTTTCTGTAACCTTTCGTACTCTTTGATCCAAAATTCTTGCATACATCTTACCAACTGAGCTTAGCAAACTTATGGCTCTATAGTTTTTGCAGTCAAGCTTCGATCCTTTACCTTTGTACAAGGGGACCACGACTGCATTTCTCCAGTCTGAAGGAGTGCGTCCTGCTTCCCAACATTTGTTGAAAAGAGAGTGACACCACTCCAACATCTGATCGCCGCCATACTTTATAAGTTCAGCTGATACACTGTCATACCCAGCAGCTTTTCCCGCTTTCGCGTGTTTAACTGCTTCAAACACTTCGTCTTTCGTAATTTCATCTTTTTCATCTTCGTATACTTGCCATGCTCTCTGATTCATGCCACCACTCAAACCGCAATCATACAGCTCCTTGAAGTATTCTTTCCATCGTTCTTTTACGCCATCTTCATCCATAATTAATTTTCCATCTTTATCATTTATACCTTGCGATACTTTGACACTTCCATTTTTTCTTTTCGCCACGCCTTTCCAGAACATTTTCATGTTACCAGGAAAGTCATTGGCTATTTTCAGGCTTTCTTTCTCTTTCAGAAAATCTTTTTCTCTTTTTACAATATCTTTTACCATTTTTTTACATTCTTTATACTTCTCTTTTGCTCTTTCTTCACTGTTAGATCCTTTCGCTGCTATTAATGCCATCCATGCTTTTTTCTTCTCACCCACAACAAACTTTACTCTCTCATTCCACCATGCGTCGCCTTTCTTTCCGCCTCTTTTAGCAACACCACAAACTCTCTCTGCTGTCTTACATACGGTCTCTTTCAAGGTCGTCCATGCTTCTTCGATGATTCCTTTACTGTCTATAGCTAAAAGAAGTTTGCTTCCGATATCTTTCACATATTGTTTTCTTACATTCTCATCTTGCAGCCTTTCCACTTTGGTTCGCTTCGGTGGATCACTACGGTGGGTTTTTGAGCGCCAACCGGTGAACAGATCAATTTTGGATATCACCAAGTAATGGTCTGTTTCCAGCTCCGCGCCCCTATACACCCTAGTATCCACTGTCGCTTTCCTCAGTGCGGCGTCCACACATACATAATCAATTATCGACCTTTCGTTCCCTCTTTGCCATGTATACTGGTGAACTCTTTTGTGGCTGAATACAGTATTCGCCACAAATAGATTTCCTTCCGTACAGACTTCCAGAAGTCTCTTACCATTTTCATTCACTCTACTATCACCGTGGGGACCAAGGACAGACTCAAAATCTTTCCGACGGACGCCCACCCACCCATTAAGATCTCCAGCCAGAATCACTCTTTCATTATCTTTTTTCATGTTCATTATTTCAGTCAGCGTGTTCCAGAATTCATCCTTTTCACTTTCGCTATCGGAGTTCACAGGTGCGTATCCTATAATTAGAAACACGCTTGTAATTCCAATCTTCAGCCTTACCCACATCAGTCTAGACCATTCAAGCTTGTACTCTTTCATACATGTCCCCATTCGTTTCGCTAGAATCAGCCCGACTCCCTTGCATGCAAAATCGTCACTCTTCACACCCGACCAAAGCTCTATCATACCATCGTTTCTTACGTTCATCCCTTTACCTTTCTTTTTTGTTTCACTTACACACATAATATCAATCTCTTTCTCTTTCATCACGTCACACATTTCGTACATCTTTCTATCCATTCCACCTCTAATATTCCACAATATATTAAAAAACAAAACAATATATTTAAAAATTTATTTATATACAAAATTAAATATAAATAAATAAGTGTCGCGAGAAATGTCGCTAGTAATCCCGCCACGGAACATCTTTAATATCAAATAATAATTTTCGTATGGAAGATGCTTTTTTTTATATACGAGCTTCTATGACTAATGAACACATGTATTCGAACGCTAGACTGGAAGCAAAAAAGCCTATATCCACATTTAGTGGCCGAGGAGGACCGGTTCTCAGACCGGTTATTTAAAAGCGAATCTTGTATGGCCGGTGCGAGTCGCTAAGTCATCTTTGGTATTGCGTCTTCTGATAGTTCACACTAGAGAGATATCATTATGCGATAGTGTGGAATAAGATATACATACATAACAATATACTTAAACATTTATTGTTATTATAAATAAACAAAAAAAAAATATTAGTAGCTGCGAGCTACAAAATGATTTTATTGCATTTTGAACGATAATTGAGATGTTAAAACATTAAAAACACATAAACTTAATTATTGCTAATTTTATGAATGGCAATATTAACTGTGTAGGTAGGTATATGTTGTATGATAATTCATAAAAGTTTTAAAGAAGTATTGAAGAAATATTTTATTTATTTATTATTATTTTGTTATAAAGTTTATCGATTACAACTGCAACTTCGAACATGTTATAAGTACCTACCTACATATATACATTTACTCCTCACTACCCCAAGGGGGGATATATGTAGTGAGGAAATATGAATTCATATTTTTAAGATTATTTTTTAATGCATATTATCAACTAGTATCATGCTGAGATTGTATTCTGAAAGTTTCATCACAATGTATCTGAGTGTGTGAGTGCTATGCACTATGTGCTATAATACTGCGTAATATTTTCAAATTTGCTCATCAAATTCTCGCTTAGACCCGATTAGATTTTGATGGATATCTGATAAGCGCTTCTCGATTTATTTAACTGTCAAATATTTCAAAGCTCAGGAAACTTCAAATTTGATATTTTTATTTTCAAAAAGGCACATCACTTTCGTTAAATGGAATTGAAGAATTAAGTATCAATTTTTCATAATAAAATATTTAATAAAACAAAATAACAACCTCATTTCATTAAAACGCCAAAAATTTTCCGTACAAAATTTGATTAGGTACTTTGTGGACTGACTATTTTTTTTAAATGAATGTGTCCTTATTTAAAAAGTACACATACATCTTCCTACATTCCCTAAATTAACCAAAAATATTTGTGCTACACGTAAACGAAATCGTTCGAGGCTGGATTTGAACTCGCGACCACTAGATTAGTAGCCAAGTGCGCTAACCGCTCTGCCATCGACCCATCGTAGTGAGGAGTTGGCTATAACCCACTCATTTTTATTTCAATCTACATAGAGACTTAAGAATTACATATAATATAAATAAATAAATAAATAAACATTTATTGAGACGAAAAGAAGTTTACATACAAAAACATAAACATATAAAAAACAAATATAAAAAAAACAACCTTTCTGACTCAAAAGGACTATGCTCAGCTATGTTGCAGGAAGACAAGCCCCCCTGCAGCTGATTTTCAGCATGATCTATTGCTTATGTAATATAATACAAGTTCTACTTTATTTATATGCAGATAAATATAAATACAAAAAATACAAAAAATGCTCCAAAAATACACATATATAAATATACATAAATATACAATAATATATTTAAATATACATAAATATACATACACGCACATACATATATACATATAACATGTTTTTAAATTATATAATGTTTCCATTCCCAATTTTAATACTAACAACTTATGTTAAGTGATACCTTAATGTTGAGGAAAGCAGCAGAAGATTTTTTTAGTAACAAGAATATAAACATCCTCATACATAAATTACTTAAATTAAGCATAAATGCTTGAGTAATAGGTAAACGATATCTGCCAAGGTTTTTTTTTTTGGTCAAAACTGCTAACCAGATTATTTCCCAATTGGGGTAGGCAGTGTTTTCTGCAAGTGAGAATTATTATCCAAGTGAAATTTAAGGAAAAATATAATCAATTTCACTGATACACTTATGTATCACTTAAAACACATATTTTTCTTAAATAAATATTTTTTAAAATAGTTTGTACTTTTACAATATTAAATTTTTAGTGCTACATTTACATAACTTTGCAGATGACGTTAAAAGTAAAAATACTAAATTCATTGTTTTTTCGAAAACAAGTTCATAAAAATAAATCCTACGTTATAAATTTTAAATTGTGATTTTAAATTTTTTTATTTCAGAAAAGTTTTTAAATTTTTTTTTGTGTCTCGTCACAGATTTTTAAATCGGCCGATTCAGTTAGCTTTCATGCGCGCTCTTACATGTAATTCGTATGTTGTAGCTCACCGATAATTAATCGGCCGATGAAATTAGCTTCCATGCGCGCCTACCTTAATATTCATTAATCTTCACTAACTATGAAATAATTTTCACGAACTTTTAGTGGAAATTTTAATATTGTCTTAATCAATATTAAATAAATGTGATTACAAAAACATATTGCAATACTTTCGAATAAATATCTCAGAATAAATAGTTAAAATTTTTGTCACCTCAAGTTCAAATACAACGTAGGTACACAATTTATTTAATACAACTCTTGTTTTTTTTTTTTGCTAATGTGAAGTATGTAATATCTTCTTCATAAAAAAGCATTAAATTACTCTCTGTTGTAATATCGACACACAGACATTCAAAATGACATTTTTACTACACACAACACACACCTACATACAAATGGGTCCATCCTTTTTTTTCTCCGTATTATCATTCTTTCGGCTACCGTATTCGAGATGACCACATCTACCGGACTGCGAGACTATAAAAATACGTCCATCTCGCTCGCACCCGCTATAAAAATATGACCAAAGAAAGAGAAGATCGATTTTACGGCGGTCGAATGTTTTGTTTATTTTACGTTTTATTGCTGTTTTGTTTTTTTTTCTTCCTCTTTTATTCGGCATAAGATCGTGGCAGATTCCTTCTTGTATCTCTTTCCTCTTTTTTTGTCATTTTCCCTCTTATCCCCTATAGGTATGTACGTTATTTTTTTTTTTTCGTATGCCAGTCCGAACGGCGTTTTTGATCTTAGGAATTTTATATGAGGTATTTTCTCTATGGGTTTTATTTAACCCTCCACGGCACGATGTATTATTGAAATGCTTAGATACTTATGAATTTGACTTTTTTGATACACATAACTACCGACACATAACTACCGTTAGGTTTATCTGGATACGATAATATTATCAATTATTTTATAGGTATATATTGTAGATCAACAAAATAAAAAATAGTACCTACAATTAAAAATATTATTTTGAAAAAACAACTGCGATTTTTTGTAATCGTAATAATGAAATATTACTTTTTACTAAATTGATTTAACTAAATTGATAGGATGAGATTGCTTTATGTAAATTAACTTAATTTTTAACACCAAACAAATTATTTACCACTGTGCTATGGTATCCGGCTGCAATATATTTGATTATATTATCATCATTAGGACTTTTTATGGACCACAGTATTCTAATGTACCCATTTTAATTAATGCTTTACGTCGCATGTTCGTAAAAGGTTGCCTTATGTCAATAAACCTGCCTTTTATGTTTTTTTTTTAAATAAACCAATGAATAATTATAATAATATTTCAAGATGGAAAATCAAAAAAATCTAAGCATTTTTGTTAAAAACTGTCTTTTTAATAGTGATATCGGTTAAAAAAACAGCAAACTAAGTGGTTTTGTATGAGCTAATTTTTGTGAAATGAATTTCCTCACAGAAATGTGAGGGTAAAAGTTGTATCTTGTGATACAACTTTAAACTTTTCATGCTACAACAAATTCCTAATGATGGCTTTAAAATTTCGGGGATTCTTTACCTACTATCCATTGAATAATAATAAAACTATAGTAATTATTCCCATTCATTATTAATATTATTATATCTATATTATAAATTTGAATGTTTGTATCTATGTATGTATGTGTTGAATGCGCTCCTAAACCGCTCATCCGATTGCGATGAAACTTTGGTGAACTATCGAGAGTATACCAGGGATGGTTTCTGGATCAAAAATTTTTTCTTCTTCTCTTCTTCATCGAGTATTAGGTCATTTTACCTATGAAGATGGACTATCCTGGGAACCGTTCATCCGATTGCAATGAAACTTTAGTGAATTATCGAACGTATGCCCGGGATGATTTCTGGATTTAAAAAATCTTCTTCTTCTTCATCGGGTATCAGGTCATTTTACATATGAAGGTGGACTATCCTGAGAACCGTTCATCCGATTGCAATGAAACTTTGGTGAATTGTCGAGCGTATGACCGGGATGGTTTCTGGATTAAAATATTTTTCTTCTTCTTCTTCTTCATCGGGTATCAGGTCATTTTACCTATGAAGGTGGACTATCCTGGGAACCGTTCATTCAATTTCAATGAAACTTTGATGAATTGTCGAGTGTATGCCCGGGATGGTTTCTGGATTAAAAAAAATCTTCTTCTTCTTCATCGGGTATCAGGTCATTTTACCGATGAAGGTGGACTATCCTGGGAACCGTTCATTCAATTTCAATGAAACTTTAATAAATTGTCGAGCGTATGACCGGGACCTACTGAAGGGACGGGAGGTAATGAAGCGACGGGAGTAACCGAAGGGACGGGAGTAACCGAAGGGACGGGAGTAACCGAAGGGACGGGAGGTACTGAAGGGACGGAAGGTACTGAAGGGACGGAAGGTACTGAAGGGACGGGAAGTACTGAAGGGATGGGAGGTATTGAAGAGTCTGAAGCGACGGGTGGTTATGGAGGACAATTTTTAATTATACAGGCAATACGAAGTTTGCCGGGGGTTTAATAGTTCATTATAAATATTAATACTCATTCCTCGCTGAAAAAGTGAAGCCGTTTTATTGGCCGGCTCGTGTCAATAACATTATGTATGGATCTGCTGCTAGACATTATTCGTATAGTACCTACTACTCGTTATGACTGCGTAAATAATTTTGCAAGCAGTTAAAAAATTCCCTATTTGGAAAACGTATCATGCAGACGGCCAAATGATTACTGAATGCTCGTAGCAAAATGTTGACCAAATTAGTCAACATAAAGCAGTCGCGTTTACTGCAGGCTAAAGAGTATTCTATACTATTATTATTCTATGCTACTATCATAATTAATTTTACCTATGAATAGGTTTCGTTCTTTACATTCACCGTAAAGAACGAATCATAGTTATCTGGCGAATCGCTATTGATCCAGATTGTAACTCAATCGATTGATTTTTTTCAAACAAACATCTTTTCTCATACACCTACAGTACAATAACTATATTATGTAATTGACCTTTCTTATGTGTGTTTCAAAGATAGATCTCGGACAATGGACCCAATTCGTCTCAACGCGTTAGGTCATGTCTCACATTAGGATGGCGGCGAAGATCAGAGAGTTCGGAAGCTGGAAGATTTGTTTCGTAAGAAAACATTATGAACATCTTGTTACTAATCTGTGAAGATTCAATTACCCAAAGACCATGATAATTACGGTATCCCATGAGACTGTCAAACCAAGAAGAATAAAAACACAATAAAGGTCTTAATTTATTTAAAAATATTTCTTATCAAATAATATATTTAATACCTACATACCTACTTACCAAAATACTTGGTTGACGTAAAGTCAAGTGAAAACAAATAGGTAATCAAAATTACAATAACATAATATGTGATATGTTTTGTCAAAATAAAATATGATACCAAATAATATGATACCAAATATATCTTGTCAAATGATACCAAATATATCTTGTCATAGGATTAGATACTTATAGGAAAGATTTCACATTTTTTTTGTGACAAGTCATAACGTAACTTGCTAATACTAACTCCGAAATTTAATATGAGTTAAAAAAATGAATTTAATTAGATATACCTATATTTAAATGGTATTTTAAAATTAACAAATAAAATAGAACACAGTATTTTCCATTGATTCGATTTATTATGACGGAACGTTTTCGTCGAGGCGTCTCGGCATTATTAAGGTTTAATTATAGAAATAAATAGAATAGTCTTGATTGATGACTTTTCTAGACCTCTATGTCAAATTACGTCATTTCAAGTATTTTTTGTTATTCTGAGATATAAACAATTTCACGACCGAAGGCACCCCTTGCATCACCATCAGTCAGTTACGTCGCGTCTCAAGTTTAGAAATAGTTTTATTAAAACTACCTCTCCTGTTGAGACCTCAAAGCAACGGAGAGAAGAACTATGGAAACTAGATTTTGGAGCGACGTTACAGACTGTGTTACAAGAGGGTACACGATTGGGCGAACAGCTCCCATACTCTATGTGGACTACCCTCAATAGGCTGAGAGCTGGTGTCACTCGATGAAGAACCTCAAGAGGTGGGGGTACCTGCCTGCATATGACGATTTTAATTGTGATTGTGGCGAAACCCAGGATGACAGCCACCTACTGGATGTGTCCACTGATGAGGGGAGGCTGTACACCTAGGGACCAGATTATGGCCAATGACAAAACGATAAAAGTCGCGGGTTACTGGAGTGGCAGAATTTAGCCTGGACACGGAAAGTAAGTAAGTATTCTGAAGATTGAATAAAATAAAGGAATTTTAATAAGATTAAAATGAAAAATAAGGAACTTATAGAACGGATTACGTAAAAGTGACAGGTGAACACAAATTTGCTGACAAATATTTAACATCTCAATAGAGATGACGTTGGAATGTTAGAGAATCGGAAGATCAACGCACCTTACTGTGATCACTTTATGCACTTGCGCAACGCTCATCAATTAATGGAATTTTACTGAGTTCCCATCATCATCAAAATCCTTTCACTTGAGAATAAGCTTAAACACCATCACCATCTATGATGTGATGAAAAAACTATTTTTGTAAAGCCATCTATTGAGAAATCGGTTTGTTAACAACGAAGGCATCAGTCCTTATATATTTTAGTTTTTTTTTTTTGCTCATTCAAATTTAAGTTTATCTTCGGAATGAAACCCATAACTTTTTTTTTTTTTTTTGAAAATGGGTTTCTTACTCTTTGGAATCTAATATTACGATTAGTGACTAATAAAATCATTCCTAAAATTTAAATTGACGAAATAATTTTGTTATTTGAAAATGGTTATGGGTATGATTTACAATGATTTGATAAGTAAAGGATAAGTAAAATATGAGACGTTGTCTTTGATTAACCACAATCTCCTTACCATCTTCCGATGTCTTAAATATTTCTTTGATTTGAATATTCCTTGGTACTAAATAAGGGCCATCAATTTATTTTTGATATTAAAACGTATAATTTTCATACTCATACATAGATAAATAAACATCTATAGAACCTACATGTAGGTATGTTGGTATTAAAATCAATATTATTTGGGTTGTGCTGTGTTCAAACTCCATTGAATATAATACCTAACATTGACTATAATATGCCTATAGAGACATTGAAATCAGGCACATACATACAGAGCATAATATGACTGATGATTTTAATGGAGAGTAAAAAATAAGGGCTTCCTAGTAGGTCCTTTTTGAATAATGTTATCAAATCAAAACGCACTGCCTCGTTATAAAATAACTATTTGTTTTAAAATATTACTAACGTTACTACAGGGGGGCAAGTCTGGTCAACAGGCGGAATCAAAACCATCCATGTTTACCCATATCATAGATATAATTATCATATAGAGTTCTATGACACCTTAAGATATTATAGAACTCCATAAGATAATTATATCCATGATATTGGGAAACATTTATGCTTTTGATTTCGCCTTCTGACCAGACTTTCCCTCCTGATTTGGGCCTTTTAAATTTATGAAAACGATGGTTATGTTACTGTTCTTCCCCCACCACCACCCATTCTGCTTATGGGGACTAAAAACGGCCCCTTGCAAAACTCTGAAAGAACACATAAGAACGTAAAAAGAGTCCGGAGAACTCTAAAACCTTGCAGACACTGCACTTAGAGTGCCAAAGAGAGCAGATTATAAGGGAGCAGTAGGTTCGTCGTGCACTGAAAGTGAAGATATTAGTTCATCGTATTTTTGACAAAAAGTCTTGAATGCTCTGAAGTGGTTATGTTACTATTATATAAGAACCAAGATAATAATAGATAATCGGATAACATAAGAGCTTAAATAACATCCGTCATAGTTCAATAATGAGGCACGAATATATATAAGACGATGTATGAATGTCGACGAGGCGATGAGTGTGTGTCAAGATATAAATAAGTGGCGTTCGGTTCTCTCTGCCAACCCCGTGAGGGATATGACGTGATGGCATGTATATATGTATGTAAAATATATAATGGCGTTTGGTCATCCATTTTCCTTTAACCTAACTTAATCTGCTTAAGTTGATTTTTCAACATTTTCTATTATTCATTTTTTTAGATTTTTCTAGATTTTTTCCATCTGTATTCTCGTTTGCTCGAAATATTGCTTAAGTCGTAGCTGGAAATTCGTCAATGACACACATTAAAATTGTCTTATTAGAAGAACATTTAATAAAGTTTATCACAATGAACAGAGTATGAAATGTGTGTACTTATATGAGTTACCTAACGCGGGGCCCTCATAAAGCGGGGGTCCCGAGATCATTAATCAGTCTGTCAGTATCATCACTGTGCCTTGAGGAAAGTATTACTTGCACTGCTACTAACTTTATATTATTATCAGTAGCGTAACAATGCGGAGGCTGATGGGGGTTGGGTACCATGCATGATCATCATCATTATTATAATTTCATCCTCATTTAGGATTTCACCTAAATAGAAAAAAATTATTGTGGTTAAAATAGAATAAATAAGAAATTACATATAATATGACTTCCTTCTTTTTGAAGGAAGTCATATTATATGTAATTAGTCATATTATATTTAAAAGTCATATTATAAAGTGATTTAATTTCATTTTTGCTATGTATTTTTTTTATGTGAAATATGTTTTTTGTAATAAAAAAATATGTTTGTAAATATTTATCCATAAGAATTACGAAAAAAATATATTTAATTTAAATAGAACTTAAAATTAAATATATATATATATATATATATATATATATATATATATATATATATATATATATATATATATATATATATATATATATATATATATATATATATATATATATTTTTTTTTTTTTCAAAATTCTTGTTGATTATGGAGTTTTATCATGAAGTGAAAGTTTCAAACATTGAAAAAAAAAATAATCGTTTGATAACGATTTAAAAATTATCAGCGTTGCGCCCATATAAGTTTATTCAAAGAAAGATAGTAGGGAGGTGTAATGTACCAACCTCTTGGATGTCATGTTCCCCCCTCCCCTTTGCTCTGAAACTTATTCAGGGGTAGAGGAAGAGGATATTGTCATCTCGTATTATTACTCACTGCAACAAACCACACTTCCCTGGTTGGGGGGGAGGGGGAGGGAAGGTTCATGATGGGAGAGTATTTTGCACAAATATGCGGCTTATGAAGCTTCCGCGGTTGTAATAACAAGAACATCATGTCGTCAAGAAACCGAGTACTTAACGTAAGCCTAACCGAATTTCAACTCACATCTCAATTTTAAAATATGATTGACCTCCGAAATGTATACAACTCAATATGAATGTGTGACTTGTACCTGATATTTTCGGTAAAAGAGTAAGCCACTTATTGGTTGCGATTGACATGTTCGATAGGAAAGTAAGCCACTTAACACAAAAATAATTAATTTAACACAAAAAGAAAATTTTAGTATTTCTAATCACTCATCTAATGAAATTAATGTAATCTTTGTATGTAATTAATGTAATGTAACCTTCTGCACATATCACACCAAGCACAATATTCAAATATTTTTGATGATGTAGGACTTAGATAATGCAAAATTTATCATAGTAACTTCAAATTACTTGATTGATATGTTCGATAGAAATGTAAGCCACTATAAGTCGTGATTGATATGTTCGATAGAAAAGTAAGCCACGTATCAGTTGTGATTGATATGTTCGATAGAAGAGTAAGCCACTTATTAGTTGTGATTGATATGTTTGATAGAAATTAAGCCATTTATTCGTTGGTTATGAAAATCTAAGTCCGCAAATCATTTAAAAATACATCGGTACTAGTTATAACCAGATAAATATAATGCATTTACCTAAACATAATAATGTTCAATTATTTACCTCAATATAACTTCCTTAATCTTGTTTGTTGTCCATGTAATAGGTAAAATATTTATAAATAAATTAAATTAAATATAAAAATAAGTAAAAATACATAGTTTTTATCAAAAAATGAGAGTGACTATAACGAGCCTAAGTGCATCAATGCGAAGGGCGCTAAAATGTTTGCTTTTTGCTTCTGAGAATGCCGGCTGTGTTCGGCGAAAGCGCTTATGTATTTTTAATATTTTCAAAAATAATTTAATCTGTAATTATGAACTTCACTTTGTTAATGAATAAAATATTATATTACTTTATATCATTTCACTTTTTTAGTACTTATGTAAGTATTGACTTTTTGAATTTAATGTTTTTTAGTTATATATTTTTCTTTGTACTACCCCTTCCTTCTCTATTATTCGTATCTTCGTTTTGAATCAATATATAGATGATCTACATCACTATTGTTCACCATTCTGACGATGCTCGTCATAGAGCGATACCGGTGAATGGAAATCGCGTTTGCGGATAAATATAACACAACGAGAAACTTTTAGTACTTATAATCACTTATCTAATGACATTAATGTAATATTTGAACAAAGCACAAAATTCAAATATTTTTGATTATGTAGGTAGGTACCTACTAAAAAAAATATCATAGTAACTTCAACTTTACTATATAGGTACCTAATATTAATAAAATAATAATAAACACTTCCTTGCACCCTGCACAAGTGGTGAGTTTATTGCCATATGGCAATTTCTTCCAATTGACCAGTGTTTCCAATCCAGAGAAGCAATATTAGCGTGAAAAATTAATTTAAATAAATTTTTCTCCTCTGCTGGGAATCGAACCCAGGACGCCCGCACAGAAACCAAACGGCTTACCAACTGTGCCACTGTAATATTGTAAAAATCTTAAATAAATATTTGTATATTATATAAATTTCTTTATTTATTTTTTATTTATTTATTTATTCATGTCTGACAAAAATTTTGATACACTTATATTTCATATCATTATTAACATTTACATATATTATACAGTGAAGCAGAAAGCAGTGTCATTAAGGTGTTTTAATCACCATCAAACCAGGCAAAGCCTGTGTCATGATGGCTATTGCCATGTGGAATCTCTCTATTTGGGTCAACTGTATATAAGGGCTCCGAAAATTGCAATAATTTGCTAATTTTTCTCGGCACCAAAAAAAAAACGCAAGGAAAATAACTTTAAAATTCTCAGGACGGAATCCTTAGGAGGATCTTATAAATTATGAGGAGTCCTCATTTGGTCCTTGCAGCGAAAAGGGGCGGCTGGGCCCTTTGTCGGCTCCATTGTCATAAAACTCAACTGGATCAACTCTAAATGTGTGTCTATGAATTGAAAATAATCAGAAAGCCAAAAGATTCTTATTAAACCTATACTTATACTTCACAGGAATCGACATGCTGTTCTAAGGAACCATTGTTCGACTATTCTAAGAAAGTGCATTAACTTGGAGATTATTACCAAACTTTTTCATATTTTTGAATAATCTGCAGCCAGAGAATAATGGCCGTTTTCTCCAAGATTAATCAAATTAAATAAGTAACAACTAAATACCCATTCGGAGTTAACAGTTTATAGGAATGGTAGGAAAACAAAAGGATAAGAAGAGCAAGAGGATAGGACGAAGAAATCAGGTATTATCAGATAGATATTTTTGATTTAGTCTTATTTTGGATATTTTTAATGAGATAGCCGATGTTATATCAGGACTTAGACTATTATTATTATTTATAATGTTTCGTTCTTTATTTACATTGACAATTTTTCGTCATTTTTTTAATTAACTATATATAATCGATGTTTTTCTATTTCTTTTTTATCGCCTTTTTGTTGTCAACTTTTATAATTTTTCTTTGCATACAATTATTGTTTTTTTTTATTATTAATATTTTTGTTATATTGTGTAACTGCTTTATTTTTTCTGTATAAATGTAAAAGGCTTCTGGCCGTAGATACAAATAAATAAATTCCATAGCGTTGCTGATTGTACTTAAAATAAAGAGCTGAAAATATATAAGTTTACGTATACTTATACATATTTTACTTCCATTTTATATGAAAGTCTATTATTTATGTTATTAATTTTTTAGTCAATCATTCATTCCCTATTGTTTTGGAGAGGTTCTTGTAAATCAGATTTAAGTTCAGTATTACTCAAACTTTTTATCGCTAGGAACGAAATCGTTATTCATAGTAGGTACATACCAATCTACTGGATGATTCGCCAGTCCAATGTAACATCCGTTAAATTCGTATATGTATCTGAATTTGGAATTCGTGAAATTATAAAAAAAAAATACGGTACATGGGGCCAAAAAAATATAAGAGGACGCGACTAAATGGTTTTTATGAAAGTTTCTGTATTAACCCTTACTGAAATGTATAATAAATTGTATGAAATTAAAAAAAAAACCTATTATTTTAATTTATTACCATTCAGTTTTTTAACTATAATAATTAACCTAACCTTAAAGTTATTTGAAATGGGATGGATAATAACTCATGATCGAGTCGTTACCAGCTCCCCAAGACAACGTGTCATTTAGCTCAAGAAAAGATAACTCAATGTATGACAGTTGTCACCTGACTGCCAACTGTCACTTACATACATTGAGTTACCTTTTTTTGTTTCTTTTCTAGAGCTAAATCACACGTTGTCTAGGGGGGCTGTCCTGAAAAACAAGCGGTCACTTATCTTGTAAGCCGGCTGTGTTAAAATACTTGAAACGATATAAAACGCAATCAAATTAATTATTTAAAAATGGACCACAGAGTAAATTAAGAAAATATTTTCTAAAGTAGGTACTAAAATTAATTGTCTAAAATAAAAATTTGAAGAGTGTTTGCTGAAAAAACAATTCCATATTTAAATAACGAAATGTTTAGTTGATTACACATTTTTTAGCTAAACGTGGTTCGAAATTTGAACATAAATTACAATTTGAACACAGCTGAGTATTTGTCGGCATTTTTGGCAAATATCAACCCGCAAAAACCGACCGATCGGAGTATCGGTCATAGGAAACAAACATCTAACGCCAGCTGGCACAGGGGCGGTTTTGCATTCCCGGATGGCGTGGTCGGATTCCGCTGACTATGTCAAGTTTTGATGTCGCTTGACGGAATGCTGTTTCTTGTGTGAGGGACCCAGACGCCGACACTTAGTGCGACAATAATTTCAAAAACATTTTAAAAAAGAACTTGGAACAAAATTTTGATTTGCTTGTCGTAAACTTACGTATGAGACGCGTATTTAGATAAAATGGCGGCGTTTAGAGAGAAAACATAAGGGCTTTTTAGTATAGTAAATGACTTCAATAATTCAACATTTTATGGAAAATTATAAAGAATGTCAATTTCCACAAATGATTTTCAGGAATTTATTTGTTGAAATTGGCATTTAGTCTATTTTAAAACACATTTATTCTACGGAAGCTCTTCTTTTCAAGCAGAATAATTAAGGCGCAGGGTTAGGCAATGTAGGCAGGTTAAAAAAATGCAAACTTTGAAACTACTGTATGAGAATGAACGTCCTTAAAGATTAAAATCGTGTGCGCACGAGTTAGTGTATTTGAATCGAGCGTTACCTACAAAAAATACTAACGTTTATTTGATTTTACAAAAAAGTGAGAACTTCTTCTTCGATGGCGCTACAGCCCAAATCGAGCCTTGGCCTCCTTTAACAAGCGCCTCCAAACTCTTCTCCAGTTAGGGACCTGCAGGAGCTTTTCTGCATCTCAAAAAAGTGAGAACATTGTGTAAAAATGTATCAAGCCAATGTTTGGATTTAAAATAATACCTATCATTAAACAATATTTATGTTTCTAAGACTTCTAAGTTTGAGTTAGTTAAAAAAAAATACGAAAAAAGTACACAAAATGAAAAAAAAAATGTATCGGGCCAATGTATAGACCAATAATGAGAGAATATATTTTAGATAGGTATAGTTATATTTATTTTTCATGATGTATGACAGGGTCAGAAATGAGGACATAGGGAAAGAATGTAAGATAGAGAAAGATGTCATAAATATAATGAAAGTGAACACATTGAGATGGTTTGGCCACATGGGGAGAATGAATGAGGAACGACTGACGAAGAAAATATACATTGCGGACAGGAATGGATGAGAGGTCGGGGCCGCCCAAGGAAGGGATGGCACGTCCATGTGAATGGTATTTTGAAAGCCGGAAATGTGAGAAGCATGATGATCAACAGACGAACATGTATAAGACGATGTATGAATGTCGACGAGGCGATGAATGTGTGTCGAGATAGATTTTTTTTTTATTATTTATTTATTATACAATACCTACATACGTTTACAAATATTTGGTTACATATATCAACATATTAATATTTCCTTTCCTAATTTAAGCTAGAAGCTTGTGTTTAGGAAAGCAGCAGCTCTTTGCTTACTTTATATGAATACTTCACAAAAAATACATAAAATAAATCTTATAAAATATATAAAACAAATCAATTAACAATTATATAAAAAAAGACACAATTTCAGAACAAAATATAGAAAGAACAAAAAAAAATACATCCAAAATCAAGAAAACACCAACATTAAACTACAATAGGTACATAGAAAAATAAAAATTAACCACAAAAATAGCAATTTTATAGAATGGAATATGAGGGAGAGTGTTTCAAACTGTTTTAAGTTTATTTTTAAATAATTTGTAATTTGTTTCTGTTCTAATATTTATCCGTAGGTTGTTAAATAATTTAATGCCTTAATTAATTTAATAAGTGGCGTTTGGTTGTCTCTGCCTATCCCGCGAGGGACATGGCGTGATGCTTTGTATATATTTTTTGAAGATGTAACTTTTAAGAGTACATACATACATACATACCATCACGCCATGTCCCTCACGGGGTAGGCAGAGAGAACCGAACGCCACATTTTTCTATCTTGACACGCATTCATCGCCTCCTCAACATTCATACATCGTCTTATACATGTTCGTCTGTTGTTCACGCTTCTTACATTTCCATCTTTCAAAATATCGTTTACATGGTCGTGCCATCCTTTTCTTGGGCGCCCGCGACCTCTTATTCCGTTCCTGTCAGATTTGTATATTTTCTTCGTCAGGCGTTCTTCGTTCATTCTCCCCAAGTGGCCAAACCATCTCAATGTGTTAACTTTCATTCTGTTAATTACATCTTTCTTTATCTTACATTCTTTCCTTGTATCTTCATTCCGAACTCTATCATACATCGTTCTGTTACAAATTCTTCTAAGCGATCTCATTTCAACTGCATTTATTTAAGAGTACATATACGTAATGAGCATCCAAAGAGTACATACCTTGTCTAGATATTTAATAATGTCGTCTCAACTCTAAAAATATTTAAGAATAAACATGAATATATTAAAATAAAAAAAAACTGATTAATAATTTTCTTCCACTTGGTTTAATTGACTAACTAGTTTCGCTCTAGACGAGCATCTTCGACCATCAAGTATTGTCGATCGAAAAAGTAAGCAAAATTAAGAACATGTACATATAACTAATATTTTTTTTAAATCCTTATCATTGGAAGTCAATAAAATATAACTCGTCAAAAGTGTTTATTATTTAACACTGGGTATAAGAATTTTCTTTTTACGACTTGTGAAAATAGTTCAACCTATCTATTTTTCAGTTAAGATTAAAAAGTAAAAAATAAACAAGGATAAAAACTCGCGTTCAACTAGGAACTGTTGAAACGTAGATAAATAGCAAAAGATGTAATGGACGCATTGACAAAAAATCTTACAAATGGGTATTGCATTCAGAGCAAGACTTACATTGCTAGCAATACTTACATTACAAAAATCAAGTAGTCGAGTAGCGAGAAAAGTTTTTTACTCGATCTAATAGCGCGAAGAGGTGTCGAGTTATAAAATACACGAGAACACTACTTACAACACTTGCACAAGTCGAAGAATTCTCAATGATGTATCTCCGAGATCGGAATCGGATTCCTCGTCAGTTTGGACTGTTGCGGTCAACGATGGCAATTTTAAATCATAATATCGTGAGTTTGTACGGTTGAGAAATGCCTTCATATTTGAAATTTCTCAGTCGTCTGTTGTCGCAGAGGCCGTGGGGGTAAAAAGCGGCATAATGATGCTACGCGGTGTTTTGCACAGACAAATAACAATAATAATAACAGTAGAAGTTGGATCGGAAGAGAGGTAAAGGGAAAAAATGGCCACGCACTAGGAAATATTTCGGTCCTGCTTTTTGTCCAGTTTTGATCGGCCGATTGACGGGTAGCGGACACCGATGGTATATTGTCTAAACTAGACTAGCGAACGGCAACAGGCGATTGATGAATTAGAGACGATGACGTATAGAGCGATTGATGAGCGAATCTGTGTATGGATTTAGTATTCTTTTGTGATTGATGAACAAATCAGTGTATGAATAAAAATCGATGCCCAAATTTGTGTATACACCATTGCGCTGACCTCCGTGACGACTAAGGTGTATAATGTAATTCGTACACTAATAAGGGTACACGATGCCTTATAAATACTTGAACAAAAATGTTGTGAACTTCTGGACGAATAAGAAACAGTTGTATATTTTGATCGCACATCAACAGATCTTCAAAAGATCGAACGTAGGTAGGCAGTAGAAGCTAGGGAAACATTTTTGTCATTTATAGGCTTGTGTTCATCAATTTATTTCTAATTTATGAGTACGTGTAAGTTTCATTCCTTTCATTTTCACCGATTTATTTAATTTTAAAAAGTGCTTCATTTCGTATAAAAGTAGACATTAAACTGGGAGAAATGAACTTTGTGTCCAAATATTTCTGAAATATTTTGGTCACAAAGCGAGATGGGAGCCAGAAAATTTAAAAAGATTGGTGATTGCTTGTGTAAAGCGAAAAGACATCAATACTTAAGGTGAATCCCTTCTCACTTCCACTCCCAAAAAAGTTTATGAATATTTCTTCTTCGTTTATTAGATCTGTTGGTCTGCTATCCAAAAACTATGCTTCCTGAGATGATGAAGTCCAAATTTAATTGCATCTCTTGGGTGGTATTCCAGGTAGACGGCGACCAGAAGGCATTTCATTTGCTGCTATATATGCAAGTCTATCACTGTCCATTCTGGCTACTTGGTCCTTCCGATATCTTCTCTTGGATCTACTCCACCAAACGATGTCCTCTATTTCACATGTTTTTCTTATTTCAACATTGCGAACACGATCAATACGAATATTTAATATATGTATTTAATATCTCGTACAAAAAATATATAATAAATATGTACCTACTTGGAAGTCATTCAACGATCCGATGGTGGCGCGTTAAACGCGTTTTCAAACGAAAATCTGTATTAGACAGAAGGTTTTGAAGGGACGGAAGGGTCCGAAGGAACGGACGGGTCTGAAGGGACGGAAGGGTTTGCAGGGATTGAAGGAACGGGAGGGACAACGTCTGCCGGGTGTCGCAGGTTTAAGTTTAATCAGCGTATCGAATCAAAATATCAGAAATAAAAATCAAAATGGTGTAAGTTCTTACCTGAGGACACATTTTGCAGTGGTATTTCCTGGGAGCTCCCGCATGCTGTTGACCTCCTCCAAGGCGAGGACTGCCGGCCTGCTTCGGCTGGGGCACAACCAGCAGGGAGCCGGGTGGGCCTCCGCCCCCCGGAGATGAACTTGATGAACCTTGAAACAGAATGAAGTACGTGAATTGATTTTGAATTCGAACAGAAATGTTTTTGATGAATCATTTTTCAATGGTTGCTTTTTTGATATATTCTTTCTTATTGAATACAGGTATGAAAGAGGTAAGTCTGGCACCTGAGAGCGATTGCGTTTACCAGTGCGCATCCTCTTTATTGGTGAAAAAAGTAGATTATAACATAATTTCCCTTTGTGGAATATCTGTTACTGAAATATGTAAAAAAAAAAATTACAAACTTCCCCGGCTGGTATAAGAGCACAAATAGGACTTATAGAGATACAAGTGATACTAATATAATATATAAAATATTTTCACCTAAAGAAAGAGGATGCGCACTGGTAAAGGCAACCACTCCCAGGTGCCATAATTGCCATTTTGATACATATATTCAATAAGGGAGGAAATATAAAAAAAACAGTAATTGAATAATGAATTGTTTTTTGACGTTGCAATCTCTTAGACTATTATATCTTCCGAAATACGATGATATTTTTTTTCGGTAAATTAACTCTTTGCTCAATCTAGAAAAGAGTTTTATTGATGTTTTAAGAGTTGTCTTTGTGACACATTTAAAATATTTTTATTAATTATCAATTCATTTTATTTTCAATTTAATTCATTCTGTTTTAAACCACGATAATATCTTATCATCCGTCTATAAAGAAGAATGTGTCGTTTTGGCAGGTGAATTTTGCCCTAAACCACTATATTTTGAGTCACTATGCGACATGTTTCGGTAGTGCTGTCCTGCCATCGACCGGCTAGTTGAGACTGAGTGTTGATGTTTAGTTTTTGGATGTGTCAGATGTGTGGGGAGGTGAGTAGGTCGATGGCAGGACAGCACTGCCGAAACATGTCGCATAGTGACTCAAAATATAGTGGTTTAGGGCAAAATTCACATGCCAAAACGTTTAATATGAACAACCACAAAATATCCGCCGAGTATTTAAACTATATTAAGAATGTGTCGTTTCAAAAACTCATTCGTTGTTAAAAACAAAGAGAATTTTTGAAAATAAAATTAAAAAAGTACTTAACTAGGTAAAATTCACCAAACATATTCTCTTTTTAAACAATTTAAACAATTTATTTGATAAAAAATATACTGCCATTTGTAAATATTCAGAATAGTTGTAATGAATTTTGCAAGAAATGATTTTCAATATAAGCAAAGGGTAGGTAGGTTCTTGTCAAATTATAGAAGATGCGTGTTTTGTAATTAAAACCAATGAATACATAAGGTTTAAATCTACTTTTCGATTAGATGCGAATCGCTTGAGCGAGTTGCACGAATGAAAATGATAAATATACAAAATAAAACATCGGGCAAATTGAATATTACGTGACCTTCCAACAACGTGGTCAAATTTTTGGCTTTTCAAATGTATGATATTGAAGATGTGGTGATGATACCTGATCTTCCTGCTGCCAGTCCGGCTCCGTACAGCATCTGGCTGACGGCGGCTTGGTGATGATGGTGATGGTGGTGGTGGTGTCCCAGGGACAGGCGGTCTCCCTCCCCCCCACCGCCTCCTCCACCACCGCCCCCACCCCCCTTGCCGTGAGACATGCCGCCCCCCAGCGGGTCCGAGGTATTCATCTTGGCCTAAAACAAAAAATATATATAAACTTGATACGGATATTGACTTGTGCAGTTAATAATCGTCGATAATACTGATAGCTTAGAAAAAAATTAAATTGATAATATCAATAACTTTTTATAAACCTGATACGGATACCGACTATAGCAGCTTATAATTATGGATATCAGTAATGAATGAAATAATCAATGATTTCAATAACTTTTTATAAAACTGATACGGATACCGACTATAGCAGCTAATAATTATGGATATCAGTAATGAATGAAATAATCTATGATTTCATTAACTTTTTATAAACCTGATACGGATACCGACTATAGTAGCTTATATTAATTATGGATATCAGTAATGAATGAAATAATCAATGATTTCAATAACTTTTTATAAACCTGATACGGATACCGACTTTAGCAGCTAATTATCATGGATATCAGTAATGAATGAAATAATCAATGATTTCAATAAATTTTTATAAACATTCTACGGGTACCGACTATTGCTGCTGATAATCGTTGATACCGTTACTAATAGCTTAGTAAAAAGCAAAATAATCAATAATTTCATTATTATCCCTCGCTTAACTGTCCATAATAACGGAACTTGATTATGGTCCAATATGATGGGTATATTGACGTTATGAAATTTTTATTATTAATTTTCATATTAGGGTATTCCTTATAAACAGAAACCAACTTAAAATGGTCTTTTTAGCATATAAGTTTCAAAAATGTATAATAAAAATATTGAAGAAAATTATGCGCGTTCTTATTTTACAAAATAATTATGGAATTATACAAATTAAAAGCGTATCTTAAAATTGATGACCACAGATTTAAATAGAATACACAGAATATTTTATTAATTAGGTAAACAATTGTTAAGTTCTATCAATAATCAATGTCTCAAACATATGAGAGGGTTCCTGATACTTTTCAATAATTTATTATTAAAAAAAGTAATATTTGATTTATTAAGTTTGTTATATTTCACGAAATTCCATCTATTATTTTCGCTATCACCATGAATAAACATTGAAAAAATTAACTCTTTGTTAAGCACCTATTTATAACATATATACAATAGGCATTTCCAAGAGACATTCTTACTTAGCGCCCCCACATTTAAAAAATATATCAAACTTAAAATTTTATCGCCATAATCTAACTCAACACTTAATATACTGCTCACGTTTATATATGCAATTTCACACATCATTCACACAATATCTCACCATAATATGTAACCATTCCTAATGTATCTTAATATACTACAATAACTTCAGTGACAACCTGTAATTGGCTTTATTATTAATCAAATCATCTTTAAATCGAATATTCTTTTTTAATTGCATATATGCAAACATTGGATTTTTTTCCCTTTCGGGAGTCAAATGATATTTTTATTGACAAACATTTTTTTTCAACATCTCAATAGAGACAAAGTTGGGATATTGTAGAAGAACCAGGAACTCGAGGCACCTACAGGGCTTACGACCTGTCATCGGCTGGTTTACGTGATCACTTTATGCGCTTTCAGGTAAAATGTTACGCACTATTCAAATATATAGAACTTTCAAAAATTGCATCGATAAGGGAACTCAATAAGAAGGCATAATTGGTGAACGTTGCGCAAGCGCATAAAGTGATCACGTAAACCAGCCGGTGACAGGTCCTAAGCCCTGTAGGTGCCTCGAGTTCTTGGTTCTTCTACAATATCCCAACTTTGTTTCTATTGATATGTTGAAAAAATGTTTGTCAATAAAAAAATCATCTTTATTTTATATAATTTATTATATGCTGTATGGTGTCCTCTAAATAAAATAAAATATCAATAATGTAAGAGGGTTTCTGATACTTTTCAATAATTTTTTATTAAAAAAAGTAATATTTGATTTATTAACTTTGTTATAGTTCACAAAATTCCATCTTTTATTTTCGCTACCACCGTGAATAAAACGTGCAAAATACTACAAAAATATAATAAAACATTTATCGGGGGTAGCGCCTTATGCGCGATCAAAAAAAAATCCACCCCTAGTCTTATTGCTTTTCTTCACACATCACACTGACCCGAGGCTTCAAGAGGCACGTCCACTCCTGAGGACGTGGCGAGGGTAAAAGAAGGAAATTCTTCTAAAGATTCTCCAACTTTGAGTTTTGTCTCAACGACAAATCTTGATAAAAAAAAAATCAATTTTATGTACCGAAATAAGAACGTAAATAAAAAAAAGTGAGGACATCCTTTTCAAAGTTTTCTTCACGTAAAAATAAATTTATAAAAATACTCATCTTCAGTGGCATAAAAAAAACACTTCTTTGAACATTTTACGAGTTAATTGCCGAGCGACAATATTTAGTGTTGCCAATTCAGAGAAACAAGATTTGCGTGAGAAATAATTTTAAACAAATTTCTCTTCCACCGGGAATCGAACCTGGAACAAAGCAGCACAGTCAAACATTGATGGTAAAGTAATCTTCCGATGCATTAACAAGATTACATTTGCCACAAACAATACTGTTTTATTAACGTGTAGGTACAATTGATAAGGTATGCAGACGATATTGCAATGCTAGGAGAAACAGAGGAAGAATTAAATGAGGCTCTCAGGAAGATGGAAAGCATCCTAACAATCTATTATAACATGAGGATAAATAAGGACAAAACAAAATGCATGGTTGCTGGAAGGGAGGAATGCACCGCAAATATTGTTCTGGGAGGCATCGAAATTAAGCGGTGAAAGAGTTTATATATCTGGGAAGCAGAATATCTCATGACGGACGTTCAACAGCAGACATCAAAAGCAGAATCCACCAAGCAAGAGTCGCCTTCAACAAAAGATCAACAATTTTTGAATCCCCTAACATTTCCATCAAAATTAGGAAAAATTTGATCAAGTCTCTTGTCTGGAGTGTACTGCTATATGGCTGTGAAACATGGACCATCAGCCAACGCTAAACGGGACGTGTGTCTGCGTTTGAGATGTGGTGCTACAGACGCATGGCTAAAGTTCACTGGTCAGAACACATCAGCAACGACGAGGTACTAAGTAGGGTTGGAGAGACAAGGCAAATTATGAAAAGAATTGCCCAACAGAGAACAACTTGGATAGGCCACAACATCCGGCACCCAGGCCTGCTTTTTACCATCGTCGAAGGAATGATTGATGGGGGTAACTGTAGAGTTCGCCCCAGAAATAACTATATAGACCAGATAATCGGTGACGTGCGGTGTAGCAGCTACAAAGAGATGAAGAGACTGGCGGACGATAGAGTTAAGTGGAAAGATCGAGTGTTTGGTGCAGACCAATCTTAGGATTATGACCCAGAAGAGAAGAGAGGTACAATCGTATAATGATCGTAACTTGAGGCAGACATACGGGGGGCGCAGAGCGCAAATTTGTGTCTTTTTGCTTGGTTGATATTATATTGCGCAAATCGCCACCCTCCATGGCTATGCCTACTACTATGCCTACCTTTAATGTAATTTTTTTCTTTGTAACTTATCTATGGGAAATTGTGTCTTCGCACATATATAATATATCAATTTTATGTATAAAACAAAAATGAATATCTGTGATTGTAAATTGTGTAATTGTATTTTCTCTTAATAAATAAATAAATCCTTTTATATCCTTTTTTCTTGCTATGAATTATTATTTTTTTAGTTTAAATAGTATTTAAGTGTTATACGTATTTTCTTTGATTTCTTTGATTCTTATTTACTTGCTGTTGTACATACACAATGTTGTCATACTTTGTAATCTGGTTGGTTGGAAGAAATTGCTTAGTGACAATAAGCCCGCCAGTGTAAAATTATATTTGTTTATATTATGTACAAGAAGATATATAAATAAATAAATAAATAAATAAATAAATATGCGTTGACAATACAAAAAAACAATGTTTTTTTTTGTATTGTAAAATACAGTTTGTCGCAGCATTTATACATCCAGATACAATATAATACAAACAATGATACCTACAGAAAAATTTCTTTAACCTAGATGCGAACATAACTACACTAGGTTAAGAACCTGTTCTGAAGTAGTTTATTTTATATAATATTATGTGTATGATTTTAGTGCGCGTGTGTGTCTGCCATTGTAAGTTTTCTTAAAGTTATTTATTGATTTAAACTTTTGCCTGTATTTTTTATCGATCTTTTAATTTCGTTTTAAATGTATTTAGCCTTTTAAACTCCAATGGAATCAAATTAAATGCTTTGGCTCCAAGAAATTGAAAATATCTTTAATCAAAAGTTGTCTTTGTGTTAGGTATGTGTGTCATGTATTAAGAAGTTTGTGTGTTATTGCAAAATATATCTCATGGTACCTATGTCTTTCAATAGAAATATAACTTATGTTTAAGAATCGCCTCTCTGGTCAAATATATTGAAATATTTATAAGTCCCGAGCTGATGTAACATCTGGACACTGGATCATGGTGAATCTCATCATCATTCCAGGCTGTGCTTCGACACCAGTGATCTTGGATAGATGGACGCGTACTCAGGGTATATTTTCAAACATTAATAACGAAAAAAAAACGAAAATAAAGAAAGAAACGAGTTGATTATGGCCTTAAAAGCCGAAACGGCCGTCGGTAGACGAAATAAATACTTATTGCTGGAATTAGATATATTGGTGTAATTGTGACATTGTAAAAAAATATTCTAGATAATATCACCAAGTTCGAAACTATGTAAATTCATTCACCATAGACAGTACAGTTGTACTGTCTGTATAGTTTTATCGTTTTATTTATTTTAATCGATATTAGATTTTGGTTTTGTAAACTAACTTTATTTCTACGTAATGATTTTGAGTACGTATTTCATATTTTTATTGGATAGTTTATTACATTTTCCAAAATTCATGCTTACACAATTTGATACAGATAAAAAGGAAGGGGTTAAGTTTATTAATCAAATATTTTAAGTTTATTAATCAAATATTAATTCATTCATACCAACACTGTATATCCCACAATGTGGGCTAACCAGGGACAAGTGTGCATTAAATGGATGTACGACACATGCGTATATTCCCACACACTAGTACTTACTTTTACTTTTTAGTAACACCTTAAAAGTTTCAGAACATAAGATCGAAATAAACGTAACAGACTAATATTTCACATTTTTTATACTAAGTAATTATCTACGTGATATTGAGATTGACAGAAACTAAGAAAGTTTTTGACTATTTTTTTATGATTTTCAAAGGCATTTGTAACTGAAGATACATTTTTTTATATTAAAGGATTTAAACAGAGCAAACGATTCGGGTTTTAGCAACAAATAGGTAAATATTATTTTACGAAAATGTTCGCACATAAAATTTAAATTTCAAGGTGTTCGATTCCTGATAAAAATATGAAAATAAATATTATATGGTCAAGACGGTTTAGTACGCATGTCGTTGATCATGTCTATTCATCCCCATTTAATAATAAATTGCAATAAATCACCCTTTTGGCAACTACCACATGTTTCTATGATATTATATACATACCTACAATAATATTTCTCCCATTCATCATTGTTTTTCCTTGATTTTTTAACGGATTTCCCGCGTTTTTTTTGGTCGATAAATATTTAATATTATTTTTATTCCCATCTGACCAACAGCATGTTATAAAACATGAAAACAAATGGAAAAAATATGGTATTTTTACAGACTGATCGCCATAGACTTAACACCACTTTTTTCTACCTATTTGACTAGGCACAGAAAACAGGATGCCTTATATTTATTATTTTCTTTTATTTATTAAAAATCCTTTTTTACAAGTATAATAATTTGGCCACATGGGGAGAATGAATGAGACTACCCAAGAGATGGAAAGATAGTTTGACTTCGTCATCCCAGGAGACATAGTTTCTAAAGAGCAGACCAACTGGGTCAACTAAACGAAGAAAAAGAAGAAGGTTTTATTTGTTTTTATTTTCATTAGTTGTTAATATACAAAACCAACAAATTACTTTATACTTACAATTAATAAATTAGTTTATGTATTAAAAGCTTATTATTTTTACTCCTCACTAAACCAAGGGGATATAGTGGGGAGCTATGATTTCGCAATTTTTAAGGCTTCTTTTTTATTGCAGATTATCAACTAGTATCATGCTGAGATTGTATTTTGAAAGTTTCATCACAATGTATCTGTGTATATGTGTGCTATGTGCTGTGGGCTGCGCGATATGTACGGCGTGTTTATTTTACTTTATCGATTATAGACTAAAGTACTCATTAGATTATTTTCAAATTTTGCAAATATGTATATCTAATACTTGCTTAGATCCCATTAGATTTTGAAGGATATCTGAATAGTACATCTCATTTTTTTTAACTGTCAAATATTTCAAAGTGACCCCAAGCTCAGGAAACATAATATTTGAAATTTTTATTTTCAAATTTATAAAAAGGCTCATTACATTCATACAATGGCATTGAAGAATTATCAAGTTTCAATAATAAAATATTTAAATAAAAAGAAATTGAACAAACTCATTATATGAAAATGCTGAAAATTTTCCATAAAAAATTTGAATACTTTATAGAATAACTTGTTAGTGAAGAGTTTAGAGTTGGCCACAACCCACTCGTTTTATATATGATGTTAAAAGCTTTACACAATACGTCGTATAAATATTCCGCTGAGTGTTATATTATTTAATATTATAAAATTACTTAAAAAAAATAAGTGTCAACACAATTTTTTAACTTTATTCCACTAATTTAAAATATTGACCACTGACGAGTTACGCTCAAAGAGCATCTACTGAGTTCTATTATTTTTTTGATGAGGGAGAGAGGAATGAAATTTTCGGGTTTCGATCGGAGACAGCTAGTGATATACAATAAACAAATTTAAATCTCAGATTGCTCCCGTTGATTAATGATATTAATAAAATTTGATGTTGCCCCACGCACACACTCATTTAATCAAACCATCAACATCGGCTGAGACAAAAAGCTCTCCGTCTCTCTGTTCCCACACGAGTGGTACATATTACATTTACGGATGATGCAGCCAGCGTCTTCGTCTTCATCATCTCGGGAGATGTAATTCTAGGAGGACGGAGGAGGGGCCCCTGGGTGACGCTGATTGATGAGAAACGAGATAGCTAAGTATCTCGAGGAAGTACCTCGGTGATGTGAACTTGGCTTTAGAGTCTAATTGATTTCGACATTGGATCGAAAATATAGCCGATCTGTGAATTTGTTTTAAAACTTTGTCTTATAAGAAGACACTGCTGGTTTTTTGAACATTTTTACTCTCCACACTATGGAATAGTGGAAAGTCATGATTTCACAATTTTTGTGTATGTTGTATTGTGTAA
Organism: Molanna angustata; assembly: GCA_963576475.1. Taxonomy (NCBI): domain Eukaryota; kingdom Metazoa; phylum Arthropoda; class Insecta; order Trichoptera; family Molannidae; genus Molanna; species Molanna angustata. Next base: position 8,973,938 of record OY754979.1, on the reverse strand, counting down.
ACTTTTGTCCTCTAGGAATCTTATATTTTGTTTAAGAGTTTAATATAAATGTTCTTCATAAAAATGCATTTAGAGATTGTCAACTTTTCAAGAAGAAAAAATGAACACTTACTATGGTGTGGAGAGTTTAGTGTTGGCTACAACCCACTCCTTTCAATTTGATATTGCATCATTAGTATAAGACGAAAAATTATAAAAAATAATATTCCATGACTTTTTTATTATGTTATGTATATATTCTTGTAGAAAAACAATAAGCATACCCCGATTTTTGACATTTATCTAATATTTCTAAAAACTGTAAGGCGTAGAAAAATATTTATTAAAGAAGGAAGCAAGGAGGCAAAAATATCTGGAAAAATATGACATTTTGAAGTAAATTTGAATAGTGTTACACATTTTTTTGACTGTCAAATATTTCAAAGTGACCTTGTAATTTATTATTTTCTCACAAAAACTTGTAATTTATCATTTTTATTTTCCTATTGCTAAAAAGGTACCTACATCACTTTCATAAAATGACATTGAATAATCATCAAGTTTTGATAATACAATATTAAAAGATTTTTTTTCTTCCACCACCACCCGCTCCGCATATGGGGACTGTCAACGGCCCCTTCGCAGAACGCTAGAATGAATGACAAAAAAAAAACAATGCATGGCCCTCTAGATTAGCAATCTCGGCACCATGGTGCAAAAAGAACAATCAACAAAAATAACAAAACTCATTTAACGCTGAAAACTTTCCATACAAAATTTGAATACTTTGTGCAGTGACATGGTAGTGAGGTGTTAAGCGTTGTCCACAACCCACTACTTTTCTTTAAGCTTTCAATTTTTTTGATTATTGTGTATAATATCTTATGGTTATAGGTCACCTAGTGTGCATTTATTTGTTTATATTATATACAAGATGATAAATAAATAAATAAAAGCTGATTATATTCACAAATAAACGTTTAGTATTTTGAAATGGTTCGAGTCATTCGAAATGAGATGAATCATGGAAGGTGTCCTCAATTACCCGAAGGATTCAATCTACCTTTGCGTTCGAAATCAAGATCACTGATCATACGAGACCTTGGATTAATCTGCATCACACCTCAAGGGTCGATGAGGTACTCAATCAAAATATGTATCAATTTGTGGAGACCATTATATTATATTATGAAATAAGTAACGTTTGCTTGGTAAAATGGTTAAAACCACATATTTGATAATGAAATTGAAAATATTTGTATGACCGGGTAAGAAATGAGGACATAAGGAAAGAATGTAAGATGAAGAAAGATGTCATTACTAGAATGAAAGTGAACACATTGAGATGGTTTGGTCACATGGGGAGAATGAATGAGGAGCGCCTGACGAAGAAAATATACAGAGCGGAAAGGAATGGAATGAGAGGTCGGGGACGCCCAAGACAGGGATGGCACGACCATGTGAACGATATTTTGAAAGACGGAAATGTTAGAAGTGTGAGCAATAGACGAACATGTGTGAGACGATGCATGAATGTGGACGAGGCGAGGGATGCGTGCCAGGATAGAAAAGTGTGGCGTTCGGTTCTCTTTGCCTACCCCGCAAGGGACATGGCGTAATGGTATGTATGTTGATGTATGTAAATTGTAAATATCGTAACGAAATGAATAAATTTTGTTCGTAAAATGAATTTAACTTATTTATGAAAGTATGTAAATATACCTATTGTACAGTTCCAAACCCTTTTGCATAATATAAAGAATTTAGTGAAAATGTCACGAATATACTTCAATAATTATTTTTGATTGAATTTATGTACATGTATTTAAATATCAGAACATCAATAGCTTTGCGAATTTTATTTCTGTCATTAGAACGGCCTTGTAGAGGTACCTGTCAACTAAAAGTATAAAATCTGTCTCAATCGCATAAATCAAAATTCCTATTTGTACAAATTGAGATGACAAAACACCGCCGCACCGCAAAACGCCAAGTTATTTCATAGTCTAGCTGTCTGCGACTAGTAGATTATACTTGAAAATAAGAGCTTAATAGGTACTTCCTTTGAGTGAATAGGAATGACAATTGTGGTACGTTTAGCTGATTGAAGAGACAGACAGTGATTTGAAATAATTATAAAAGTTTATTTTATTTTAATGCGTATCTTGTCGCTCAATGTCAACCACTTTTTCCAAATTTACCACAAGCATTGAATGGGGGAAAGCACAGAAAGTGTTTCATACACGTGCTTTGAAGTTAGTATTTAAATAAATTTATACCTCATATCCTTGCTTCATTGCCATGGTGTTGCGGGACCTCGACCATCCTGAGTATTCCAAGCCGTCCTTGTGCTGACCACATTGCTGAAATAAACAAATAAAAAATATTACCTATTTGAGTGTTTAAATATCAACACAACATCATGCCACAATTTCCTCTTCGATGGAGTTGGTAATAGGAACGCCATTTATCAAGGAGATGGTCAATATAACGTTGCAGGATGTGATTAGGTGGCACAATGCTGTTAGGTGGCATGAAGTGATTAGGTGGCACTAAGCTTTTAGGTGGCATGAAGTGATTAGGTGGCACTATGCTTTTAGGTGGCATAAAGTGATTATGTGATATGAAGTGATTAGGTGGCATGAAGTGATTAGGTGGCACGAAGTGTTTTGGTGACATGGACTGAAAAGGTGGCACAGAGTAATTAGGTAGGTGACACGAAGTGATTAAGTAGGTGGCACGAAGTGATCAGGCAGGACACGAGAAACTGCCATGTCTCCCGAGAAAACGCACACGATCAGCAGGGTAGCGGCAAAGAACCATAAAGACAGACAACAAAATAAGAGGATAGTATAATGTTGCCTTTCTATGTTATTACTTTTGTTGCTTTGATGAAACCAGTTTTATTTATTTATTACTTCTCAGGCAACTAACAGGTACTATGCCAAATATTAATTTAACACGCACCCAATAACAAGTTGCCACATTCTGGAGACTTACGATATTAATCGTCTCACAGATCCAGACTGAAAACGCTATTATAAACTGTGTCCCCTCCGGGAATCGAACTCGGGACCTTTGTATCAGCAGTCAGATAGCTAACCAACTGAGCCACAAATGCCGACTGATGTATGAGATGCTCAAATATTTTATTTAGATTTGATATTTCAGCTCCTGAATAGTTTAATATTTTTACACATATTTTTATGAGGTCAGTTACACAAAAAAAACACCTATGGTAAAACATTAAATAGTTATAATTTAAAATACTAAACTAAAAAAATATTACAAGAAACAGACTATTTTTTAGTACCTAAGACTCATACATTTTTTATCGTTGTCAATAGAAAAACTATTCAGCCCTTTACACATACATTAAGTATGATATCAATGTGATGATTGAATTTATGATTTGGTATGTATTCACACAAAAATATCACGATGAAACTCACAGAATTCATCCAACTGTCGATTTGTTCAGGAGAACTTTGTTCTCTTAACATATCGACAATGTATCAAGCCAGAATACGCGAGAATTGTATGGAGAGGTCTACTTTTTTCACGGCTTTTCCAACTTTGAAGTCAAAAAACACCAACTTAGAGGCTTCGCAGCATATATGTTCCGTACACGGATTTACTCAGAATTCGGAGTAGAACATTTCGTGTGTCTGTGTGTGTGTCTGTGTGTCTGTGTGTCTGTGTGTGTGTCCGTCCCCCCCTTATAACTTTTGATCCGCTCAATTTACAGAGCCTAAAATTTCAGAATATATAAACAGTTACAGGCTTACAAAACTTTTATACTCGGAATTTTGAATTTTTGTTTCAGTCAGGGGTTATCAACTTTTGAATTTTTATTTTATTTTTCCATATATCTCAGAAACCATAAACGCTAGAACGCTGAAAATTGGTACAAACATAGACAAATACAAAATCTCAAATTAATTTTTTCAAAAAAATTCCAGGGTTTCTCAAACATTTTTTATTAAGAAAAATATTTTTTTTATGATAAATTTATGAGTTTAACTGCCTATATTTCCAAAACTTTTGCACTTATCGAAAAAAGCCGAAACACCCCAAGTAGATAATTTAATTTTCTATAAAAAATATTAAAATTGTAGTAGAAGATCTCAATTTTTTTTTAACATTTTTTTTAAAATTGAATTTAGTGACGACATCGCTTCATACATTTTGTATGGCAGTCGCCTATACACAATATGTAAGAAGACTTAATAGTTTGATACTTCATCTCCAAACATACATACATACCATCATGCTATTTGCATATTCTGGGTAGGAAAAAGGATCTTCCTCCATACTATCCTATCTTGACATACATACCTACATATGTTGTATAGAAAACAAAATATCTGAAAATATTCAATAATTTGTATCTATGGGTTTATAGTTTGGTACATATTCTTCAACTATACATACTATCGCTATCGACAGTTGGATCTCATGTGTTACATGCAACTAGTTTTATACAAATATTGTTTTTTACTCTTCATTATTAAGTACCTACTATAGAATAATGGAGATTAACGATTTGAAAAATTTTAAGCATATTTTTATTATTAATTTAAATAATTAAACAACGATTTATAATACATATTTAATGACACTGAAGATAACAATGTTCGTGCAATTGCTGGAATATCGTTAACAATAGGAAATCCTGGTTATAAATTGATATGGCGATACTCCTTTATTTTTCACGATGATACCATTCATTCTCTACGTCATTACGCATCCAAAAATATTCAATTATTCCAACGAGTAAAAAATGAAATAAAAATAAACAAACATGAAGGTAATAATAAACATGCAATTTATTACGACCTCAGGGGGATTAAACAGTTTAATAAAATACATTTGTTCTTGTTCATACAAATTTTATACTTACCCACTGCTAGTATTAATGGAGAACAGTTATTTATTTATGTAATATTTCCTTGTATCTTTTGCTAGTGATGAGTTTATTTCTTGTAACAAACAATTGTTCGTAGATCAAAAACGTGAAAGTATTAAGAAAAATAATTTTTCCTTCATAGGTACCTACCAAATAAAAGTTTATTGTATGTGTTTTAAAGATTAAAGGAAAATTATGTATACTGCGCTTATAGATTTTTTATGTACGAATATGCACATTGCCATAGTACACATTGTTCCGTATATTAAATTTTTACTCTGGTTGGTTAGAAGAAATTGCCATTAGGCAATAAGCCCGCCAGTGCACTAATTATATGTATAAGAAGATTCAAATAAAATAAATGATAATTAATAAATAAAGGCTTAAATTTCCCAACAATAAAATATCATATTAAATCACAAAAAGGCAATAAATGCATCTTAAATAGTAATAAGGTCGTATTACAGGAGTTATTTGAGAATTATGTAAGAAAAAGTTGAGGTCCCGTAAGCAGCAGGGCTACTCATGAAGTTGATTAACATAAGTTTAAGATTAGTTTTAAACTTTAGAAATCTTCTAGCTTCAAATTAATTAAATACTTGTATAAATTTATACAAAAATTATGACAATTTTATGTTAAACGTTGATATTTACAATTTTTTTATGATCAAATGTAGAGAAAGATTAATATTAAATTATGATCGAGTACCTACTAATTTATTCATTTTTAAGATTAAGCCAAGATAAGAACGTATTAAGAATATTTCATGAGTAACCCCCCAGTATTCTCGCAGTACAGGACCTTACCTTATTCTTAGATTTTTCTCAAATGACACTTGTAATACGACCCATAGTATTTTATAATCAGTTAAAAATAACAAAAAAAAAAATGACAAAATCATAAAGAGAATATAATTTGTTCGTTTTATTTTTGCTCATTAAGCAAAAGCGCCATTGGAATGTATTTGTTCTCATAAAACGGTGATATAACTATTTTTTACCGATTATTTAAAAAAAAAACTACGTTGATCAATAATGAATGTGAAATGGTTTTCGACGTATGATCAAAAATAAAATACATAAGGGTTAGTTTCGGGTTCGATTTCTCTCCTATGGGAGTCAGTGCAAGATGTATGCAGCGGATTGACATGTCGCCGGAAGGATGGTACCGGGTTCGAATCTGACAGCCGACCGCAGTTTTGCATGTCATTTGAATAACGTATGGGTTTTTTGCGGTGGTCCGTACCACTGTTTTATGCGTTTTTTTTTATTTTTTTATTTCACATTTAACCTCCTTTTTTCATTCCCTTTCCATCTTGTGTTTGTTGTCAATGTACGAGAATGCAGTGGCTGAGAGGTTTGCACGGAGGTCTAGCAAAACAAGGATTCGGATTTCGACACAAATTATTATTCGAACGCATCCATCAAATTCACTCTTAAAACTTCATAGTCTTGCTACGGTCAGTGATGCTGGTTCGGGAGGAATAAAACAACACCTTCATTAATTTTGTTTTCTTTCGAGAAAAATCCTGAGTCAATAATTTGGCATAAAAGTATGTATATAATGCGTTGCGTGAAACCTATCTATGGATTCTTCTTCTTCTATCGTGTTTTCAACGCATTTGAATAATCTTCTGCAAGTGCCTAGCAACATCAATAGCACAATCATTGCCCACCATAAGATCGTGCATGGTGCAGTTGACTTGAGTTGAGGGGCAGCTGCACAGGTGTGCGGTGGTCAGCTGCTCTCCACAGTCACATGTCGTTGGTATTTTCTGTTGCAGGGAGCCATGGATTGAATCTATGGATTGCAATTGCTGGATCCCGCTTCCAGCAATCCAGCTAGATTCAGCATTTTTTCGGTTTGCAGGTTCCAGCACTTTTTTTCGGTTTGCTGTAAAAAAAAGCGCTTTTTCCGGTTTCCTGGATCAATTTTTTTTTTTTGATTCGCTGGATCCAATACTGCGGAGCCGCAAAATATTACTTTTCCAAAAAAATGGCGTAAAAGACTACGTTGTTTTATTAAAAAATTAAGATACCATGTAAAATTGTAACAACTCCTACACAGAATATTCATTTTTTGTAAAAAAAGTTATGTTACGAGTATCCACATATGGCATCTGGAGATTTACCAATATTGAAAAAAAAAGTCATGGCTATGGATAAATGTTTTGCTTTATGTACAAATACATTAATCAATACATTAATTTAACACGATAAAATAAAGACAATTAAGAAGAGATATGACTTATTCATTTTTTTTCAATTGACTAAAATATACCAACAAATACGAAGACAAAAATTTTTCTTATACTCATGAAAACATTTCAGTTTTTATCAAAAATAGAAAATTGCTGGATTCAGCAATTTTAAGGAAATCCTGCTGGTTTGAAAACGCTGATAGATTGTAAAAAAAAACCTGTCGTAGTAAAAAAAAAGTGAAATTTATAATTAAAAAAAAATGTTTTTGTAGCTTTGTTGGTCAAATATCTGACTTCTGAGCCTTAGGTAGTGTGTTCAATTTCCGTAGGAGAAACAGTTTTTGATTGCGTTTTCAGTCTGGATGTATGAGACTGTAAATATCACAAGTGAAAAGAAGCTTAAAAATGTAATTTGTAATATAATTTGTAATTTTATATTACATATGTACGTTTGATAATATCATTAAAAACTGTTGGTTCTATATATCAATAAAAATAATAAATAAAAATCTCCAGAATGTGGCAACTTGTTATTTAGTGCGTGTTAAATTTATATTTGCCAAATTACCTTCATGGTACTTAGTAGCTGAGAAAAAAATCTATACAAATATTCAAATAAATATGTAGGTATATGGTTTTATTAAAATTTATTTATTAATTTGTTACTATCTGTATAAATAATTTGTAGCTACTCTGGCGTGCTTATTGCCGAACGGAAATATGGAATATTATTTTATTTTGACAAATGATTTAAAATTAATATAAATTTTAAAAACAAAAGGCATTAGATTGTTCTATTTCACTCTTATTAAAATTTATTTGTTTCACAACATGTTTCGGGAATAACCGCTGCCTTCATCAGGTGGGCGCAGAGTGATACTTTATACTAAAAAGTGGTTTTCCTAAAACCCCCCAAAATTTATTAATTATTTATATTCGTTTCTCAAGCAATCCTCGCATCTCTGGGGGTAAGTCTGGTTAAGCGGTGAAATCAAAACCCTCATGATTACCCTAGTTGTATAATATCTTAATATATATAAATATTTTTTTTTTCTTTTTTTTTTTTACAAAAAAATGAATATGTTCTTGTTAAACAAATACATATACATCTTCTTACGTTCCCTAAAATAAGCATAAATGCTTGTGCTATAGGTGAACGAAATCGGTCGAGGCAGGATTCGAACTCGCGACCACTGGATTACTAGCCCAGCGCGCTAACCGCTCTGCCATCGACCCATCTATTTTATTATTCCATTCCATTTATTCCATTGTTTGACGGGACTTGCCCCCTGGACTGGAAACACTGGTTACTAGGAAGAAATTGCCATCTGGCAATAATTTTGCCACTTGCATTGGTTCATAGGTTGTGAGGGAGTGTTAAATAATTATGATATTCGCGTATCTTTCGAGTGTGTGTGTAAATTTATTATTAACCCTTTCCTTGTCTGTCGCAATGTCTGGTATGTACCAACCTACTTGAAACAACGTGTCAGAGTATGTGAAGGGTTAATGTAGGACAATTTATCATGACGCGTGGTTTTAACGACACCTCAAATAATTACTACTTGTTATAATAATATAATAATAACACGAGAAGTGGCGGTTTAACTTATACCAGATGTTGGTAGAGATGACAGAAATGCCACCGCACATTAAATTGTTAACTGACTAGGCATTGTTGTACATGGTTTATGTACAAACGAATGGAGAATTCATTCGTATACCTTCATGTATGTCAGCCTACATGGCTCCAATGTTTTGATGTCTTAATTCTAGGACGAGCACCCGATTGTTACACAGTGGCTTATTAGTTTGTTATTTTTTTTCAAAATCAAGTTGCAAATTGCAGCCTTTTAAATATTCACGGAAGAAAAACAAATTCTTCATTAACATTATGGCCCGGTATTACAGTCTGCCCTTAACTCATTGATTTTGTTAAACTCAAGATTAATGTTAAGGGGAGATTGAATTCATTTCCGTATTACAGTGCAATATGACATGTCAGTTACTAAGGCCTCGCTCACATTGGATGCGTTTTCGTACGAATTTCGCTCGTGCGTAAACGTACGTAAATGCACGAACGATCCCGATACTAGATGTACTATGAGAGTGCTCACACTGGATGCGAGTTGGTCGTACGTGATCGTACGTAGTCGTACTGTGGTCGTACGTATACGCACGAATTGTTACGACGTCTGAGTTCGATCATGGACATGCTCACATTGGATACGTTTACGTACGAAATTCAGTCGTCCGAATACGTACGAAAACGTCGAAAACGCACGAATAATCCCGTTCCTTTGAGCAATATGAGAGTGCTCACACTGGGTGCGAGTTAGTCGTACGTTGACGTGCGTATAGTTCCGACATACGAATTCGATCCAAACTTGTTTGGATATTTTGCTCCGTTCGTACTTTGATTACACATAAATGGATACAGAAAATTTTGTTTTTGGACACAAATGTTTATGAGATTTCTGATTACGTTATGCAATTTGATCCGAATTCAAATAACTAAATATTTTTTTATGACTTGGTATTTTTATCTTTGTAAACTGTTATTTTAAATTTCTCTTCATGGGTAATTATTTACAAGTGGTATAAGTCTTCAATTTTGCTGAATTTTTTTCTATAGATAGATAAAAATATACAGATTACGGGAAAAATAGTAATTTTCCCGGGAAACGCCTAGAAAAATTAAAAAAAAAATAAAATTACATTACGAAAAATATATGAAGTTTCCCAAGCAAATAGTTGCTTTTCTGACATCTATGGGCGAATATTCAAACTATTTGATAGTATAGAAACACGCCGCGAAAATCTGAACTAAATGAAAATTCTATGAAATATCGAAAATTAATAAAGTTTACAAAAAAACAAGGTTATAAAATATATAAATGCTACTTACATTTCAGGTCTTGAATTTTTTTAACACTGAACCTAACCTAACCAATTTTTACCAAAAGTTTGCTTAGAATAGGTTGGTTAGGTTTGTATTTAGTTTTTATTGCGACTCGCGTGAGCGAGTTGCATTATACATTGAGTGACAGTATGTAATGCAACTCGCTCACGCGAGTCGCAATAATAAATACATACAAACCTAACCTAACCAATTTTTACCAAAAGTAGGTTGGTTAGGTTTGTATTAACCAACCTATTATTATAATTTTGATGATGTATTCGCATTTGTTTATAATTTACAAATAAATTATATTTAATAACAAATTTAGGTAGTTGTATGCTACCTACCAGTTTTAATATTTTTTATGTGATATTTTTTCGCAAATATTATCTGTCATATATTTTGTAGTATGCATTTATCTGTGGTTTAGTTTTCAGTTTTATGTCGCAGTTGTCGTATTAGCTCGCGTATTTAATCGTATTTAATAAACGTTAAAAATAAGAAATTAGTAATGATTTTTCTGGTTTTTTATCGTGAAAATCGAATGTTTATAGATAATTTGCGTGTTAATAATGTGTACATTGTGATTTAATAAAAGTATTGTTGGTTATTTGACTTCAAATGAGAAAATAGTCACGTGCAATCTCGGCGATAGGTGTCGTTAAATCGTACAAGGTTTCATACATTGCAATTTTATTTTTTTTAATTTTTCTAGGCGTTTCCCGGGAAAATTACTATTTTTCCCGTAATCTGTATATTTTTATCTATCTATAGAAAAAAATTCAGCAAAATTGAAGACTTATACCACTTGTAAATAATTACCAATATTTGACATAGTATCTGTTAGTTGCCCGAGAAGAAATATTAAATAAATGAATAAATAAATAAATGGGAATAAAATTAGATGGGTCGATGGCAGAGCGATTAGCGCGCTGGGCTAGTAATCCAGTGGTCGCGAGTTCGAATCCTACCTCAACCGATTTCGTTCACCTATAGCACAAGCATTTATTTTCTTATTTTAGGAAACGTAGGAAGATGTATATGTACTTGTTTAACAAGGACATATTCATTTTTATCTAAAAAAAAATTGGCTAACCCACAGAGAGGCTGTGCTTTGTGTGATTTTTGTATGCACGGTAGCTTTGTTGTGATTGATATTATGTTTATGTGTATTGTTTGTTATCCGTGTACCAAATCTTAAATACATAAAATTGTATGACCAGCATCGTACGTCGACGTACGATCAAATTCGTATCAAAAATCGGAGAAAGCCGTATCTAGTGCGCGCACTCGACCAGTATCGTACGTATACGTACGATGCGAATTCGTATCCAATGTGAGCAAGCCAGTGCGCGCACTCGATTCGTACGACCAGCATCGTACGTTTACGTACGACCAAATTCGTATCCAATGTGAGCGGGCCCTAAATCTTCAATTATAGACATATTTTACTTTTTCTGTGGTTATTATCTGTCAAATTTTAAATAACCTCAAATAATACCAACTACAAAACGGGACGCTACCACTTGAAATATTATTGTTTTATAATCCAACATGGTAAATTTATTTTTTTCACCAAAATAATGCTTTATAATGCCCATGTTCGTTTCAATATGGCTGTCAGTTTGTTTTGTTGTGTGGCGCCACCGTTGACACAACTAACGCCTCTAGTGATAGAACAATGAAACTACACGCGTTGCCTAGCAGAGTCGAGAAATGACAGTTGACACACCGTTAAGTACTTAATCCGCCAGAAACGTTGAGTTAAATATTTGTCGTTTTAGTGACGTATTTGAGGGAAGATTAGGCCTAAACGGACACTGTAAAACGCTATATTTTTGTAAAATATGAGTTTAACTCTTAAACTGAGACTGTAATACCGGCCCTATGTGTGTGTACCACTGGTTTTACCCAGTGACAGGAGGAAGGAAAAGAAGGAATATTTGCCTACTTTTTCTGGTGTGGTTCAGAATTACATTTTTCCAATGCTCACCTCACACAATATTCACAGACACTAAATTGATAAGTTGGACAGCGATGTTTGATTTGAATGAATTATTTTACAATCGGTATCGTCGCACCGACTCTAATGTATGCTAGTGAGACATGGACATGGCAGAAGACGCATGAAAGTAGAATTAACGCGGTTGAAATGAGGTCACTATGACGAATGTTTGGTAAAACGATGTATGATAGAATAAGAAATGAGGATATTAGACGAGAATGTATGATTGAAAGAAATATCGTAAGTAAGATGAAAATAAATGCCCTAAGGTGGTTCGGCCACATAGAAAGAATGAGTGATGACCGTCTGACAAAAAAAGTATACAAGGCTGATAAAAGAGGAACGAAAAGTAGAGGTCGGCCAAGAAAAAGTTGGCACGATCACATAAATGGGATTTTGAAAGATGGTGATGTAAGAAGTAAGAATAATAGAAGAGCGTGTATGAGACGATGTATGGACGTGAATGAAGCGAGGAATGTATGTCAAGAGAGAGAAGTCTGGCGTTCGGTTCTCTCTGCCTACCCCAAATAGGGAAATGGCGTGATGGTATGTATGTATGTATTTTACAAGATTTGATGAGAGTCCGAAGTTCACACGGCGTGCTCTTGATGATGACTGAATTTTGCAGGCAAATTTGTAGGTATGAAAGGAAGTAGGTAGGATAAAATGTAACATTAATATGAAATCTCAAAATATTGGCATGTCATTACATATACCTACCTAGTACCTATCCATGTGCATATATGTATGTATGATAATATCGTTCGCTATAACATTATTATAGCGAACAATATCAAACAAATAAAAAAATGGGGAAACACTATTCAAAGTAATTTTTTTTTCTTCATTTCAACACTATTCTTATTAGTTTTTATAGTGTTGAAATGAAGAATAAAAAAATATTTAACGTTAGTCCGTAGATTGTTTACAAGTACATGCATACTGCCAATGTCAAACACATAATGTCTAATGTCAAACTTTCAACAAAAAAAATATTTTTATAAAATTTTGAAAGACCGCAATACTATAGCATTAATGCATACATAATATGTTGAGCAAGGCTTTTTGTATTGTAAACCTAGCACCCAGACCTAGTCTTGATTTACAGCCCTCCATGACTACTCGTGAATTTGATTTAAAATACATAGGTTCAGTCTTAAGAAATCTTTTAGTGACACATATTAGTCCGAATGTAGAGTCCGACCTAAATACTAAATTCCAAAGACTAACCACGTTTTCTAACTGGAGGATGCTACGAAGTTTTTGTATGAGAATTCTATTGCAGAGACATATCTAAATACTTAGCGCATGCGCGTCGACGCAAACTAACATTTACAAACTGTCAAAAAGTAAGGTTGATCGCGAGGAACCTTACGAGTGGTTTAATACTAAACTACAAGATGTTTTCGATAGATGCTGATTTTAGCGACTTCGACAAATATGTATTTAGTAATTTTGACAAATCAAATACCAAACAGAGTATTCAGGGATCTATACGCGATACCGAAAATTGGTTGGAATTTCAGAAAAATCGTGACATCGAGGTGTCAGTGTGAGTTTGGTTACATACGTTTGGTTACATACGTCAGTCTCAGCCTGCATAGTATTTAGTATTTAGTTTGTCTCTGCAACGCAATTGCTAACTTAATAATACTAAATACTCCAGTGAGGTTAGGAGTTAGTATTTAGTTACCTAGGACTCTGCATTCGGGTCGTAGTCTTACTTATTCTGCAAGAATTGTAAGACATTTGCTCATCATTAATAGATTGAATTTTTTCCCATTAAATTCATTCAAGAATTTCACCGAAAATAATTAATTGAAATTGTATTTTTAGATGTACATACCTAGTAGTTTGATTTTGCCAGTCTGCAGTTACCTATTCGGTGATTCAGCGATTCAATAAGTTTGATAAACAAATTCCTTCATTGGAAATTTACCCAAGATAGTAACTTTTGTAATTAACGAATCGTCTTTTAACCTCCATTTTGGGACATTTAAAATGGGGTCAGGTGATGTTTAAAATATCTTACGACAAAAAAATAATGTGATACAAAAACGAAATTTTTCACTCTACATAGTTATAGATACCAAAAAGAATTTATGTTAAAAGAATTTTCAAAAATCGCACATTAAGAAATTATGAGTTTATGTAACTGTTTCAACGATGTTGATTAAAATTAACATTGCTATCGCTAGATGGCACTAAGTAATTCAACAAAGAAAATCTAGTTAAGAATGAAGAGTTAATAAGTAGAAACTATAGTTATAGATACCAAAAAGCATTTATGTAATAACAATTTTTGAAAATCGCACGTTAAGAAATTCTGAGTTTATTTAACTGTTTCAAATGACGTTGATTAAAATTAACATTGCTATCGCTCGATGGCACTAAATAATACAACAAAGAAAATAAAATTACGAATGAAGAGTTAATAAGGAGACACCATAGTTGTAGATATCAAAAAGCATTTATGTAATAACAATTTTTGAAAATCGCACGTTAAGAAATTATGTATTAAATTAACTGATTCAAACGACTTTGATTAAAATTAGAATTGCTATTGCTAGATGGCACTAAGTCATACAACAAATGTTAATCTAGTTACAAATGATCGCAACATACTATCAAAGTGAGCCAATGTTGCCATTCACAATGAAATCGTTGTGCCAACCTTTAAGTATACCTACAGGGCTGATGTCGCAGATTAAAGGCAGTTGAAATGGACAATGAATGACAGGGTGAAAATGGAGGTACAAGGAATGAATCAATAAAAAAAAGTATGTCACACATTACCAGATATACAGATGGTAGGTGGACCCAGAGAGTCTAGAAAGTGGTGTCCGAGAAAGAGAAAAAAGAAGCGTGGAACTTCCTCAGACACGGTGGTCGGAATGCATCAAAGTAGTGACAGGGAGCACCACAAAACGATGTGCCCAGAAACTTTGAGGCTATGAATATCATGATGTTCCGGACACGGAAAATAAGTAAGTAATATAATTAAAGTAAACACGCTTATATGGTTTGTCCACTCGAAAAGAATGAGCGAAGAACGCTTTACGAAGAGAATATACACAAAGTTATAGGAATGGAACAAGAGTTCGTGTATGTCCAAGAAAAGAGTGATACGATCATGTGGATGACATTCTGAAAGAGCGAAATGTAAGAAGTTTGAACAACAGACGAACGTGTATGAGACGATGAATGAATTTTGATGAGGCTGTGTCAAGATAGAAAAGTGTGGCGTTCGGCGGCATCGGTTGTGCCCAAATCCACTATGTAGTCGTATTTTTCCAAACAATGGCGTTGTATTATCTTACATCCCATTAGATATGATTGTAAGACGCGATGATGGCAAACCATCCTATTTTTTTTCCCAATAGTATATCTCCTATATACTAAGTACTCCTGAAGAAAAAACAATTATTCTTTTTGTTTTCCTCCGCCCATTCCGTCCAATTGTCCTCTTAATGTCCCTTTCCTCTAGAAATCGACGGCTCTCGTACGGAGAATCAGTCGAAACGGATGATTCGTCAAATTTTAATAGTTTAATGCGAAGGTAAATGGTCGGTTACTTTTTGCTCGTGTGTTGAGACTTAACTGGTAACTAGACCGGTGGAGATTGGAGTCATTTCCTCGTACAAGGGGGGGAGATTGGGGTGTTTCGAAGTAAGGGTGTATTGCCCTAGACACATTTTCCGGATGAGAAATTAGTCATTTGGATCGTTTGTTACATTCTTAGAGGATGTAGGATATTCAACTCGGGATATATCCATTTTGAACACATTATTTTTACTGTGCCAATTAAGGTTCCTACACTCAATACTTTTATTATTATAATATTTTTTTTTATACTTTTATTTTTATCTTTTATGTTTTCGACTTTTGACCATTAGCTTATTATTTATGTATTGTTAACACGTGAAAACCTGTAGCTGGTGTATGTTTTAATTATTGTTTTCTTTTGTATGTACTGTTTTTTTTCCATTGCAATAAAATAAATAAAATATAAAACACTAATTGGACAACTGTCCACCAACTTATTCTTCCATGCAATTTCACTATATAAACAACCAAACTGTCGCCTGGTTCCTACAATTTTTCTGGAGCACTGTGTTCTCTTTAAAATTATGAACATATAGCAATAAAAATAATATTTACTTAAATACATTTATTTTGTTTTGTTTCATTTTATTTTTTGTTTGTTTTATATCTATTGCAATATCCGTTAAAATAAATTAATATTTTTCCCAAATATCGAATAATTAACTTTCTGGCAAATTACAACAGAATCTTTCATAAAATATACTTTATCATTACTTAATTTTATATCATAGGCAGATAAATATTTTGTGGATTGATCTAAGCGTATTTTTTCGAGATAAATGAAGTTTTGTAAATAAACATTGTGTTTGCAGACCCAGTTCAAAAGAACAAATTGCAACACTGTGATAAACGGAAATAACAAATGGCAACACTGTGATAAACGGAAAAAAACAAATGGCAACATTGTGATAAACGGAAAGAATAAATGGCCACACTGTGATAAACGGAAAGAATAGCAACACTGTGATAAACGGAATGAATAAGTGGCAACAGTGTGATAAACGGAAATAATAAATGGCAACAGTGTGATAAACGGAAATAATAAATGGCAACAGTGTGATAAACGGAAAGAATAAATGGCACCACTGTGTTAAACGAAAAAAAAACACATGGCAACACTTTGATAAACGGAAAAAAACAAATGGCAACACTGTGATAAACGGAAAGAACAAATGGCAACACTGTGTGATAAACGAAAAGAACAAATGGCAACATTGTTTTAAACGGAAAGAATAAATGGCAACATTGTAAAATTAATCTGTTGTCGAGTCTAAGTTAAATAAATATTTATTTATACCTACTTCCATAATGTAACATCACCTTGTAGCTGGATTGCTGTTGAATATTGAGACCCCTATACGGCCTATACTAATAGGTACAATTATTTTCTTACAATGAGCCAGGGAATCAGTTCGTAAATCCTAAGGCGAACCACCTTGTATACTATTACACCAAATATACTGGAGGTTTCATGTTCCTTGAATTGGTAGGAAGACATTGCTCTGTCAATAGTATCTCATAAATTAAACAAATTTACTGTGCACATTGTTGTGCATAAATTAAACAAATAAACGTTATTGGCCGTAGAAATTAAATTCAGATGTTTCCAAAAGGAAAGTGAATATAACCGGATTTGATTTAACTTATATTTGTCTTTGGTAGATGAATCTTGGGTGATGGCTAATGTAGGTAGTGGGTAGGCAGAGAGGATTGGACAGTGGGCGGGTTACCAGTGATGACAGTGCACTTGTGTGAAGCCAGGTTGATTAGTTCTATACCATTTCAGGGAAGGAACACCATAACTAAATGATGTTGGAAGATACCCGGAACTCATAAGGATCTCTAAATTGTTTAGCTGAAAAGTATTTTATAGCATAAACAAGCTTTGTCAGCTTTAAGAGGGAGACGATGTTGTATAAGATTATGTTTTTGTATATATTATATTGTTTTAATATATGTATTTTTTGTATTGTAATAAATAAATAAATATTTGAAAGTAAAAAAAGGTCAGTGCTCTTGAGAGAAATCTTAATGATATAAATTTAAATTATCTTAAAAGTCTATTCACATTCTTATTTAATCTATACATAAGGTACTGCTCCCGATATAAAACATGGACTACCCCTAGCATATTGGAGAGCAAAAATACTTAATGACAGCAAAACGTAAGAATGTCGATGGTATGGATGTGTACTGTATACGTGTACCTTTGATTTATGACATTTTTGTATAAAATCATGTTTATAATCAATATGTAAATAAATAAAATAAAATAAAATAGTTAAAGATTTAATAACGCATTCTATCACGGCACATCCCTCAATGTGGGGTAACCAGCGTTAGGTTCGCTGGTGTGCGTTATATTATAAAATGAAGCACGACACTTGCGTACATTTCTAGCTCTTAAGTCTCACCTTAAAAGGCACAGCATTCTGAATGGGTTTCGAACCTCATTTCGGAACTACGTGATATGTTATTTTGCCTCTTTTATTTTTAAACACAATTAATAAAACCTCAAGTTTCAGAATTAGGAATACCAAACGAATAATTTCAGTTTGATTCAGCCAGATGAATGATGATCGTATCCCCAAAAAGTTTCTTAATACCAATCCAGAGGGCAGGAGAAGTAGAGGCAGGCCCAAGCTAAGATTGCTGGATGACCAGAAGACGACATAAGGGCGATCGGAATAACAAACTGAAGGAGAGAAAAATTCCACAATAAACGTCAAAGCCCATACAAAAACGAGTGGGTTGTGGCCAACGCTAAACTAACAAGTCATTATATAAAGTATTCAAATATTGTATGGAAAATATTCAGCATTTTCATGAAATGAGTTTGTTACATTTTTTTTTATTTAAACATTTTATTATGAAAACTTAAAAATTCTTCAATGCCATTTTATGAAAATGATGTGCCTTTTTACCAATTTGAAAACAAAATTTTCAAAATATAAGTTTCCTGAGCTTGGGGTCGCTTTGAAATATTTGACAGTTAAAAAAAAATCAGAAGCACGATTCAGATATGCTTCAAAATCTAATGGGGTCTAAGTGAGTATTAGATATACAAATTTACAAAATTTGAATAGAATCGAATGAGTACTTTAGTCTATAATCGATAAAGTAAAATAAACACGCCGTACATAGCACACAGCACATAACACACACAGATACATTGTGATGAAACTTTCAGAATACAATCTCAGCATGATACTACTTAATAATCTACAATAAAAAATACCACTATATCCCTTAGGATAAATCATAATTCCTCACTATATCCCTTAGGGTTAATGAGGAATAAAAATAGCGCTTGGCGATAACGAACAATGTTTTCAATTTGATTCAGGGTCATACTCAGTCATGAGTTCAAGGAAGAATAAGAATTGTCCATTCTTTGAATATATCCAAACCACGCAAATAATTACGTGACATAAGTAGAAACTTATTCAAATTCATTTTTCACGCAAATTTAGACGTCTCTGGACTGGGAAAACTAGACAGTTAGAAGAAATAAACTCCCCACTTGCCCAGGATATAAAGAAGTGAAAAATAAATAAAAAAACATAATATTATGTCTTTAAACTTTTGGCAACAAATGTTTAATACAACATCTAAAGGAAACAATGAAGACGGAATAGTCTATTAAGAAAAATAAAAGTTATAGACTAAGATAGATAGTATGTGTGTGTACTTAAGGAGTATAAGCGAGGTGTGACAGAGTGATGGATGGTTTGGGCTCGCCGGGACGAATAGCAGACACGGAGATGCATTAGGTACCATTGAGACGTTAGATCATCAGCTTTAGTTCTCTTCGGGGTTCCCCTATCTACCCTTATATCAACTACTGTTCAATTAGATCATTTATTTTTTTATCTTTGTGTACACAATGTATTATGCACAATGGCGGGCCTATTGCCTTTAGGAAATTTCTTTCAAGCAACCAGATTATCCACAAAGTGTGACAAAATTAGCGAAAAAAAAATGAACGTGAAAAACCAAAGAAAATATACATAACACTAAGATAAAGATTAAAAATAAAAAAAGACACTTCATAGCAAAAAAAGGACTGGGAAACAAGGTGTTTAGGGATAAATATTCCTTGTATAATTTTTTTTTGAAAATACAAAGTGAGTTGGGCAACGCAATATCTAGAGTTATTTAAGAAAAATGTATGAAAAATTTGAGGTCTCGGAAGCAGTATTCTCGCAGTACGGGACCTTAACTTTTTCTTATATTTTTCTTAAATAACTCTTGTAACACGACCCCTAGGCTATTCCATAGTCTCGCTGATTGTACTTTTTGATCAACGAGCTGGGATATTCTGTGTTATGAAACGGGATGGATAGTGTTGTACGTTCAACAGATCGGACTGGAAGTCCATGATTGCATAAATAAGTGAATTTGTTTTTAAGGTACTCTAGCAGAATTTTCATGAACTATAAGAAAAATATTAAATAAGAATAAAGTACTTAAAGTAAATCCAGATAAAAATGAAAACCAGAAGTATAATATAATTGTAATAGAATGACAGGGTAATAAATGAGGACACAGAGAAAGAATGAAAGATGAAAAAATATTTAATTAATGGAACGAAAGTTAACATATTTAGATGGTTTGTCCACTTGGAAAGAATGAATGAACAACGCCTGAAGAAAATATACGAAGCTGACATCGGGCAATAAAATATGCAAGATATTAAAAAATATACATGATACACTGAAAAAAAAATGATCTCAAAACTAGAATTTTATTTGTAAATTATGTATATACCATACACTAAAATGAGCAAAACAAATATATTTGGTTATGTAGGAAATTATTGCCATCGGACAATAAAATATGTATGATATTAAAAAATATACACGATACACTGAAAAAAAATGATCTCAAAACTAGAATTTAATTTGTAAATTATGTACATACCATACACTAATATGACTAAAACAAATATATTTGGTTGTGTAGGAAATTATTGCCATCGGGCAATAAAATATGCATGATATTAAAAAATATACATGATACACTGAAAAAAAAAATGATCTCAAAACTAGAATTTTATTTGTACATACCATACACTAAAATGACCAAAACAAATATATTTGGTTGTGTAGGAAATTATTGCCATCGGGAAATAAAATATGCATGATATTAAAAAAATTACATGATACACTGAAAAAAAATGATCTCAAAACTGGAATTTTATTTGTACATACCATACACTAAAATGACCAAAACAAATATATTTGGTTGTGTAGGAAATTAGCCATCGGGCAATAAAATATGCATGATATTAAAAAATATACATGATACACCGAAAAAAAAATGATCTCATAACTAGAATTTTATTTAAAAAGTTTGATTTTGTTTGAAAAATAATAATATTTCGAACAACCCGACGCTGTAGAATGTAGTACCAACCTACATTATTTACCTAAAGGAAGGCAAAAATTTTCAAGAAGGGAATTCACACTTCACAAAGTACCAACTCCATTAAAGGCTCATGAAAATTTTATTTCGTAAATCGATAAACGAATTCGATTAAGCGCCCTTGGCATTTACCAGAATCATTAATCGGCGCTTTGTACATGGTATATATCAAGTATTATTATCATTAAGTTACTAAGATATATGTGCGGTATTCATGTACAATTTTTATTAAGTACGAATTATTCGCGTCGATGAGTCCGTAATTGAAACAAGGTGATATATATTGTCAGAAAAATGGGACATCCGGTTTTTTTCAACAGTTTTCACCGCCAGGGGGGTAGAGGGAGGGGGTAGAATCCCGCGTGGGAACGAGACGGCACGATCAGACGCCGTCTGGGCGGAAAAGGGACGGAGGTATCGGAAGACGACCTGCGCGAGAGGGACAGGTAGCGACGTCGCGACGCTTCGGACGACCTTGCGGTCGCCATGGCAACCAGACACCCCCGAAAACCGACCCCCCCCCCAATTTTTATTTCAGTACGTGAAAAACCAACCCCTCCCCGAATGCTCATACAGACGAGACCGTGCCCCCGACGACAAAAACACCTCGAAATGTACAGGCAATTTTTAAGTGGTTCGACAAAAGGTCCGTTAACACGATTTGTCCCATTTCAAATTCATGCATTTGATATGGCCCTTTTGAAGGTAGTCAGAAAAGCCAAACCGACAAAAGAAAAGAGAAAATTCTTTTCATACCTCGGTGGTTTTGATCAGTTCAAGTATCACAAACATGACAAGGTTTCGAGTAAAAAAAATCTTTTCATTCGCTTAGTACTCATTTGTTGCAGAGCCTAGAGTACCACCCTTTTGACAATTGTTTCAGTATTGTCGACCTCGGAACTGTGATATTTTCGCTTCCGTATCTGGGGGTGTTTTGCAAGACTACGGGGGTAGTTTTCTTCCTCCCTCACACGGAACCAAAATGGGGTGGGATATTTTTGGACAAGCCGGTTATATTTTATTCATATGTAATTGTGTCTATGTGTCAAACGAGGGGGGTGTGGGGTGTTTTGCGACCTATATATCGATTATATAAACGGGATATATTTGAAACAATCGTATCAATGGCGGCGCATGGGTGTGACGGAAGCGAATTTCAGTATTTGGTTCGTTGAGATTTTGAGGGCGATTAGTTTTTTAAGTGAATGTCGATTTTTCATTCATTCGTAATATAAAATTTCTGACGTTGTTACAGTCGAATAAGTAGATGATATTTATTTTTTATTAATAATATAAAAATTTCGATTGAAACATAGAATGATCTGTTAAGCTTGTTATGAGACTGTTATTTTTGCACATTAAAATATAACTTATCAAATTTAATTCATTTAAACAGAAAAAAAAATTTGGCTTAAAATTTTGTAAAAATACTCAGCCAATTATTTTTTATATTTACATCTCATTTGACAAAAAAATATAAATATAAGGTAACTAGCTTAATGTCCCGCCGTTGGTCATAAATGTATATATATGAAGGAATAATCAATTTTTTTTATAATAATATCATGCAAAATTTCTGTAAGATGGGAAATGATTTAAAATTTGATTTGAGTCCCAGCCCGGCCAGACCATTCCTTTGTTTATAGTATAAACAAAATTTCTGCAAATCGGACTATGATAAGTGGTTTGAAATATCATCGAATTTAAACGTTGTAAAATGTTCAAGTGTTGGCCACAACCCATTTGTTTTAATATATTGCCATGAAGTGTGAATGAAGTAAATAAAATTTCTACACGCTCGGGCTATGGGAAACGGTTTTTAATATGAGTGATTATCAACGTTGTAAAGATTTTAGTATTGGCCACAACCCCTATTTTTATATATTGTCATAAAAAACGGACAAAGAGCCATCTAAAAATTATAGAAAACTGAAAAAAATCGTTGATAAATTTATGTTTTATTTATAGTATGTTATAGATTCTACGTAGTATATTGTTTATTGGTCGATAGCTTATAAACCTTCAACATATACGAACCAGTCGCTTCCTGAACTCCTATATTAATACAGCAGCCCGACTGTGGAACGATCTTCCTAATTCTGTGTTTCCACCTTCGTACAACCCGGGTCTTTTTAAAATCCGAATTAATAAACTCTTTTCTAGATTGCAAACCCCTCCCAACGCTACGTAGTGCGCTTCTTCGGAAGAGTATAATGGACCCAATTCCTAATAGCTGGTGTCCCCTTCGTAGACATGTTAAAAAAAACTATTTCGCCTTGTTACGACATCATCAAGACTGCTTTCTTCTAGACTATCTCCTTGCTAGGGCATCTTCAAAATTAATAAATAGCTATCGACCAATAAACAATAACCGTAGAATCTTCAAGGAAATAGCTATCGACCAATAAACAATAACCGTAGAATCTTCAAGGAAATAGCTATCGACTAATAAACAATAACCGTAGAATCTTCAAGGAAATAGCTATCGACCAATAAACAATAACCGTAGAATCTTCAAGGAAATAGCTATCGACCAATAAACAATAACCGTAGAATCTTCAAGGAAATAGCTATCGACCAATAAACAATAACCGTAGAATCTTCAAGGAAATAGCTATCGACCAATAAACAATATATGTAGAAACTTAAACATTCTGTTTTATTTTTTGATTTAAATTAAAATGGATTTCTACAAAGTGAATTATTCACAATTACATATGTATGTTTTATATGTATATCTCGATAACAGTTTCACCTATCGCGTCCAACACTATCCTATCCATATTTAATCCGGAACCAGCCGTATACAAACTTAAAAATTTTCATTGAAATCGGTTGGGCGGTTTCGGAGACTAGCGTGTACGAACATCGTGATACGAGATTTTTATATATTTAAGCCATAGAATAATAATAAAACTATAGAATACTCATTCCCATACAATACCTCGCTGAAAAAGTGAAGCCGTTTTATTGGCTGGCTCGTGTCAATATATGTATGACTCTGCTATAATTTAGCAAGTAATTTTGCTATTTTGCTAACTATTCCGTAAACAATTTTATTTATATTTATTTATTTATTTGTAAGCAGTTAAAAAATTCCCTTTTCGGAGAACATATTACGCAGACGGCCAAATGATTACTGAATGCTCGTAGCAAAATGTTGACCAAATTAGTCAACATAAAGCAGTCTCATTTACTGCAGGCTAAAGAGTATTCTATACTATTATAATTCTATGATTTTAGCAAACATTGGATTATTTTCCGTCAGTGAAAATTTATGGCGAATTTTGAAAAACTCAATTGAGACTGTTGCAACGATATTCTCCTATAATATCCCAACTTCGTCTCTATTATGATGTAAAAAAATTGGTCAAAAAATAAAATATTTCATCCTTTACATAATTTATCAACGAGAAAAGAGATTGTCTTTGTAAGGCGAAAAATGTCATCAAAAACAAAAACCATTGTCAAAAATACGAAATAAAGTAATTAGTAGGTACTTATTTTTACTTTGTGAATATTTAAATACGTATAACTTTTAATGTCTGATTTTGAACACAAATAAGCTTAATTGATCTGCTTTGTTTAATATGATGTCATAAATTATTGCTAAGAAAAATATATATTTATACAATAAATATGTGATCTACGTATGATGTATGTATAATATAAAACATTATCCTGTATTACGGGAAACTGTGAGGGTGGTACTGTCCTTCCATCTGACCTTGAAGTCCAGACGAGAGAAATCAGCTGTTCCCTTAGATACTCGGAATTATGTCAAGAAGAAAATTTAAATTAATATTCTCAAGGCAATTCTCCTACCAATGTCAACTCAAGGTCGCTCTCGTGTGGGCGTACACGTTATTTTGTAGTTTAACTTAAATCAAAAGATATTTTTTTATAGACTGGATATAAAAATGTAACTAAACATAACTACCTGGGTATCTTGGTTTATATTATTTAATACTTTGTTGTACCCGGCTTTTGCCGGATTTAAAAAATAATTTCTATTTTATTTATTTTTATTTTTCAATTGATGGTAAATTCACAGAATATATAACATAACATTATGCAAAAAAACCTTTAAATTTAAATATAATTCAATAAAGAATTTACATGTGAAATATAACAAATTAAAAAAAAACTATATAGACAAATTAAGTAAACAATAAATTAAGCGAGATGAAATAAGTACAATAACTACACAGAAAACAAATCATAATAAATTGTATAAGTAAAATTGATTGAAGAATCATGATTTACTATCTTTCAAAACTTACGTAAGGAATTTCATATACATATACGATATGAAAAAAAAACTGAGTTACGGTGAAGTTAAGATTTGTTTGATATTATAAATATGTGGTTTGTATTGTTTGTGATGGATGGTGGCAGAGCAGTTAGCGCGCTGGGTTAGTAATCCAGTGGTAGCGAGTTCGAATCCTGCCACGACCGATTTCGTTTGCCTATAGTACAAGCATTTATGCTTAATTTAGGGAATGTATGAAGATGTATGCCTAATTGTTACAAGGACATATTGATTGTTTACAAAATTAAACTTTTTTTAAACTTATTAATCTATTTAAACATTTTGTATTGGAATGCTTCTCTATATCAAATATTAATTTAACACGCACCCAGTAGCATATTGATACATTCTGGAGACGCATGATGTGTATCGTCTCACAGATCCAGACTGAAAACACAATTAAAATCTATGACTCCATCTAGGATCGAACCCGGGACTTTACGCTCTGGATATCTAACCATTTGAATTACGAAGGCCGACAATGTTTTAAGTGGCAATGAAGATCGTTAAAAAAAACTGATATTCCTTGTCATATTATGTAACGACAGACAAAGAATCTATATAACGAATCTTTTTTTTCTTTTGAGCGTTATTTTAAAGACGTTTGAAGACCAATTAAATTTAATTGAATAAACTCGCCACTTGGGCGCAAAGAAGCGTTTTTTTTAATATTTTTATTAGTGCTTTAGAGGTAATCACACTTATAAGTTTCATCGAGTTCTGCTGATAAGACTCATGAGGAAATGAGTGGGTTGTGGTCAACGCTAAACTCTCCACTACAAAATGAAGCTTCCCTGTCAATATTACACTCTAATATCAATATGAAATCAAATAACTAAACATTGTCAAACATAAAAAATTTCTCTTGTTACATACATATATTTTTCATTTAAAAAATCTATTATTATGAACATAATTTTTCACACGGTTGTATGTTCTTCTTTTAAAGTTGACCAACTTTGAATGTAGTTTTTTGAAGATTATTGATATTGTATAAATAGTTTAAATTTTATATGTGTTTTTTTTATTATTGGTTATATGTTGTTTTATATTGTTGCTGTACGCTGCACATGTGCTTTGTGTGTTTTGTAAAAGCCCTTCAAATGGGCGTTGAAGGAATAAAATAAATAAATAAATAAACAAAATTAAAATATCTCAAATTTCCAGGTCGTGAGAGCATTTTTTCAGTTTTAACAGATGAAATCATAGAAAAACATTGAGAAAAAATGAACCGTTGTGTATGGAAAACTAATTAGCTCTAAGTTTATGTACTTCACACGAATGCAATGAATATTAAGTTCATCAGCTTTTTAGTTTGATCTGTACAGAGGACACAAATTTTCATATGTATGTACGGCATAAGGCATACACACAAAAACATCACAACGAAACTCAAAGTATGCACTCTCTACATGATACCCATTGAGAAATTCATGTGAAAAAATACTCTTAAAAATTGTGAAATCATGACTACACTATTCTATAGTAGTAGAGAGTAAAAAACATCAAACTCTATAATTTCCAGGGGCCTCTGCAATCTGTATACAATGCGGATAGGAATATACAATGCGGATAGGAATATACAATGCGGATAGGAATGGATTGAGAGGCCGGGGCCGCCCAAGAAAGGGATGGCACGACCATGTGAACGATATTCTGAAAGACGGAAATGTTAGAAGCATGTACAATAGACGAACATGTATGAGACGATGCATGAATGTTGACGAGGCGATGAATGTGTGCCAGGATAGAAAGATATGGCGTTCGGTTCTCTCTGCCTACCCCGTAAGGGACATGGCGTGATGGTTTGTATGTATGTATGTATGCCTCTGCAATCTGTATAACACGTATTTTGTATTGGCGAATAATTGAATATGAAAGATAAAATATACCATCAAGCCGAGTCCTTCATGGGGTAGACAGAAAGAAACGAAAGCCATATTTTTTCTTTCTTGACACACATTCATTTAGAAGTTGTTTTTTTTATGAAAGAAAGATCAACATATTTAGTTTTATCAGATAGATTATATTATTAAACAGATTTTTAATTATCTCAATAGAGACGAAGTTGGAATATTTATTGTAGTAGAACCGGGAAATCAAGGCACCTACAGGGCTTACGACCTGTCATCGGCTGGTTTACGTGATCACTTTATGCGCTTGCGCAACGTTCACCAATTATGCCTTTTGTTATGCGGTGAACGTTGCGCAAGCGCATAAAGTGATCACGTAAACCAGCCGATGACAGGTCGTAAGCCCTGTAGGTGCCTTGATTTCCCGGTTCTCCTACAATAAATATTCCAACTTCGTCTCTATTGAGATAATTAAAAATCTGTTAAAAAATATCTTTGACTCCCGACAGGGAAAAAAAATCCAATGTTTGCGCATATGCAATAATAAAAATATTAGATTATATTATGTTAGGCTGGGTGTTTCAACAAAAGTATCAGTATTATCAGTAATAGTATAGTTAAAACACTTTGATTTCTTAAAATTGTTCAAATTGCGTGGTTAAAGGGCATTAGATTTCTATGAAACAACCAAAAGTTTTGAACAATTTTATGAAATCAAAGTATTTTAACTATACTTTTACTTTAATCTTTGTTCGAGAAACACAGCCTTAGTGTCTATAGAAAACTTTACGTTAAGAGAAAAAAAAAATATTTTTGTATTTTTCAAAGAACCTACATTATACTTATATTAATAGCTTAGGCATAGCTCCTTTAAAGTGTAGGCTTTGAAAAGTTTAATTATTTTTCTAAGCAGTTTTTTTCAGACTATATTTCAACCCAAGAACGTAATAATGTATTAATTATTCTTTCGTTGATGGAAAGATAACAAATGCTTCTCTCTACCAAGAATTATAAAATAATAAATTGAGAAACTTAAACATACGCCATTTCTTTGTCTTTTTTACTTCGTAATATTAGTTTACTGACCTTCTTGGATAGTATATTATCTTATCCAACTGTCGATTCGTTCAAGAGAATGAAATTCTTTGAAGGAAGAAGGCAGTTAAAATCCGCGTGTATGAAGGAATTGTATGCAGGGTCTACTTTTTTCATGGCTTTTCCAACTTTGAAGTAAAAAAACACCAATTTAGAGGCTTCGCAGCATGTAAGTTCCATATAAGGATTTACTCAAAATTCGGAGTAGAACATTTCGTGTGTCTGAGTGTGAGGGTGTATGTGTGTGTGTGTCTGTGTGTCTGTCCCCCCCTTACAACTTTTGATCCGTTCAATTTACAGAGCCCAAATTTCAGAATATATAAACAGTTATAGGCCTACAAAACTTTTATACTTAGAATTTTGAATTTTTGTTTCAGTCAGGGGTTATCCACTTTTGAATTTTTGGTTTATTTTTCCATATATCTCAGAAACGATTAAAGCTATAACGCTGAAAATTGGTAAAAACATAGAAAAATACAAAATCTCAAATAATGTTTTTCGAAAAAATTCCAGGGTTTCTCAAACATTTTTTTTAAGAAAAATATTTTTTTATGAGTTTAACTGCCTATATTTCCATTTTTTTTAAAAATATCGAAAAATGCCGAAACACCCCAACTAGATAATTTAATTTTATATAAAAAATATCACCATTGTATTAGCACATCTCAAATTTTTTTAACAATTTTTATAAAAATAGAATTTATTGACGACATTGCTTCATATAATTTGTATGGCAGTCGCCAATACACAATATGTAAGAAGACTTAATAGTTTGATAGGTACTTAATTTCCAAACATACATACAGAACCATCATGCTGTTTTCATATTCCGGGTAGGAAAAGAGGACTGACCTCCATACTGTCCTATCTTGACATACATACCAACATGGTGTTAAAATTTTCAATAATTAGGATTTATGGGTTTATATAGTTTGATTCTTATTCTTCAACTAAACATACTATCGCTATCGACAGTTGGATCTCATGTGTTACATGCAACTAGTTAATAACTGTCGTCGATCGCTTCTGTTATACACACAAGGTATTGCCAGCAAAAAATCAATTTAGTGTTTTATTTTCCAACGAAGAACGAAAGTGAAAGTAGAAAGAAACAAAAAAAAGTATCAAATAAATTGTATTAGTAGGTACCTGAATCATAAGATGTATTTAAATTAAATTTTAACAAACTTTTTAATTACTTTGTATAAATGATATTATTTTTATTGAAGCTATGCGATAGCTTCAAGAACTAATGTGGTTTATACAAAGTTATCAAAAATATATTTAAAATTTTGCTAAAATGTAGCACAAAGTTAATAATTCTATATTCGAGAATATTCATTTTAATTATATGAAAAATAGATCAAAAGCGACTGCCAGACTTACGTCATAGTAAAAAGGCTGTTTTTTTTTCGGTGTAAGGATACCACAGCTGGTAACAAAGGGTAGATAATATTATGAAACTTAATTACTGGAGGGTTTTCGGAGATAACAGCCTTCAATGTGTTGATTGCTATTTTAACACATCATTAACATTATTGTCACTCGGACTTGAAAATGCAACGTACCTATATGGCTCAAACGGTAAGGTAAAATATTTTGTAAGTCTAGCAGTTATTGTTTTTTGCTTTAAAACAATATTCAAGGCGAAACGTTCGTCCTAATGAAAGGAAGAAACAAGTAAAATTATAAACCTTTTTTGATTCTTTATCTATCCTTATCCGCTGAAAGGGTCAAGACTATTCATATTCAAATTATTGAAATAAGTATTATGTTTAGTCCCACTAATCAAAATAATTATCCAAGTGTCGATTTGTTCAAGATAATTTATTTCTTTCTATGAATCGACATTACTAACCATAGTCCCGTGTGTGAAAGAATTTTGTGTGGCGTAGTGGACATTTTCGTACTTAGGTCAAAAACCATGTACTCTCGCCCCGCAGCATATTTGTGTTTGACTGACGATATTTCCAATTTTTTTTAATAACGTCGAAACACCCAAATAGATAATTTAATTTTCTATAAAAAAATATACGAATTACAACAGTAGGTAAATCTGAAATATTTTTTGCTAAAATTGAATTTAGTGACGACATCGTTTCATACAACTAGTATACCAGAATATACAATATCTACAGGGACTCAATAGTTTGATACTTAATCTTCAAACACACATACATACCACCAATCTGTTTACATATTCGGGGTAAGAAAAAAGCCCTGACCTCCACACTATCCCATTCTGGCATACATGTATTTATAGAAAACAAAATATCTAAAATATTCAACTTATACTTTGGTACGTATTATATTATTCATACTATCACCATCAACAGTTGGATCTCATATTATGTCAAATGCAACTAGTCTTATTCGTCAACAGGTGCTTCATTCACAAGAAGCTACATTATTTTAGACTATGATAATTTTCATATTAATATTTACAATTCTTTTTTCTTTCTTTTTATCATTCCTTCATCTTATTTATTTAATAATGCTTCTCGGGCAACTAACAGATACTATATCAAATATTAATTAAACATACACCATATAACAAGTTGTCACATTCTAGAGACTCTCACAGATCCAGACTGAAAACACAATTAAAAAACTGTGTCTTCACCGGGAATCGAACCCGGGACCTTTCGCTCAGGAACCAGATACCCAACCCACTGAGCTACGAAGGCCGACTTATAATAATAGTTCAAGATTTAATTGCATTATATATAACGTACCGTAGCCATTTTTCATACAGGATTTTCCATAGATTTTTATTAATAAAACTATTACAAATATAGGAATAGTGTTCTAGGAAAACTATATTAAATATTCTTTGTTCTTTTATTTACATATTTCAGAATTATATGTACATGTTTTTGGGTTTTATTGTTGGTTTCGTATAATTGTCATGATATATTATCTCTAGGTGTTAATATAATTCAAAATGATCATTTTCCTTTTAATATTTTCCTTTCAAAAATCTGTATATTATTGTTAAACCTTACCTACATAATCAGCTGTGATGCGTATTCTTTAAAAATAAAATAAAAATAACTCTCGGCTTTGAAATACCAAGATAAAACTTTGACATAGGTCTCGCAGTATCTAGGGATATGGGTCGATAGACTTTAAATAGATTTTGTAAAAAATATGTATACCAGAAATGATCAATTATCTGTCTTTAAAAATGTCCATGTCTCACTTGCATACAACAAACAGATCACATCAAATTACGCTACAGCATCACAAAGCACTTCCCAATAAGTAGGACGATTATTGCCAAAGGTCAATATTCTGTGTTGCCTGCGCACAGGAACTAAAATATCTTATTGCGAGATAAAGCGATTGTAAATGTCAAAATAATTATTATATAAAACTTATTAAATAGAATCGGTATCAAATTTATTGTAATTACAATATAAGTAAGGAGAATAATTTTATTTCGACAAAGGCCTTTAACAAATTTCTTGCGAACTCCTAAATTCAAAGGAAATTCAGGGAGTACCTAACTTGATTTGTCTAGGTACTTATAAAAGTTCACCGACTTGGGTTTAACTTGACACACAGAGGCTGTGATAAGTGTAGAGGTCAACAAACTGAATTTGATGGAAATAAAATATTATAAATTAATTCTAAGTCACCTGGATATTTTGCTTGACAACGAAATTCCAAGAAACTATGAAACACAGGAATTAAAGTAACAAGAAAAAAACTTCACTGCACTTCAAACAAAATTTTCACTAAAATTTATACAAAAACATAATTTAAATTAAACTGTCAATTTTTGTTGCTAAAATCATAAACAAAGTTTCATCTGTGGTCAATTCAGAGAAGTTCACAAACAAAAATATATCCCGGGTTCGTTGTACGCAGCCTAAATAGATGCTCGCACGCCGTGCACTTGTTATTCGCGTTTTTTCAAAACTAAAATTGCACGATTGTCAAATGAGGCACAACAGCTCAAAACAGACCGCTCACCCCATCGATGTCAAGAAATCGAATAGAAAAAAAGCTGTACATAGCTTCGAAACATTTTTTTCGGCAACCACCCCCACGAAAAAACCCACCCTCTCAAGAATTACGGCACGCGTCACCCATCCCAAGCGAGGAAAATCCATAAAAAAATCTATATAAGTACCTACCCGACATTTTTTTATATATCTACACTGACGGGGTAAAAAAATCGTACCACCATCCCCCCTTTCCCCAGTCCCTTGTTCCGACTCATCCCGCTTTTAAAAAATACACCCCTCCTACCCCTACAGAGCTGTGTGGCCTTTGGAAAATGACAAACACGCGTAGACGTCGCTTGGGTAGCGATAGGAGAAACGAAACCAGTCCGGTATTCCTCGCATCCCTTATCACTAGATATCGTCCCGTTTTCTGAACCCGTTGATTATAGTGACTTCCATCCACGACGTCAATGCTCCAATAAACACTGCTCAGTACCGTTGAATCCGATGAAAAGGCCTTGTTTGTTGAGTCCGCTAAAGTATATTTAATCACTGAAGCCTTTCGATCTGTACAAGGCATTCCTTCATAGAGGCGAGAAATTGGGTGTAGTCACAGTCCTCAGAAATGAGTCCAAAATAAAGGAGGAGATTACAAATTAAATTGTAACTTATGATATTTTTATTTTATTGAGATATCTTCACAGATGTTCAATGATTATGTCGAGTCTGTAATATAGATGATCCATTAAAATGAGTTTCAAATTATGCTGTGATCCTGTTAATACGACTTCTATGAAAAACAGGATAAAAGTCCACTGATTTAATGTATGTATATAACGTAGAAAAAGAGATCAAGACAGATAAAATGTTTGATTATCCGCTGAGCCTTTTGGGGTTATAATATCATGATTTCGACACTAAAAACATAATCAAGTAGATCGAATATTTTTTAATTGCATATATGTACACATTGGATTTTTTTCAAGAATTGTGTTCTTTTTCATAAACTATTTTTCCACCGTGTAAGGAGAATCGATAATCAGGAACTCAAGGAACGTGTTTGGGTAAATGGAACAACAGCAAAATTGGACTTGCCTCATTTCCAAAACAGAGTGTACTGTCTGGATATGAGAGTATACTTATAAACACACGAAGGTACATAC
Organism: Molanna angustata; assembly: GCA_963576475.1. Lineage (NCBI taxonomy): Eukaryota > Metazoa > Arthropoda > Insecta > Trichoptera > Molannidae > Molanna > Molanna angustata. The sequence goes on along the minus strand of OY754979.1, from coordinate 8,940,533 downwards.
ATGTTCATAAGTGTATGATTCTATATTGTACAGATATGTACGTACACGTCTTGTTCAGATAAGTATTTTGTAGGTACACGTGTTTCCCCCATACTTTCATTTTTTAAACTTTTGAATTTTTTTATTCCTCACATAACTTTCACTCCAATATAGACAATTTCAAACTTAAATAATTTATTTTCATAATACTAAGATGGCTTCCATAGTAATTATATTTGTCTTCTTTATTCGTGATTAGTAAAAAAAAACTTTCTTTTTTACTCAAATTGAAATAGGTAAAACCAGCACCAAAAAGCCTTAAGATAATTTAATTTTCAAATTCGAGCGTGCGGCATGGTGGGGATATTTATAATGTTGGCAAACCGGAGGGGTTTGCCGCTTCGTATCCCCAACAGTTTCTTGTCAAATTATTGTTCTCTAGGACGATTGTAATAAGAAATTGCCGTTTGGAAACCATCACTGGATATGCAAGATCATGATCAAAACTCGATCGAGTATGCAAGACCATTACCAAGACTTGATCGAGTATGCAAGACCATTACCAAGACTTGATCGTGTATGCAAGACCATTACCAAGACTTGATCGAGTATCAAGACCATTACCAAGACTTGATCGAGTATGCAAGACCATGACCAAGACTTGATCGAGTATGCAAGACCATTACCAAGACTTGATCGAGTATGCAAGACCAAGAGCAACACTCAATCGAATATGCAAGACCATGACCAACACTCGATCGAGTATGCAACACCAAGGCCATATTAGTAAATGCTTATCACTAATCAAAAATTAGTTTTAGTTTTTTTTTATTTAATTCCGGAAACAGACAGTAAGTATACACATATTCTTCTTGGGGTAGGCAGAGAGAATCAAACGACACATTTTCTATCTTGATACATATTCACAGCCTCGTCAACAGATGGGTCGATGGCAGAGCGGTTAGCGCGCTGGGCTAGTAATCCAGTGGTCGCGAGTTCGAATCCTTACTTACTTACTTACTCAGCCTCTTCTTGAGTCCAGTATTGGACAAAGGCCTCCCGCTTGGAATTCCACTGGTCTCCATCCTGTGCCATCCTTCGCCATTCAGGACCTGCCACTTTTTTGATGTCATCGGACCATCTGGTCTGGGCCTTCCCACGCTTCTGTTTCCCGTTCTTGGCCTCCAGTCCATCACAATTTTTATTCTACTCCTGTGTTCTTCCTAATCCATTCATTAGTTTAATCCTGCCTCGACCGATTTCGTTCACCTATAGCACAAGCATTTATATGCTTATTTTAACGTAGGAAGATGTATATGTACTTGTTTAACAAGGACATATTCATTTTTTATAAAAAAAAAATAAAAAAAAAAAAACTTTCGTGCATCGTCTCAAACATTTCTTTCAGAACTTTAAAAATATTCCATCTCAATGTGTTAACTTTCATTGTATTAACATCTTTCTTCGTCTCACGTTCTTTCCTTATGCCGTCATTAGGTACCCTGTCATACATCGTTCTATTACGAATAATTCTTAGCGATCTCATTTTAATGGCATTTATTCTGACTTCTGCCACGTCCAAGCTTCACTAGCATTTGTCAAGGTTGGCACTACGATTGCGTTATTAATAGCAACTTTGGCATATTTTCATACGTTGCGATCATTCATAACTGGTATAAGTGCTCCATTCACTATATTTCCTGCCATTACGCTTTTTTAGATATCCTTATCAGGCATTCCATTCCGTTGAAACATGCTTTCCAGATAGATATACTATTAGACTTGCTCGAGCCATTCGTTTTCTACTTCCAAAAATAAAACATAATAATATAGAAGTACCTACATATAGAAAGAACTAGTAAATTTTCCTAAAGAAAAAGTTTAAAGAAAGTACACAGTAAAAATGTACTTTATTAAAAAGCATTTTGGGATTGTACCTTTCAAAAAAAAAATGTGTGTCTATTAATTATTATGTAATGGAGAGTTTAGTATTTTTGCCAAATAGGCTAGGCATATTAGGATTTTCAGACGCAAATTTTGCTATAGTTTTTATTTTCGAAATTAAAATTTGGCGTCACACCTTAAGAATTTCGCGGCACACAAAAATGCCACGGCACGGTGGTTGAAAATCAATAGGGTAGTCTTCCAAAAAAGAAAACGTTATTTATGAGAAATGCACTGTTATACAAATGATATAATGTAATAAATTGTTACAACAGTCAAGTATTACAGCAAGGGCGATTTCGGCGAAAACGGTGAATTTCACTAGATATGGAAATATGGCCCCTTTTGGGTGGACTCTAGCGACGAAACGGTTAGTCTTACAAAAAAAACTTGTTTACAAGAAATATAGTAAATTTTGTCTACTTTAATTCTGTCTTGAACGATTTGTCGAAAAAATGCTTTATTTTTGCGATATAGGCCGAAAACCAAAAAAAGTGCCATAATTTCGTGAAAAAGTGCCCAAAAAACCATATGAAAATTTGGTCCCTTTTGGGCGCGCTCTAGCAGTGAAACGATTAGTCTTACAAAAAAACGTTTTGAATAAGAAATATAGGAAATTTTATCTAATTTAATATTGTTTTCAATGATTTGCCGAAAAATTGCTTTATTTTTGCGATATAGGCCGAAAACTGAAAAAAAGTGCCAAAATTTCGTGAAAAAATGCCCATAAAACAAAGTTCCGGGCAAAATTTTTGCCCGCAAATTCGTGTTCAGCGACCCAAAATACACAAAGGGTGAGAAAATAAAAACTATAGCAAAATTTGCATCTGAGACCCTATTTTTTTGCTAATATGCCTGGCCAAAAACTGAAGTGATGATTTAAAAATTCGACTTCAAAATTAATGTATGTCAAGATAGAAAAAATCTCTGAATTCACTTTTAAAGAATGTTTTGCTATTTTATCATAAATTCTAACAAAATGAGAAAATCTCAATATTCAGACCGTGAGAGCATTTTCAAAGTTTCAACAGATGAAATCATACAGAAAAAATTAACCGTTGTCTATCGAAAATTAATCAGATCTAAGTTAATGTACTTCACACGTATGGTATCAATATGAATTTCATTGGCCTTTTATTTTGGTCTGTACAGAGGATACAAATTTTCATATTCATATACGGCATACGGAAAACGGCATACACATAAAAACATCACGACGAAACTCAAAATATGCACTCTCTACATGATACCCATTGAGAAATTGATGCAAAAAATACGCTTAAAAATTGTGTAATCACTACATTCCACTATTCCATAAAAGTGGAAAGTAAAACATCTCGTCGAATTGATAGCCTCCTGCGTTTTGGAATCGGTTAAAAACTAGGCGTACAAGCCTATGCACATATCACAATCGTTTCAAGTATTAGGTATGTGAATGAGCGAATAGTGTTTTCATTTCATGATAATATTTTATATGTAATATTTTCTTTGAAAGCGCAAGAAATCAAAATGTGAGAGCTTTGTACGATAGCGAGAAATTGAAATGTATAAATAATTCATTTTGAACGCTCCAACCGGAGGACCGATTCAAAATGGCGACATAGCCAATAATAAAACACGGTTGGTACCTACATACACAGTTTACATAATATGTATTATAGTCTATACCTTGACAAGAACAAAAGAACATACCTACGGGTGTCTTTTGTGACTCTTGAAGAACAAATATTCCAACTGTCGATTCGTTCATGAGAATTCAATTCTCTTAATGAATCGACATTATTAAGCCAAGATGCGTGTACGAAGGAAAATTTTGTATGGTGTAGTGGACTTTTTGCATGCTAATAACACGAACTAGAGGCCTCGCAGCATATATGTTCCCGTACATGGATTTACTCAAAATTCGGAGTAGAACATTTTATGTGAGTTTTGTGTATCTGTGTGTGTGTCCCCCCTTATAACTTTTGATTCGCTCAATTTATAGAGCCCAAAATTTCAGAATATATATAAAGTTATTGGCTTACAAAACTTTTATACTCAGAATTGTCAATTTTTGTTTCAGTTAGGGGTTATCAACTTTTGAAATTTTGGTTTATTTTTCCATATATCTCAGAAACCATAAAAGCTAGAAAGCTGAAAATTGGTATGAACATAGACAAATACAAAATCTCAAATAAGTGTTTTAAAATTCCAGGGTTATTTTGTTTGCACATCTCAAATTTTTTTTAACAATTTTTATAAAAATTGAATTTAGTGACGACATTGTTTCATACCATTTGTATGGAAGTAGCCTACTCACAATATCTAAGAAGACTTAATAATTTGATACTAATCTCCAAACATATATACATACCATCATGCTGTTTTCACATTGTGGGTAGGATCAAAGGACTGACCTCCATACTATCCTATCTTGACATACATACCTAGGTACAGTGTTGTATAGAAAACCAAATATCTTAAAATATTAAATAATTTGTATTTATGGGATTATAGTTTGGTACTTATTCTTCAACTATACATACTATCGCTATCGACAGTTGGATATCATGTGTTACATGCAACTAGTTTTATTAGTATGATACACAAAATATCTTAAGATAGTTCCACTTTTAAAGTCTTCCAGAAACATGAGATCTCTTAAATGATTGATTTTGTTAGAGACTTTTGAATGAGGAATTGTTTTTACATTGTTCTTCTTCTTAGACATGTTCGATCCACTGCTGGATAAAGAAATATCTCTTCTTAACATTTCCATTCGTGTTTACATTAAATAGTACAAAAAACCTACCTTAATCCTTGGAGCTTCTTAAGGGCCAGGGTAAGGCAATGTAGACAGATCAAATGCAAACTTTGTTAACTATTGTATGAGAATGAAAGTCCTTAAAGATTACAATCGTGTGCGCCCAAGTAAGTGTATTTGAATCGAGCGTTACATAAAAAAACTATGGTTTATTTGATTTTACAAAAAAAGTGAGAACATTTTGTGAAAACGTATCAAGCCAATGTTTAGATTTATGAAATACCTATCATTTAAAAAAAATAATGTTTCTAAGCCTTATAAATTGTGAGTTATGGATAAAAAATCTGAAAAAACAGGTATTATAAAAAAATATTACGAAAAAAGTACACAAGATGAAAGAAAGTGTATCTAGCCAATGTATAGACTAATATTGAGAGAATTATATATATTTTTATTGAAGACGTAACTTTTAAGAGTACGGCGTAATGAGCATCCAAAAAGTACCTCGGAACCTATCCCGTCACCTTAATCCTGGGAAACCGATTTTAGTCATATAAGCGGTCTCCTTTCGTCTGAAGTTAGTTACGAAAAATCTATCTGTTGACTTTTGTAGCTCAGTTAGCTTGTTTTAATTGTATTCTCAGTCTGGATTTATGAGACGACGATTAATATCATATGTCTCTAGAACTTAGTTGCTCGAGAAGCGGTAGAATACAATCTATCATCAAATTTCTACAAAAAATAAAAAAATAGCACATTGAAAATATATTCAAATGAAATATAATGTCAATTTAATAGGGCATTGATTTTTTTTTTCGTAATACCTACTTCGAATACAATAGAAATTTCAATAAATTTTTCTCTGCTGGAATTCGAACACAGAACGCCCGAGAAGTTTAACGATTTACCACTGTGCTACATACATAGATCAAGATTCTACACACATATATTGAAATATATATTAATATATATTTCAATATATCTGTGTATTTATATGTAAATTGAAATTTATTTGGTGAAAAGTCATATGATATGAAGTCGTAAGTCCTGCGTGGGAAGATGTTCGTTGTGGCCAACAATACACATTGCTATTGAATAAAAGGGTAGGTAGAGATATCGACCACCATATCTGCACTTCACTCTGTATAATAACATTTTCATAAAAGTCAAACTCCGGCGTCGGATACGTCCATTATAATTGCCATAAATAACGCCCATAAAACGTATTAAAAAATATCTAGTGATAGAGAAAATAATATATTTTTATGGACGTTGCCTTATTCGAAGTTAAAATAATAAAAATTTAAATTACATAATTGTCGAACTGTAGCGCCAGTGATGATGATAATGTTTAAACAATACGTAAATATAATATTTTTCTGACAAAATTTTAATGTACATTAACAAAGGAAAGTTTCTTCTCTATGACTTTATTTGTTAAGTCGTCAAATCACGCCATGTTAGGCAAAGATTACCGATCGTCACAATTTTCAATCTTGACGAGCGATCATTGCCTCATCTAAATATATATAAATCGTCTCATACAAGTCATTTTATGGTTCAAGCTTTGGTACTTCTTCTATCCAATAATGTATAGCTGATTTTATTTTATTATCATAAATAAAATTTCGTTCAGACGGATGTCAGTTTCCAATCATTCGGAATGTCAAAAAGATTCATAGATTCAAAAATACTACATCGAATATAAGATAAATTCCCCCTCAACTTTCCAACATAGCAAAAAATTCATATAATCTAGGTAGAGACTGGCAAAGAGAACTCCAAAAGAGTTTTTTTCTTCGTCGGTTGGTCGGCCTGGAAAAACGAATATTTGAGTTGGCGCACGTGTACGTCGAGTCAATGCCCCGCCTCAAGTTCCAGGAATTTTTCCTCCCTAAGTGGGTTGATAAAACTTCGTATAAATATATTAAGGCAGGTGGGTATTTAAACATTGAGTAAACAGAAACCAACGAGTATTATAATTTTATACATCAAATAGGTACATTGTCGGCTATCATGGCCCAGTTGGTTAGACATCTGACACTGTTTTTAATTGTATTAAATTTTTAGGCTGGATCTGCGAGACAATAAATATCAATAAGCAAATGATTATGATTTTCAAATCAAAACTTTCCCAGTTTTTCACGTCGGGGTCAACACTTTTGGTTTCAAAATAAGGTGGTACAAACCTTTGTATAAGCGGGTTACTAAAAAGCGTCCTCAATTTGAGAGAATGATTCTGAGAAACTTGTTCTGGGTTTGTGATGGCGGGAGTATAATATTTAGTTTGAAGATGGAACATTGTCATTTTTTTTTAAGCACTCCAAATATAAACGTACGCGTAGGTTGGTCGTAATCATGTATTAGGTAGGTGTATGGATGAAACATGTTTCCAGGTCCAATAATAACTTCGAGAAGCTCGTCGAAATGGAAAGCGTGAAGAGTTGAAGACCCAGAGGTCACTAACTGACACGATGGAGTAGGTACTACATTGTCAAGTCCGCTACAGGTTCTTTAATTATCGAAGTCCTTCGATTTACCCAGAATTCTCCTGCTTGGAGGCCAATCTTGGAGGAGGATTGAATCGCCATCCTCAGTCATAAGGCCAAGGAGAAATAAGAAGTTGAATTAGAAAATGAACACATGGATACGGATAAGTCTATCCAAAAATAAATAAAGTATTGAAGTGTTTTTGTAGAATTATTAAAGATTTGAGTGTTCGAAGTATCCGGGTAGCAGGAAAGCAGTATAGGTTTATGACTGCATCAAGACTGGCGCAGTATTCTACGGTGGTGGTGAACGGGCCATCAAACCGTTTTATATCGTGCCTGACCCAGACAAGAGGGAAAACCTTGGAAAACATAAATGCAGACGAAGCTTTCCGAAGCCATACGAAGATTGCCGAAGCGATAAATGAACGATGCCATGGCTCAAAATAAGGCGACCGTAATCTTACGCTATATCGGGACAAATTTTATGTTTTTAAATGTTTCCCATTTTATTAACAATTTAATATCAAATAAAATATACTATTATTAAATTCACCCTTATAATATTATTTTCTAACAATAATCTGCATTATTTCCAGAATTTAGAAAATTTAATGGAATAAAAATGGTAAAAACATACTTAAAAATTGATTAGCAGGCAATTCATTCATTCATTCATTCATTCATACCATCACGGCATATACCACAATGTGGGGTAACCAGCGAAAGGTGTGCGGGTGTGCATTGCCTTATAAAAGGGAGCACAACATATCTATATATACCCACACACCAGTCTCGTCTCACCTAAAAAGGTATTATATTCAGAATGAGATGTTATTGTTGCCTGTTGTATTTTCGATTACCCGGCTCTTACGGGACATTCGAAAACAATAATAGAAAAGAATGGAAGCACTATTCTAAGCCGGTGCCTCACAGCTAAATTTGTTGAAAATTATCATCAATTTTTCTCAATAGACTTAACATTAAATGTATTCTTCTCGAAATCAGTTTTATTATAACTATTATTCTTAAATTTTCCTAAAACAGCCAAAATAAAATTTACAGATCGATAAAAAAACTGAGAGTATGAATATTTACCGAGTCCGGTCGTTTTTCTATCTGTGAATGCATATTTTTTCATATATTTTATAAAGTTTTCATACTTTTCGATTTCGATTAAAATTTCTTAGAAAAAAAATGTTTTGAACCTATTTGTATGTTGAAATATTATGCGTTGTAGTTTTAGTTATTTATTTATTTCTTTATCACACCATTTAAATAATCTTCATTAAAAATAGATAACTGCTGCCCAACCAGGTATACCTGTTATAGGGCTAGCAGTGTGCATATTATTATATTTCACAGGAGTAACTATTTGCATTTTTAAAAGTATCTAAACAATATAAACGTAACTATTGTACACAGATTAAGAAAAAAAAATGGAATTCAAGTCATCATGATATGCATATACATAATATTGTAAATGTAGGTATCTTGTAATTTTTATTTGTTAATTGCACAAATAATCTGGAATAGTATTTCTTGGGAATACTGAACTGACAGAGCATAGATATGATCCGTCAGTCAATTCTTTATTCAGTCGAGCCTCAAATCAAATCAAGACAGCACAAAATTTATAAAAACAATTAGGATTTTTTGCAAAAAAGTAAATAAAGAAAATAAAAATATCAATTATATAAATTATGTCTTTTTACACTACGATGTCGAACATTTGATGTATTTTAGTTCTCCCGTAGTTCATGATGTATTCGGAACATTTTCTTTTAAATGATTTCAGCGATACTATTTCTTTTAGTGATGTAGGCAACATGTTATAAATTTTGGTGGCAATGAAAATAAAATGTCTTTGACCAAAAGTAGTTCTCATGTGTGGTATTGCATAGTTTGTAGCGGTGCTGGCTCGTGTAGCTATAGATTGTTGTGTTTTCGGGTAAACTAATTTATTTTTATGAAAATTTGTTAGTACATAATGTAAAAATAGCCAGAAGCTCGGACGAGAAATGGACAAAGAGAATGCTGACTTGGAGACCTCGTATGACAAAGAGAGGTGTGGGGCGGCCGCAGCTGCGGTGGAGGGACGATATAACAAGATATGCTGACACATCCTGGATGTAAACTGCACAGTACAGGACGACGTGGAGTCAAATGGAGGAGGCCTTCGTTCAGGAGTGGACGGAAATAGGCTGAAGAAGAAGAATGTAAAAATATTTGTTTCGGATCAAAAACTTTAAATTCATTGTATAAATCTTTAGTGGGGTAGTCAAGGTAAAAAAATACATTTCTTAAATGATTCAATAGAATAAAAAAAATATAGCTCTTTGACCCGGCCCAAATTGCTTGAAAAAGTGTCATCTTACTGAATATATGGTGTACTTAAAATGTGATTTTATTAAGATTAAAAATATGTTATACCAACATGGTATAACTTATATATTGTTCAATGCGACGTAAAACTGTATTATACACATTTTTATTGAGTAGGTTGTGATATTTTGTAATACGTTATGAGTTATTTTTTTTTATATCCAGTTATGAGTTTTAAGATCTAAGTTTAGATAAATCTAAGTTATCTTTTTTGTGCGTGGGTTTTTTTAGCGGTAGCTGAAAAAAAAAACATGAAAGTAGAACAAATAATGTTGAAATAAAATCTTTGAGAGGAATGCTAATCAAAATGACATATTATGACAAAATTATTTTAAAAATTTGAAACTTTGTTAAAAACATCGACATCTACATATTCCACTTGAGCTATGATGCTTACCGAAGGTCGATACGGGGCAAATATGGGTAGGCGAACTCTGTGACAAACTCCTTATTCCAATCCACATTTTTTTTTATCCTTTTCCTTTCTCCCTAATTTAATTTCTTTCCTTCATGCTTTATATTGTGTTTGTCTTTTGTTACAGCTTTATTTTGTAATTTTTTTTTTCTTATTTAATGCTGAATTTTGTTTTTTTTCCTAATGATTAAATTTAACGCTTAATGCTGTATTTTTATAAGTATCTTATTGTGTAATATTTTTATTTTTTCTTTCTCAAAACATTCTTTATCTTGTTTTTTTTGTGTGTACATTTTTTTTTAATAATTAGGCAATGTTTGTTAATTAGGTTTTATACTCGTTTGTTAATTAGGTTTGTTAATTCGAGGAAACAATCTTGGCATAAGTGTAAAATAATTTCCTTTTGTTTAAGATTATAAGCTGTATGTTTCCCAAATAAATAAATAAATAAATAAAAATGTAAGACAAAGAAATATGATATGATGAATGTATTGATCATATATTATATAACTGTACCAATCAACTGTTAGGCAACGCCTAAGAATAGTGCTTTCATTCTTTTATATCATTAGTAAGAGCCGGGTAATCGAAAATACAACAGGCAAATTAACATTTAACATACTTCAGAAATGAAGTATACCACCAATTCTGAATATTGACTTTTTAAGTCAGACGAGCCCGGTGTGTGGAGATACACATATGTGTCTTGCTTCCTTTTAGAAGGTAATGCACACCCGTACTCTTGTAGTTGGTTAACCCACATCGTGGAAATGCCATGATGGTATTATGGCCCAAGTGATTAATATATGGCATTATGAAACTTAAAGCCCGTGCAACTATTGAAATAATTAAATTTCCTGGCCATTATTTTATTTCATTTTATTTTCATTTGGAAAACATTCAGCAGTGAACATAAAATCAATCTATAAAAAAATTTAATCAATAAAAATACTGCCAAGAGAGTTTCCATAATTATTTATATAAATCGAAAAGCAGAGACCGGTACATACATAGGTACTTACGTGCCTTCATATCAGGAAACATGAAATTTGATATTTTTATTTTCAAATTGTTAAAAAGGCACATCACTTTCACAAAATGGCTCTGAATAATTATAAAGTTTTCATATGTAATAAAATATCTGAATAAGAAAAAAAAATAAACTTCATTTCATGAAAATTCTCGAAATTTCCATAAAAAATTTAATACTTCGTGGAGTGATTTGGTAGTAAAGTCTACGCCTTATAGTTTTTTAGAAATATAACGTAAATGTAAAAAATCAGGATATGCTTATTATTTTTCTACAAGAATAAATACAGAACATAATTAAAAAGATAAGGCATATTTTTCTTTATAAATATCCAAACTAAATAAGTTATTTTTTTCAAAAAAGATTCGTTTTGTAGTAATGATGCAATATCAAATTGAAAAAATAGGTACGTTGGCAGCAGTCGCTTCCTTAAAACACATATAACATTAAAATTCTTCATTTTATGTATGTAGGTACAGTAAACAGTTTATATTTGATTGAGCTGAGTGCACTGATGAAGGAGGAGGCTAGACTATAGAAGGAGCCATGTAAGTAACTATATAATTTATTTATTTATTTATTTATTTATTTTATTTTGGGAAACAAAACAGCTGTTACATGTTTTACATTAATAAAAAAATAACAATCAGGAAAGTAAGCCAATTACATTGTTCCACAGAATAATATACATAATAAAAGACAATTCAGTACAAAGTCAAAGACAAAAGTGTGGTGTAAGTGTACAATTGTGATGTGTGTGTATGTGTGTGTGTGTGTATGTGTGTATTTTATGAAGCGAGGGTGGGACATGAAGAAAGGTAGGAGAGGAGGAAAGGGTGAGTTGTCATATTAATACAGTATTGGACATACCAAAAATTGTACAATTTGGTACATAAAGTATTCATTATAATATTGATGTTAGTTGTTTTTTTAATGAATGTAGGCTATTGTTAAAAATATCTGGCTTATGATTAAGGTTATTGTACATATTGCAGCTGCGGTTAATAAAAGTGTTGTTTGCATAGTTTGTTCTTGAGTATTTAGTGTAAAAGAGGAGATTCTGGCGGTTTTGTCTGGCGGGGCAGTTGAATGGGATTTGTCCTATGAGATACGGACTATCTATTTGGTTGTTAAGTAATTTATATAGGAAACATATATCAGTTATACCCCTTCTTTTGTTAAGTGGTAACATTTGGTGATGTTTTAAAGATTCCTCATAACTGATACCAAATCGCCTAGTTCTAAAATCGAGGTGTTTGATGAATTTTTTTTGGATTCTTTCTATGTTATTTATGTGCAACTTATAATGAGGATTCCATACAGTGGTTGCGAATTCCACGTGACTTCGAACATATGCGTTAAATAAAATTTTTAGACAGTCAATATTCTTAAATGGTTTGGTCACCCTTAGGACAAAGCCTAAACCCTTGTAGCTTCTACTAATAACATTATTAATGTGGGAAATAAAGTTAAGCTTATCGTCCACAATTACTCCCAGGTCTTTTGCCTCGGATTTACGGGAGAGACTGGAGTCATTGATTTTGTAAATGAATTCGATGGGAGTTTTTATTCTTTTAAATGTTACAATGAAACATTTTCCGGTGTTAAGGTAAAGATGGTTTTTTTTGCAGTATTCGGTGAGATTGTCAATGTCATTTTGTAGTTGTAGGCAGTCTTGAGTTGATCGAATAGTTTTAAATAATTTAGTGTCGTCAGCAAATAGAATTATTTCGGAATTTTTAATACAAGTGGATATGTCATTTATATATATAAGAAAGAGCAAAGGTCCAAGATGAGATCCTTGAGGAACTCCGGATGGTGTAGGTCTAAAGCATGATGTAAACCCTCTCACAGCAACTGCTTGAGATCGATTCTTAACATAAGATTCAAGCCATCTATATAGATTACCGCGTATGCCGAAGTTCCAAATTTTTAATAACAAAATGTCGTGGTTAATCTTGTCAAAGGCTTTAGCGAAATCCATGTATATCGCGTCAAGTTGGTAATTCTCATGTAGAGCTGATATTGCGACCTGAGAGAATTCTAAAATATTTGTTTCAACTGATCTTTTACAAAGAAATCCATGTTGCTTTTCGGAGATTGCAGTCCTAATAATTGGGTTAATTTGGTCTACAACAATTTTTTCTAATATCTTACTGAATAATGTCAGCTTAGAAATCGGTCTATAGTTTTCAATATTATTAACATCGCCGTTTTTGTGGATAGGGGTAATGAGTGCTCTTTTCCATATATTTGGTAAGGAGCCCTCGCTAAAGGTTCGTTGGAAAATTATAGCTAGGGGAACGGAAATTTCTGCAGCGCACTCCTTTATTAATATTGCTGGTATATTATCACAACCTGGTCCTTTGGTAACATTTATGCTTGCTAGGTATTTATACACCATGTTGTGGTTTATTTCAATATTTTCTAAGGTGATGTTAGGATTAAATTCGGCTCGAATTTGATCTGTTAATGAAATTGGTGTGTCAAGAAAGACTGAACTAAAGTAGTCATTAAATGCATTGCATATTGATTGGCCATCATGAACAGTTAATTGATTGTAGTTCATTGTGCTTGGTAAATTATTATTTGCGGATCGCTTAGATTTTACAAACGACCATAGTTTTTTGGGACTTTGTTTGATAGCTGATTCTATATTGGTTAAATACTGTTGGTAACACAGATGTGTTATACGTTTTTGTCGCGCACGTAAGATAGAAAATGATTGATAGTCGACGGGATTTCCAAATTTTCTCCAATTTTTATGGTATTTTGATTTTTCTTTAATAATTTTAATGAGTGATTTATTAAACCACGGAGGATAATTCGTCGTTGAGGAGATTATCTTTGTTGGCACACAGTTTGATGTTAAGTTATTTAGGACATTGTAAAATATAGTTAGGGAATCCTCTACGTTTAGGTTAGTTAACTGTTCTTCCCAATTCATGTTCCGTAATTCTGTCCTAATTTTATTATAATCAGCTTTATGGAATAATTGTATTTTCCTAGTATTTTGGTTTAGGGTTTTATTAACAGAGTCATTGATGTTATCTTTGATAATAACCTCCACCGATTTATGATGACAATCTTCTGGGACTAGAGGATATTCGCAGGGTGAAATAAAACAATTGTGGGAGTTCGAGATAATTAAGTCCAGGATTTTTCCCGTTGCGTTTCGGTGTGTATTATATTGGTACATAGATGTTAGTGATAGAAAATCTACGAGCAAGGAGACAGATGGAGAATTTGATAGGATTTGTGGTATTGTTTCAGAATTACTATGATCAAGAATCCAGTCAATCTGAGGAAGATTATAGTCGCCAGTCAGTATATAACTGTCGTCGGGATACTGCATGAGTATGTTATCAACAGTATTTAAGTGAGCTTGCAGATTGTTATAGTGGGTGGCTCCCGGTGGATGATAGCTACAACAGATATTCATTCGTTTTGAAGGGGTTATCTCAATTGATGCCCAGATATCTTCCGCTAGTGACGACCATGTAGGGTGATGTTTGGGATTTAGAGTTGATTTAATGGCGATTAAAACACCACCACCCAGTCTTTTGTTCATTCTTTCGTAATCTCTGTCCCTGCGAAAGACGGTATATTTGGAATCAAACAATTCTGAACTGTGTATGCTTTCCAATAACCACGTTTCGGTGAGGCAAATAATATCATAATCACTACTCAGGCAATTCAGATAGAATGTGTCGGTTTTACTTCTTAGACCTCGAAAGTATCATCACATGTATTAGACATGTGATGATACCTTCATGTTTTAAAAAAATTACGATTTTAATATCTCCATGAGACGGTTCTAAGTATATTTTATATTGCACAGCATCCGATGTAGAAAGTTTTATGTGTTCCGTGCACGGGAACATTTACCTATATATTATATGTATGTATGGATATAAGAAGAAGGAACATACATAGACTTGAAAATATATTTTATTTCGAAAGAAACTCGCGAGATGGCGTTCAACATAGTTAATATATAATACGATAGTGTTTCCCAAACTGTACTTGAAGATTTTTAACTACATTTTTCTCTCTCTGAAACCCACGCCCACTTTTTCATGACAAAATCATATTATTTGTAGATATAAATCTTTTTTTACGGCGATGGCCGAATTACTAATGATATTTATTTATTTATACATCTTCTTGTACATAATATAAACAAATATAATTGTACACTGGCGGGCTTATTGCCATTAAGCAATATCTTCCAACCAACCAGATTACGAAGTATTACAACATTGTGTATGTACAACAGCAAATAAATATGAGTAAAAGAAATCAATGAAAATACGTATAACACTTACATAAATACTATTAAAACAAAAAAAAAATAATAATAATTCATAGCAAGAAAAAAGGATATGGTAAGGACAGGAAAGGAAATCGGGATCAGGTGTTCAAGGATAAATATTCCTTCTTTAGTTTTTTCTTGAAAATACCAAGTGAGTAAGACGACGCAATATCCGATATTAATAGCGATTAAGGATTACAAGTAATACCTAACACTTAATTATTATTATTATTACCACTTCTTCAAAAGAATTATAAGATTATTTTTAACCCATATTCACCACTACTCCTTCGATCTGCTGAACGTACCACACTAGCTATCTCCCTTTACAATACATAAGTTTTCAGATCTTCTTTTCAAGTACAATCAGCTAGACTATGGAATGGCCTTAGTGATGAAGTTACGTCATCTCAATCTATACTAATATTTAAAAGTAAACTAAAAAACAATATATGTCGAATAGTTAAACAATGAAAACGAAAATAAAAGCAAAAAGAAATATAAAGAAAAACGAAATAAATCTATAGCTTATACAAAATAAAAAAAAATACATTCAAAGAAAATTTAAATAAAAATTTATATCATTCCATACCCAAATTATTTTTTTCGTTGCTATGATCAGTTTTATAATTAATATTCTACTTTTCTCTTCTTTAAACTTCACGTTGCTCGGGTTAGTTGGAAGTAATTACCTTATGGCAATAAACTCGCCTTTGTACACCTGTACATAAAGTTTATAAATAAATAAATTAGCAGATCAATGCGTTAATTGTAAATTATTTAACATAAGATGTATCAAAATAAAATGTAACAAACGTACCGATCAAGCTATCAATTGTGAATAATTCACCCATACAGATACTTAACATATCAAAGGATTAGGCTCTAAGTAGGTCTCTATACTACCTATCAACTCTACTGATTCTTGATTATTAACGTTAAAAATCTTTAACGATTCTGCATGTATTCAGTTATTAACGATTTTTGAATTTTTATCATTAATTTTTTCGATGAATCTAATATTTCTAAATTACGGCTAAGCGATTTTGGAATAATGCCAGTGGCTGACATAATGAACGGTAATATTACTATTTTACGAGAATGCCAAAGTCTTTTAATCTCGTTACCTAAAACGGTGTATTCTCTAATTTTTTCATCAAATGATTTTATAATACTATAAAATATTTTACAATATTCAATAATATTTCATTATACTATTATTTCATATTTTATAATATAAATAATTATTTATTTATTTATTTAAACAGTAACAATGCAAGTAAAAAAAAGAAAGAAAAGAATATAAAATGTTAACAAAACATAATACATAGTAACTTCCTCCTCTCTCTTTTTTATTCATCATAACCTCATCTAAACGGCTACGCCTGTCTTAAGGTGAGGCTATTCAGACAATATAATTATATTATACATATATACATGCACATATGCATATATACACATTCACATATGCACATACATATAAAATAAAAAATACTTGGATTTCGTTCTATCAAATTGAATTGATTATCGACGCGTTTCGTGCAAGGTACATCGTCATCAAGGCACTCTACAAGACTGAAACTAGAGGTTATATATGAAATTAATTACATTCATTTTACTTAACTTCATTCATTTTATTAAAACAGAGATTTGTATAGATTCATTTGCACTGTGTAACTCATTTTTCAATTCAACCTTATTTGGGAATAAAAAAGTACATACATATAAAAAAGTTTAAGAACTATTAATAGGAACAATCTCGAAGGATATAAAGGAAACGCATACATTCCCATAATACATATATTTGTACCGTCGTATCTTATACGTATTTACAATATACACATATTATATGTAAATCGTATGCATTTTTATAGCGAGAATATGTTTGCACGAGTAAGGATATACATAAAAAGGATCCATTTTACTTCGATTACATAAAACGAATTTTGTGGCTGCATCCTGAAATTTTAAACGTATCCTTCTACCCAAAGTAAAACTATTACGCCCTTACTAATAATATTACTCTGTCTTTTAACGGATACTTATTTTATTTATTGGGAAAGAACAATCCTTGACCAGTTTTTAAAGGACGAATATAAAGACAGACCGCAACACACGCATTACACTAGATTTAAATTTAACGACGGATATGTAGTTCCAAAATATAATAATAAATACGGTAAGAGAACGTTAGAATATAATGTACCTAAATTGCTTAATATGATGCCGGCATCTATTAAGAAATGCCAAAGCAAAAATAATGTAAAAAGGCTTGTCAAATAATGGCTATTGAGGTGTGGATTTATATATAATTAAGATCACAAACGATTTTATTTTTTTTCTCATTTAATTTATTTTTATGATTTTAAAAAGATAACTTTTGTATCATATGTAGTAAGGAGTGTGTGTTTGTTTGGGAGATCATCTTTGTGATATTTGTATGACTCTTTTTACTGTTATGTTGTTTGTTATTTTTAAAGTATACATATATATTGTCTTGAGAACACGCCGACAAGTCTAGAAATTAGACTTGGCGTGACTCATAATCATTGTTTTCTTTTTTTGTAGTATCATATGTTTTTTATTATTTTTCAATAAAAAACAAAATACTTTTGTACATTGTATGTATAAACAAATAGTTCGGTAAATATTGCAACACTCCCAACCTTTTCCTCTCCCAAAATATTATATTGCTACCTACATAAGTAGTCAGCTATATATTATACAATCGTCTATAACTCGTTGTGGTTACTTTACTGACAGTTGATGTAGTAAAATAGTTTCGATACGCTTGAAATATAGGTACATATTTCGTGTATTTTTATGTTTATCAACTAAATACTACGCGCCGTGCGCCCTTTTAATATACCCAAACCGTGTTTGGAAGTGGTGTCAATATTTTGTGTTGTAATACTAGAGTTATAGTGAGTGCCTTCCGTGAAGACTTCCCAGACGAAGGAAGAAATTCGCCACCAGGTAGGTGCAATATTCCCTTCTCTCTGTATCCAAAACAAATATACTGCACACTGGTGGGCTCATTGCCATTAGACAATTTCTTCCAACCAACAAGGTAACAAAGTATGACAAAATTGTGTATGTATATCAATAAAATAATGAAAGCAAAACATCAAAGAAAAGATATATTACACAAAGATCAAAATATAAAAATGAAATTATTTCATAGCAAAAAATGGACAAGGAGAGGAAATCGGGTTCAGGTGTTTAGGGATAAATATTTTGTCTATTGTTTTTTCTTGAAAATACAAAGTGAGTTAGACGATGCAATATCCGGACTTGTGTCATTCCATAATTTTGCTGATTATACTCTTCAAAAGACGAGTTGAGAAATTCCTCACCACCTCGATATGTCGCATAAAACATTGCGAACAAATTCACCTGTCGAATGTCGTACGTATTTCGCTCCAATCAGAATACCGCGTTACGAACGGCGAACGGAGGTTTTCTCGACATAATGCGCGTGCTAATGTCCGCGGAAAACAGAATAACGATCTGCTACAACGCGACGTCCTACGTAGGCGATTCAAAGCGATCGCGAAGCGGCGCGGCGCGAAAATCAGTCTGTAACTATAGAAGTGTCCTACGTTACCAACCACGAGTAGGATACGGTGCTGCGCGCCACGATGAGAAGCGAACGCGATCAGTTGGTTTGAAATTTTACTTTTATACATTTGCTTTTTTGGTTAAGTATAATGTCAGAAGCACGATTCGCGCGTACGTAGGACAGAACGGCCGCGTCGCACCGCATCGCATTGAATTCGCGTGTAACCGCATCGGATCGCTTCGCAATCGCGTTCGATTTGAATCGCCTACGTAGGACGTCGCCTAAAATACACATGTAGCGTAAAAACTTGTGTATATTGCCGCGATAAAAGAACCGGAATAGGCCCGCATGAATAAAAACCAACTGAACTACAAAACTTTGGCATAATAAATTACACGTTGAATAATTTTCCAACGCCACCCCTGCCTGAAAAGTTTCGGGTTTGTTTGAAATTGATTTTCGTTTGAAACATTCTCCACGGAGGGGTTAAGTGGAAACCACAAATGAAACATTGTATAATCGTCTTAAGTTAAAACTGTCATCATAATAACGCGCATGCAAGGGGGGCCACGGTGCCAGGGGGCTAGGGGCGTAGCCTGGCCCCTTCTGTCTCAGACGTTGAATTATGATTTCTGGTGTCCCGCGGCTACACCCCCGTAGGATAATTTGCAAAACTATTGAGAGTCGCAAGAGGCGGCTTTCAAAGGGATACTGATGCGGTTTTAGATATTTATACTCCTGCAATAGGTAGGTGCCAACTTGTTATTTAATATTACAAATGAAATAATAAACACCGTGCCTTGGCCCAAGAAGGGTTGGTAAAGAAAACGGAAAGCTAAACTTTTCTATCAATACAAACATCTATCACTATATTTATCTACAATCTCTCTTCTCTTCTTCTTCGTTTCCTCAATGCTGAGGGTCGTGATCTATGGGGCCGCTAATGGACAGAACGAGTCGCCTCCAGTCCTCTCTGCCCTCCGCAGCTCGCAACGCCGAATAAAGGTCGTTCCCAGTCATCTCCTTAATCTGGTCACACCATCGTGCAGGAGATCTGCCTCTACTTCTTTTACCTGGTACACTTCCTGTGATTATACTTTTTTCCAGGTTACCTGACTCTCTCCTGGCGATGTGACCAAAGAAGCTCAATACCCGGCGGCTGCATACTGTAGATAATCTTTCTTTTATTTTGAGCTCTTTAAGGACCGAGTCATTCGTTCTTCTTGCAGTCCACGGAATCCTCAGCATGCGACGCCAACACCACATTTCAAATGCGTCAATCCTGTCACGATCACGGGACTTCATTGTTAATAGGCGTTACAATCATGCAACGCCTATTGCTGTGTAGTTTTTTACGTTTTCTCTATTTAACCGTATTTACATACTTATTTATTTATTTATTCAATATTGCTTCTCGGGCAACTAACAGGTACTATGTCAAATATTTATTTAACACGCACCCAATTACAAGTTGCGATATTCTGGAGACACACACACAGATCCAGACTGAAAACACAATTGGATAATATGTCTCCACCGGGAATCGAACCCGGGACCTTTGGAACAGCAGTCAGATACCCAACCAACTGAGCCACGAATGCCGATTTAATTTATTTATCGCTCTTTCGATTTGTTTATTTGAGATATTAAATAATATATACATGTATATAATGATTAATAAATTGCGACTCGTAATATTAATAATCTATGGGTTGATACAGATCCACGTATTATATCGGTCTTTCAATTAGTTTATTTCAGATATTAAATAATATATATTTTTATAAATTAATACAAAGGACGAATTCCAAAGACCTATTTTTTATACAAGATTAATAAATTGTGACCTGTAATTTTAATAATCTATGGGTTGATAAATATCCACGAATTATTTATCGGTCTTTCAATTTAGGGCTATTTTTATATATGTTAAATATGTATATTGCGAATTGTAGTTTTGTCAATATATATGGGCTGATAAAATTCACGAATCCCTCAGTCAAAATTGATTTGACAAGATTGCAATGTTACAAAAAGTAGTGTATTAATTATTTTCCTGTCTATCTGTACAAAAAAATCACCACATGGAAGGTTAGTTGGTACATGATGGAGAGGTTAGATGTTGGGAACGGTTTGTGAAAAATAAAGATTTTTGGAAATACTCCTTTAATTATATCATACGTGTAATAGGATCAAATTAAATTTAGAAATCTATTGAATAAAAATAAAGACGAACAGAATGCGAGATACGAGTGGAGAATGTACAATTAGAACAAGTCGTTGAATATTTATACTTAGGAAGCATGTTTCAGCGTGATGGAAGATTGGAAAAAGATATTGAAAGGAGAGTAACGGCAGGTAATAGAGTGAATGGTGCATTAAGACCGGTAATGGCTGACCCAATTATTTCGAGGCAAGCAAAGTTCGCGGTACACAATGGTATCGTCGCACCGACTCTAATGTATGCTAGTGAGACATGGACATGGCAGAAGACGCATGAAAGTAGAATTTACGCGGTTGAAATGAGGTCACTAAGACGAATGTGTGGTAAAACGATGTATGATAGAATAAGAAATGAGGATATTAGACGAGAATGTATGATTGAAAGAAATATCGTAAGTAAGATGAAAATAAATGCCCTAAGGTGGAAAGAATGAGTGATGACCGTCTGACAAAAAAAGTATACAAGGCTGATAAAAGAGGAACGAAAAGTAGAGGTCGGCCAAGAAAAAGTTGGCACGATCACATAAATGGGATTTTGAAAGATGGTGATGTTAGAAGTAAGAATAATAGAAGAGCGTGTATGAGACGATTTATGGACGTGAATGAAGCGAGGAATGTATGTCAAGAGAGAGGAGTCTGGCGTTCGGTTCTCTCTGCCTACCCCAAATAGGGAAATGGCGTGATGGTATGTATGTATGTATGTATATTTAAGCAAATAAATTTTCGTGTTGTATTGTGTGCCTAATATACATTGTACATAATGTACATGTGCCTAATGTACATGTGCCTAATATACATTGTACATAATGTACATGTGCCTAATATACATTGTACATAATGTACATGTGCCTAATATACATTGTACATTATGTACATGTGCCTAATATACATTGTACATAATGTACATGTGCCTAATATACATTGTACATAATGTACATGTGCCTAATATACATTGTACATAATGTACATGTGCCTAATATACATTGTACATAATGTACATGTGCCTAATAGGTATACATTGTACATAATGTACATGTGCCTAATATACATTGTACATAATGTACATGTGCCTAATATACATTGTACATAATGTACATGTGTCTACAAGTTAGAACTAACATTGCGTCAAAATCAATGTACACATACTTACATGGTACACACTTTATACTAAACTAGACTATATCGATTTCGTTAATTGGGGCAGGAATCGATAATACTCAAGTTCAAGGACAAAGCCCTACTTAATACTTTCCAATGATATTTCTATTCCATTCATAAGGGGATGCTATTTCACTAGCGCACTTCTAAATTAAGATTACACAGCTTAAAGTGAATCATACATTATTTTAATTTGAGATTGCTGCAAATTAGGAAAACTGTTAATTAGGAAAACTGTAAATTAGTGAAGTAATTAATGCTATGAGGCATCGTCTCAGAATATTGCTTCCACTATTTTCTATTATTATAATTATTTATTTATTTATATAAACGCCCTAAATGGGCTCTTACATACCTACACAATTACAAATTATTAAAACATATGTTCATGAACCACGAAGCAAAATACATACATTCATAATTATAAATAGGTATATATAACAAAAAAAATATCAAGAAAAATTGTATAGGTAGTGAAATAAAATTAAAGAAAAACAACAAAAGATTAAACAAAAATAAAAAATGAAAAGAAAAAAGAAGAAGAATCGAGAATTTATACCTACAATCTAAAAGTCTCTCTTTATATTCATATATTGATCAGCAAAAGACATCAACAGAGCCAAACTCATTACTAAGTCTATGTTCAAGTCATTCATTCATACCATCACGGCATATCCCACAATGTGGGGTAACCAGCGAAAGGTGTGCGGGTGTGCATTGCCTTATAAAAGGGAGCACAACATATCTATGTATACCCACACACCAATCTCGCCTCACCTTAAAAGCCGGGTAATCGAAAATACAAGAGCCAAATAAAGATTTCACTTACATATAGTTACTTGACCTTAAAAATTACGCCAGGTCATTTTTACCCGTGTCGGATAAGGTATCAAAGTTGAAATTTAACGCGAAAATTTAAACATAAAAAATAATAAATCGTGTTTAAAATTAAACAACTAGGTAAAAATATGTTGACATGAATAATTTATTTGAAAAAATGTGATAAAATGGCTTGACAAATACGAATACATAATGGATGTACGAATACGACAGCAAAATAATAGTATATATTATATTTATTTTATTTATTTATTTATTAATAATATAAACAAAAGAAGATTCAATTCAATTACATACTATAAGATAAGTATCATCATCATCATCATCAGCCTGTGTTTGCCCACTGCAGGACATAGGCCTCCCCTCTCCTTCTCCACTCCTCCCGTTCCTGTGCGACTCCCATCCACTGTGGTCCAACAAATCTTTTAATATCGTCCATCCATCTGTTAGGTGGTCGTCCTTGTGGTCTCTTGTCGCCTCTCGGTCTTCACTCCACCAGTCTTTTCGTCCATCTATTGTCGGTCATTCTTGATATGTGTCCTGCCCATCTCCACTTCTGCATGGCTATTCTCTCAACCACATCGGACAATTTGGTCTGACTGCGTATCCAGTCATTCCTCTTCCTGTCTTCTAGTTTTATGGCCAACATTATTCTTTACATTTTTCTTTGTGCTACACGCAGCTTGTTGGCGGACAATTTGGTTAAGGTCGTTGTTTCCATGACATAAGTGACTTCAGGGAATTCGATATGGGGCTACGAAAGGTGTTATCGAGTTTCCCAAAGGCCGCCCATGCGAGACTTATTCTTCTCTCAATTTATAAGTGCATAACTCATAACAGAACACTTTTTAATGTTAAAGTGAAGGTTATTTTCTATAGACCATTTCCAAAGTTTTTCAATGTCTGATTGCAAAAGAAGGCAGTCTGCTATGTTTTCTTTTGCTCTTATTCTTTTGTTGTTGTACACACACAATTTTGTCATTCTTTGTAATCTGGTTGGTTGGAAGAAATTGCCTAAAGGCAATTAGCCCGCCAGTGTTCAATATATTTATTTATAGTATGTGCAATAAGATGAATGAATAAATAAAATTAAAAAAAAAGGTTTTTCTGTATTTTGACGCATAGATATTCCTCGCGGATCGTATTGAAACACTCGACGGGCCTCATACGGCCCGCGGTCCGCAGTTTTCCCAGGGCTGCACTAAACTTTCAAGACGGTACTACATGGTGTGATGTCCGTTTAAAAAATATATGTATTTGCAATTTCGATACCTATATCGTGTAAAAACAAATAATATCTATGGCCCAAATTACAGAATAATTCTCAAGACCGTTCTCCAAATGTGTCATCTCAAGACCATCTTGAAATCATGCTCGAAAATCCGTATCAAAAGTAAAATACGCATGCCGTCTCATTCGAGAAAGCGTACTCGACAAAAATGTGGATGCAGCTCTATTATAAGTACTTGTTCTCGTGAATGGCAATAATTTCAGCGTTGTTATGTTGGCAACAATGAGTTGGAATACCTATCTATTTATAGATATTTTGACAATTCGTTGTCTTGGTAATCTTCGAAAGTGTAGAGAAATTTATGCATCATAATATTAATACATGATTAAATAGTGAAAATGTCGACCATTTTATTCGAAAGAGGAAATGAAACACCTACTCCTTCGTTTATCTGTCATATAGCATATTTTGGGAATATGTGTACCTACAGTTAATAGATCCAGGAAAGGCAGCCATTTTAAAATATGATACAGCATGCATAGAATAACAACATGATATTTACTGGATGTACCGGAAATTTTATGAAATCTTAGAAAATTTAATTCACTGAATGATTGTACGTTAATTACTCCCAGAAGGTTCAAAATAAGATTCTCGATCCATTTTAGTATCACTAACAATGTAAACGTCAAAATAGTAATTATTGCGAAATTCGTCCGTGTCTATATGCGTCGCTTTTTCGTGTAAAGCGCTGTCTCCTTTTCTCTCGTTGAGACCGTTCTCAAGACAGCGGGATAGCTTTCTCGAAGCAATTTCAACTCTTCTATCCATTCAAGCTCAGTGACTTATGTTTCTTTAATACCATTTTGGTTGAAAACGTGTTCCCAAGACCAGTTTCAAGCTGGAGAACGAATCTACATATAATTCGGGCCTAAGTATTTGAGTATATTGTATTGTTGTTAATTCGTAACATCACGACATATCCCACGATGTAGGATGACCAGCGACAGGTATGTGGGTGTGCATCACCTATAAGAAAGTACGACACAAGCGTGTATCCCCACACATTAGTCTCGTTTGAACAAAAAATGCACTACATTGGTGGTGAGCCTCATTACTGAACAATGTGAGATGTTATTTAAGTTATTGTATTTTCAATTACTCCGCTTTTATGGACCTATCGAAAACGATGACACTAAAAAATAGTGGAAGCACTATTCGAAGCCGGTGCCTCACGCCAGAGAATTAATATTTCATTCTAATTATATTTTCTAAATACACTTCAGTATATTATTATTTATAACCTATCATATGTAGATAGTTCCATTCCTAGATCAGCTGAACGACTCCCCCTCCACCCCCAATCGCCTTTACACTACCCCCAATCCTCCGGAGCTCGGGAGGCGACCCCCCGGACGTGGGGGCGTGGGAATATTATTTGACGGGTGGGCCCGCGGAACAAGTGGGCGACGAACCCTAACCTACGGTAAGTCTAAGGGGGGGACACATGGGGGCGAAATACCCCCCTGACCCCCCGTCTGCGCGAAAAAAATCAATAGCCTCAGACTGGGGAGGGGGGGGGGAAGAGCGAATGTAGGGGCTGGGGGCACACGCCACCCCCGGAACGCCACTGCGTCAAATTTGAAAGTGATTGTTTTTTTTAATAAATAAAATATTAATCAGATATCAACTTTGAAATTGATTGTTGTTGTAACATAAATTAAACATATAAATCAGATAACAAATTTGAAATTGATTGTTGTTCTTAAATACAGCATCAGGAAGAAAAATACAACTGCAGCACCGAAATAACTGTCATATAGGAAAATATTATTTTACAATGACCTGCCCAATTCCATTAGAGAATGAAAATATCAAAATAAATTTAAAATAGCATTAAAAGGACATATTTTTGGCAATACATAATCCTATAATGTTGAATTTTTCTTTCTGATATGTAATTACGATACTCCTCTCTCGAACATGAGTTTTTAACTCTATCGAGAGAGTATCAATACTGTAATTTTTGTTATATATTGTAACTTAGTCAAAATATTGTGTAATACTCATAAAAAATAAAAATATTAAACAGAAAACAAATTTGAAATTGATTGTTGTTTTTAAATAAATTAAATGCATAAATCAAATATTGAAAATGATTGTTGTTTTTACATCAATTAAATATATAAATCTTTAATAAATTAGATCAGATATCAAATAAATAAATCAGATGTTAAATTTGAACTTGATTGTTGTTCGCTTTGGATCTAGTGCACTAGGCGCCAAATTGGGTAGATCCGCCCATGTTCCAAGGGCGCTTATATTCTGTTTAATGTTGCTCAACGAAACAAAGCTGTTTTTATTCTTTTAGTGAAAGTGTTCTTGCTTTTTGCACTGCGGATATATGAAGGCAATATATTCCACTTAATAGGACCACTCACATTAAAGCATCGATAATAATAAGCTAAGGCTGTGTTTCTCGAACAAAGATTAAAGTAAAAGTATAGTTGAAATACTTTGATTTTTGAACTTTTGGTTGTTTCATTGAAATCAAATGCCATCAAACGACTCAATTTTGAATAATTTTATGAAATCAATGTATTTTAACTATACTATTACCGATACATTTGTTGAAACAACGCAGCCTTAGTAAGCGATCAATGTATATGAAAATTTCTACTACCTCTTCAAGACACATCGATTTTTATTTCAACACACGGAGCCCCTTTATCTAACAAGTAAATTTGACTCAACGGCTTTTCAATTACAACAAAAACAAAAAAAAAAATTTAAACAAAGAAATTTTTTTTTTAACATTTTCCCTCAAAAACTTCATTCGTACTTTAAACTTTAAGTAAAGTTTAAGGTATACGTATATTTACACTATACACGTTCTTCTGTAAGGTGAAAGGTAGGAATAGAGGGAGAGAAAAACCTTTATATATATGATTCAATCGACTCACAGCTCCAGCCGGGAGCACACGTGACAGCCGCCTACCGCCTCCACCTCCACCCGACCCTTCCCGAGGCCACATCTTCCTAGGTCGTATAAAAATTGTTTACCCCCTCCCTCTCATCCCGGTTCCGAGGTGTTCGGTGTACACCCAGCTTTATATTTATATAACATAGGTTGTGTGATACTTTTCGAGTATGGCGAGCTTGACGGCTGTGTTTGTTTTAAAAATATATTATTATATATAACCTATATTGTATTATATCTAAATAAATTACACCAATACATGTAAATAATATGGGCACGTGTAAATTAATTTAATATTTATTAAGTAGGTACCAATGTGTAACTATGTACTTAACGGTGGCAAATATTGGTTTAAAACGTATTAAGAAAGCATATTAGTTCAAATATCGTATTTTGAAATATATTTTTTAAACAGTGTGTTTCTAAAAAAAATACTGGATTAAAACGTACTAAGAAAGCATATTTACTCAAATATCGCATTTTGAAATCTAATTTTTTAAACAGTGTGTTTCTAAAAAAATACTGGATTAAAACGTAGGTATTAAGAAAGCATATTTACTGAAATATCGCATTTTGAAATATATTTTTTTTAAACAATGTGTTTCTACATAATACTGAATTAAAACGTATTAAGAAAGCATATTTACTGAAATATCGCATTTTGAAATCTAATTTTTTAAACAATGTGTTTCTAAATTATACTGGATTAAAACGTATTAAGAAAGCATATTTACTGAAATATCGCATTTTGAAATATATTTTTTTAAACAATGTGTTTCTAAATAATACTGGATTAAAACGTATTAAGAAAGCATATTAATGAAATATCGCATTTTGAAATATATTTTTTAAACAATATGTTTCTAAATAATACTGGATTAAAACGTATTAAGAAAGCATATTTACTGAAATATTGCATTTTGAAATCTAATTTTTTAAACAATGTGTTTCTAAAAAAATGTAGAAGATAGAAGAATGCGGTGTTCAGTTCTCACTGCCTACCCCTTGAGGAAGATAGAAGTAGAGAGTAAAAAATACACTTGTCTATAGAGACACATACAATATCAATATGAAGTTGATTACTCAATTTTCCCTTACAGAAGCAATTTTACTTCTGTTATATACATTTTTCACACATAAATATAAAATTTATTTCACACTGATATGGCAAACCACAGATTTTTTCTTTAAATTTCGACAATCCTTAAATGCATTTTTGATGAGTGTATTTTTGTTGTATCAAAATTTCAAACAGTATAAAAATACCTCGATTTTCCAGACCGTGAGAGCATTTTGAAAATTTGGACAGATGAAATCATAGAGAAGAAATTAACGAATATCTATGGAAAACTAATCAGCTCTAAGTTTATGGACTTAACATATATGATATCAATATGAAGTTAATCGGACTTATAGTTTGGACTGCAGAGAGGACACAAAAAAAACGTAAATTATGAATTCATAGAGAAGAAATCAAAAGTTGTCTATGGAAAACTAATCAGCTCTATGTCTATGCACTTTACACATATGATGTTAATATGAAGTGGATCGGACTTATAGTTTGGGCTGTAGAGAGAACAAAAAAAGGATACGGCGTACGCCATACATGTAAACTCATCACGAAGAAATATGTAATTTGTACTCTCTACATGATACCCGTTGAGAAATTGATTTAAAAATACGCTTAAAAAATTGAGAAATCAACTCGACTATTCCATAGTAGAGCAATGTAAAAGTCTTTCTATTATTAAAGAGTGCATATAAATTGATTTTGAATTCGATAGAGCGAGACAGAAATACTTCGATTCTCTCTATATAATAATATTCTTCTCCATATAAATATATATCTCATTGTTTTCCAATAATATGTTTTTATTGAGTTCCTCACCTATTAAATATTTCATCTTTACAGAATGTTTTACGTTGATATGTTACGAGGAAACAGATCATCTTTGTATGACGAAAAGTGTCATCAACAAAACGAGTAAAAATTATGATTATTTTTACTTTTGTGATTATTTCACAGGTCTCAACTATAGTTATGAACATTAAAACTAGTTAATTAATTTGAATATTATAACAAAAACACTTGATAACTAAATTATATTAAACTAAAACTATTACCTATTATATGTAAATTTATAATTTTGAGGGAATCAACCAAAATTTAATATTTAATGATAAAATCAATAGGTTCCTACCTAAACAGCCAACTACAAATTAATAGGTACTATTTTATAGCTTTATTAAAGTTGTTTTATAAATCAAATAGTTCTGCTGCTCCACATACAAAATTAACACAAGTTTTGCCATGTTGTGTACCTACATTAATCATTCAACGATAGTATTGAAAAATATGTAGATAGCATAGAATAATATAAGGTAGGTAGGTACCCTACACAAAATTTTCAAGAAATATGTAGTATCTAACTACCTACGCGAAATGTAACTATTCAAACATCTTATGTATTAGTCATAGAATAATAATAGTATAGAATACTCTTTAGCCTGCAGTAAACGCGACTGCTTTATGTTGACTAATTTGGTCAACATTTTGCTACGAGCATTCAGTAATTATTTGGCTGTCTGCGTGATACATTTTCCAAATAGGGAATTTTTTTAACTGCTTGCAAAATTATTTACGCAGTCATAACGAGTAGTACTATACGAACAATATCTACCAGCAGAGTCATACATATATTGACACGAGCCGGCCAATAAAACGGCTTCACTTTTTCAGCGAGATATTGTATGGGAATGAGTATTCTATAGTTTTATTATTATTCTATGGTATTAGTAAAGGAAACATTTCTAGATTTTCTCTACACTAGTTGCATGTAACACGTGAGATCCAACTGTCGATGGGGATAGTGTGTACCTATAGCTGAAGAATACGTACCAAATTATATACCCTTTACCTAATCTAAATTAGTGAATATTTTAAGATATTTTGTTTTCTATTTAAAACATGTAGGTATGTATGTCAAGATAGGATAATATGGAGAGGTCAGTTCTTTCCTTTCTACCCAGAATATGAATACAGCTTGATGGTATCTATGATTGGATATTAAGTATCAAACTATTGAGTCCCCGTAGATAATGTTCTATTTTGATTCGTTTCAGAATACGAAAACGTCTAAATCAATGGGCGATCGTGGATAAAACGATTTTATCCGCGCGGTGTGACGTAATGAGTCCCGTATAAATTCAGTCAACTTTTTGACATTTCTCATATTATACTAAAATTCAGACGGATAAATTTAAGTAAAAAAATATCGAATGGGTTCATTTTTTTTATACAAAAACGATCATTATTGAATGCGTTGTTGAGAAAACAACGTTGACAAGACAGTCTCGACACTATATGGCACGTCAGTTCCGGAAAAAGCAGGAAGTTTAGCCATATTGGTTTTATCAAGGCAAACCACACAATAGCTCCCTCTAGGGTCATACAAAAACTAGACTTTGTTCGGAGACTTTTCGAAACAAATTGCACGTGAAGTAAATTGAGAGACATCTTTGGTTAAGGACTTGGAAACGCTTCGTTAAAAATTCGTTACTTATAAATAACATGAAATTATAGTTGGATGGAGATCGATATTTCAAATCATAAATAAACGCGTTTTTCATAGAGATACAAGTTGATTCGGGCAGACGTTGTTCTGTCACAGACCTCCTTCTTTGTAGACCGCATTTTATATAGACCTCATTTTATTATTCTTCTTAATTTTTCTCATATATATGAGTGTGGTATATTCTCTAGATGAGTAATACAGATGTCAATAGATTAGCTCACACCGCCATCTATTGATATCTTACACAATTTAAAATTAATTATGACTCTTTTTTCCTATAAAAAAATCTTGGGGGGTGCGGGCAAGTCAAAATTAATGGTTATATGTATTATATTTTAATAATAATTAAAAATTGTTAATTTTAATTGTTAATATAATAATTTATATATTTTTAATATATTTTTTATATCTCGATAGCTAATATTTGAGAGAATGGTATATATTGACAATCAAGTGAGAGAAAAATGGTTGGAAGAATGGCAATCCTCTAATGAAGGAGCCCATTATTTATTTATTTATTTATTTATTTATACATCTTTTTGTACATAATATAAACAAATATAATTGTACACTGGCGGGCTTATTGCCATTAGGCAATTTCTTTCAACCAACCAGATTACAAAGTATGACAACATTGTGTATGTACAACAGCAAATAAAAAAGAGTACGTATAACACTTAAATACTATTAAAACAAAAAAATAAATTATAATTCATAGCAAGAAAAAGGATATGGTAAGGACAGGAGAGGAAATCGGGATCAGGTGTTCAAGGATAAATATTCCTTCTTTAGTTTTTTCTTGAAAATACTAAGTGAGTTAGACGACGCAATATCCGGACTAAGGCTATTCCATAATCTTGCTGATTGTACTTCGAACGAAGAGCTGAGAAATTCTGTATTATGGATAGGTATGGAAAGTGTTGCACATTCAGCAGATCGGAGTGGAAGTCCATGACTGGATAAATAAGTGAATTTGCTTTTGAGGTACTGTGGCAGGTTTGGGTTCGAGAGAATATTGTACAATAGTGACAAAATGTGTATATTGCGCCGCTGGCGTATCCTGGGCCAACAAAGAAGATTGCGGTAAGGTGATATGCGATCAAATTTTTTCAACCCAAAGATGAATCTGATACATATATTCTGAAGACGTTCAAGTTTATTGAGATGCACTTCATTTGCATCCAAGTAGCATACATCGGCATAATCAAGCAATGGAAGAAGAAGTGATTGAGCAAGAATTATTTTACAACGAAATGGAAGGAAATTTTTAAGTTTATTAAGTGAATGTAGGGCAAAGAAAATAGATTTACTAACATGCGATACCTGTTCATGCCACGAAAGGTCATCATCGATGAAGATTCCAAAATCTTTTACAACCCTGGTATAAGGAATGCATTGGTTATTGATATACAGCAGTGGGAGTTGCAAATTCCTTATAGATGACAGCAGACGAGGACTACCGATTATAATTGCCTGGGACTTAGTAGGATTAACAAGAAGACCATGATCCGATGACCAAGAAGAGATCAATTTAAGATCTTCATTCATGTGAAGGACTGCATTGTTAATATCAGAGATATTAAAATGGAAATATAATTGAAGATCGTCTGCAAAAAGATGATATTTACATCTGAGGTTTGTAGTGATAGAGTTAATAAATACGGAAAATAACAGTGGAGATAAAACTCCACCTTGCGGAACTCCAGACAGCAAGGTGGCATAATCAGAAGTAGTGTTAGCTGTCTTAATGCATTGTTTACGGTTGCCAAGATAACTGGTGAACCACTCCAATACTGGCTGAGCTATGTTTAGCGAGGACAACTTAGCAAGAAGAATGTCAAAATCAACGGAATTAAACGCGCTACTGAAATCGAGTAGTGTGAGAATTGTAAGTTGTTTATTGTTCATAGCACGTCTAATGTCATCCATTGATTATAAAACATTATAAAACATTGCAAGACCATATTTCAATAAATCCATGGTTTTACAGTCAAAAACTCCTCAAAATTGACGTCTCCCTACTTTGCCGCTTAAGAATTGGCCATTGCTCCTTGGCATCTCATTTATTTAGGATTCAGGATGTTCAATCCCAAATATGTGAATGCGGTGAACAGGAAAGGAACAGTGATCATATTTTCTTTGAATGCACATTAATACATAGAGATGAATTTATCTCTGAGATAATTGAATCATGCACTTCATTTCCTGTAAACTCTAAATTCCTTTTGTCTTTGAATAATATAAATAATAACTAAATTTTTGAAAATAAACAAGAAGCTCCTTGAAAAAAACTGTCTCCATGTCTTGGAAATTTGTAAGTATATATTTTTATAAGTAACAAATGTGGGTATGCTATATTTTTCAAATTGTTTCGACCTGATTTTACCTATTTTATTTTTTCGCCTTATTTGACCAGGAAAGTATTACTTGTAGACATTGTTGTTTTCTTTTTTTTTGTTTAGTTTTATAGATATGTGATGTTTCCAAGAGTGGGACATGCATTGCGGTGGGTGTGTTTTCAATGTTTGTTACTACCGCAATGCTTATCTTACTAAGGCTTGTCTTACTGTTTCAACAAAAGTATCAGTAATAGTATAGTTAAAATACTTTGATTTAGCAAAATCTTTCAAAATTTCGTCATTCAACGTCTTTAGATTTCAATGAAACAAAAAAGAGTTTCGAACAATTTTATGAAATCAAAGTAATTTAACTATACCTACTTTTACTTTAATCTTTGTTCAAGAAATACAGCCAAAGGATAGTGGCTGGCTAATCACTCGATGGAACGCCAAAAATTAACTAAAAAAAAAAACAGCGCCACCTATCGGACCCAAAACGATCCTATCTTTCAATTTGGAACCAACCATACACAATTACATTATTTCATTGAAATCGGTTGGACGATTTCGGAGATTAGCGTGTAGGAACATCATGACAATATATTTTTATAAAGTATAGAATTTTTAAAAATTTTAGTTTTATTAAAATATCCGATATTTTTACTCAAGATTTAAATAAATTTAAATATAACCTACTAATGATAAATTTACACCCTTATCCGAAGCAGAAAATGGTCCCCCTTTCTTAAGCTTTTTATGTAAACTATTGTGAACGCTAGTACTACGTATTGCAGGTAAGCATGGACACTTAAATCATACGGGGCAAAATATTATGACGACATGTCGTATACCACGTTGTATTGTGAGCAATAAAAACTTTTTGTTGTCAGGGGTTATATTATGAAGCAAACCACGACGCTATGAACCTAAGTATTAATGTTATTTTAAAGAACGCTTTGGATAATGACACAATTAAGTTATCAGAGTATTTTTTTGGCTAATATCACCGAAGCGCTTCGATTTGTCCAAGACAGTCCTACATGGAGGCAGATTGTGATTGAGTTAAGCCGCTACCTCCATTCAAGGAAGAAGAAGGAGATTAATTATATTTTTATCCTATTATGTATGCATGTGCTGTGTTATTTAATAGATCTGTAAATATATTCATGAGGTGACATAAAAGCTATTTGATGCATGTATTCTTCCAATGCTTACTTATGGAATGGAAACATCGGTCCTAACAAAAAGAATAATGCACAAGCTGTTAGTGACACAGAGAGCTATGAAGAGAAAGTTGCTGGGTATTTCAATAAGGGACAGAATTCAGAATGTCATGATAAGAGAAAGAACCAAAGTAGCCGTCGTAGCGGAAAGGGTCGCTGGTCTTAAGTGGAGCTGGGCTGGGCATATTGCCAGATGCCAGGATTCACGATGGACCAAATAGATCGTAGAATAGCGATCGAGAACAAGCCAAAATGATGACACCAAGAAATGTGCCGGAGGAAGATGGATGCAGTGTGCCCAAGACAGGGAGTTGTGGAGGATCAAGGGGAAGGCCTATGTCCAAGAATGGAAAAAACAGCCTAAAGAAGAAGAAGAGGTGACATTCTTCATACCTTCTTCTTCTTCTTCTTCTGCTTTAGTTAGGACTGTGTCCTGTTATTCTCGGAGCCTGCTCTTGTGAAGTGGACGTCTTCATATCATATAGACAAAATCAGCATAGGTACTTACCTACTCTGAAATAGTTTGAAGTTGATAAATCGTCAACGCATCTATAATGTGGTTTCAGATGCTTTCATTATGCACGTTACTCGTCTTTGGCATAGATTTGCATAGAGTAAGAAGCACTTGGCATATTTTGGGTCTGTGTGCATGTGTTTTGCCTATTGGGTGAATATTTTGGTTGTATTAACGCCGTTACGCATTGTACTCTGATCCATTATATAGAAGGAAGTGCATCTAATGACCCTTATTAGCATTCAGCGGCGGTATGCGATGATGAATAAATGTATTTGAGATTTTTGCTGTACAGTGTCATCAGAAACAAGCTGACGATAAACGAACGCCGTTAAAAAATATCACTGAAACAAACTATAAGTCCATATTTGTATGCACAACATGATCAGTAATTAGTTGATAGAACATTTCTAGAAACTGTTATTAACATAATAATCATCGCTGTTTCAACTAGGTACTTATGAAATCTTATTGCTCTATTTAAAATTTGTGTCATTATCGGTTAAAATTCCATACCTGAACACATACTGCGTTTAGGTATGGAATTTTTCATGTCCCAAATCTTCCTCCACAATTCTCATTTTTTCCATCAAAATATCTAACTTTTCTGAAATTTGTGCAAGTGCTTACACAAACTCGACTATTTAAGACCGGAGAAACTGTATTTGACAGAGTTTCTAGAATCCCTTACAATAAAATATGTCAAATTAGACATCGAACATAATTTGAACGCAGTCGAACGTTTAACGCAGATCGCCAGATTAAATGGTAGTCAAAGCAGTCTACATGGATCTTTCTCGACTTTAAGGGCGAGAAGAGCTGACCCCAACAGTCGGCAGAGACAAAGATCTGGGAAATAGCAAGGGAGAAAAAGAAGACTTCGTAAATTTTTGAATCATGGGAGAGGTGGAGGTGCTACGGAGGACAGAGTGTAGTTTTGCGAAATCTGGCGCCTGTTTACTTCGACTTCACCCAAAAACGAATGAAGTAATGACTATGCTCCTCCCTCAAACACGATATCCGATCTCAACTGAGAAATGAATATTTTCAATATAACCATAATTTAAGAATGTATATTTAATAATAATAATAATAATAATAAACCGTTTATTTGTTGTCATTATTGTTACATCAAACAAAAAAAAAAATATATATACAAAATTTTGAACTACAATTGACAACAAAAAGGCTATTGCTCAGCTGCGCACTACCAGGTATCCCTGGAGTGCTGCTGGTTTTCAGCAAAGCCTTGGGACAACACAAAACATTGAGGACAGACCACATGTCATGACCTATAAAGATTTAATAGTAATTAAAAACAAAATAAAAATAAAATGTATTTCAAAAATAAAATGTATTTCTTCCTTCTCTTTTTTCACTGCTGGAACCCTTGTTGGTTCAATAACCATATCTTGCAGTGTTTCTTAAAACTCTGCAAAGAGTTCATCGCACGTATGTTCTGCGGCAACTCATTCCAGTACTTTGAGGAAGCATACCTAAAACTACCCTCGAATGCGGAGGTTCGATGTCTGGGGAGAACGAGTAAATGGCCTCTCTGTCGCGTTGAGTGGACGTGCAAATCAAACAGATAGGAAGGAGAACGTTTCTTTTTGAAATGTTATTTTTTATCATTTTTAATGTATATCAATTATTTTTAGGTTTTACATAAAAAAATAATTACAAGGTTTTATTTGTCACGAATCGACATTTACCTACTGTCATTATTTGTAGGTAACTCTAACTTGAAACTACAACCGAAAATCAGACGTTAAACTGATGCAGCCTTCCCTTTAGCCCGATATTATTATGGGAGTGTTGAGTTTTTTTGTAACCACCCCACATATTGCAAATTTTTCGACAGTAAGTAGGTGCTTATGCAAAATTAGCGATCGCTCAGTGTGCGGTCTAAACAAACAGAGAGACTCGCGAAATCCGCGCGCACACATTGTCAATTCGCAAAATATTCAAAATAATTCCCTTTTCGCTTCTAATGTGACCTCAAATCGCTGGCAAGATTAATACTTCAATCTCATTGTGTTACAAGTCCATGTGTGTGAGAACCTTTCGCAACCGACCAAATGTTAAAATGTTCGGATCCAGCAACACCGAGAAATTCATTTTTAATTTTATTGTCTGCTCGTAGATGAGCGACGAGGAACTTAGTGAAACTTGTTTTGAATTATGCATTTGAGATTAATTATCTTTTTTCGCACACCTCAGTATGCTAAAAATCAACGTGAGATCTTTCGAATCGCATGCGATGCATTTTAACCATTCAGCAACACTTAATGCATTATTGAAACTTTATAATACTATAGATATTGTTATTATGTCACTGAAATGAATGATTAGACACGAATCAGAAAGAAAGTAATGTATAATATTTAGTGAGAATCATACAAATAACAGTACAATTAATTATGATTCAATAAATGGTTTTAATTACGTAAACAAACGTTTTTTACTCCTCACTAACCCAAGGGGACAAAGTGGGGAGTTACGAATTCGCAATTTTTATGGTAATGTTTATATTAATCAATTATCATTATCAACTAGTATCATGTTTATTTATTTATTTAATATTGCTTCTCGGGCAACTAACAGGTACTATGTCAAATATTAATTTAACACGCACCCAATAACAAGTTGCCACATTCTGGAGACTTGCGATATTAATCGTCTCACAGATCCAAACTGAAAACACAATTAAAAACTGTGTATCCACCGGGAATCGAACCCGAGCCCTTTGGATCAGCAGTCAGGTACCCAACAAACTGACCCACAAAGGCCGCCAATTCGATTGCATTCTGAAATTTTCGTCACAATATATGTATATTTGTACTAGTCTGAAGAAGATAATAATAATAATAATGAACACTTCCTTGCACTCTGCGCAAGTGGCGAGTTTATTCCCGCATGGCAATTTAGAGAAGCAATATTTGCGTGAGAAATAAATTTCTCTTCCGCTGGGAATCGAACCCAGGACGCCCGCAAAGAAACCGAACGGCTTACCAAGTGTTCCACGACGGTCGGCTTGATAGTGCATTTTGAAACAAATAGTGTAGAATTACATTTTATTTGAATTTATTCAGCGCATCTCTTGAGCACCTACCCCGCAATTTTACATTTATTTCCATAACTAGGTACTAATACCTATTGGATTAAATATTTTGGTAATTTCTAATGCACAACATCGTTCACTCCTCACTACCCCAAATTCGCATTTTTTTTAGCTTATTTTTATTTTTGCAGATTATCAACAAGTATTTGAGATTGTATTCTGAAAGTTTCATCACAATGTATTTGTGTGTGTGTGTGTGTGCTGTTTACTATGTACGACGTGTTTATTCTAGTTTATCGACTAGAGACTAACGTACTCATTCGATTCTATTCAAATATGTATATCTAATACTCGCTTAGACCCCATTAGATTTTGAAGGATGTCAGATCAGTGCTTCTCATTTTTTTTTAACTGTATAAGATTTCAAAATGACCCCATGGTCAGGAAACTTATAATATGACATTTTTATTTTCAAATTGCTTAAAAAGCACATCACTTTCATAAAATGGCATTGAAGAATTATCAAGTTTTCATTATCATAAATAATTCAACATAATAATTAATAAATCATAAATAATTCAACAAACTCATTTCATCAAAATGCCGAAAATTTTCTATACAAAATTTGAATACTTTGTGGAGTTACATGGTAGCGAGGAGTATAGCGTCAGCCACAACCCACTCGTTTGATAATAAAGTCGAAACGAAGAAATATATTATACTTTTGTTTAACTTCTAAGAAATTAGATCCATTATTATAATTTTTACAACAAGCTAGTATTGGTTGATGTATCGGACCCTGAAGATGGTTAGTTAAAATATTATATTACAATATACGGTGATATCACGCAACCTTTTCTAACTTAATAATTATTTATTTGGTTTATTTGGGACAATAACAGCATTATTTAACTTATATAAATATAAAACAATGAGTATAAAATCAAGGCCAAAAAAACTGTCTACAAAGTACTTACGTATTTACAGTTGATTCTGAAAAAAGATTGATATTATATTCAAAAAACTAAAAAAATATATGAGTTAAAAAAATATATATATGACAAAAGCAACAAGGATAATGACGGAGATGGGGGAGGAACTGTAGGAATAGAAATAGAAACGTGGAGGAATGTGAGAGGTAGAATAAAACTATGCAAAGAAGGAGAATATTAATTATAACACAAAAATATCAGCCCACATAATGAACACTGCTAGAACATTCCAAAGTTTTCGCAGTCCACTTTATAGAAGATTTGTTTTTTTATTTAGGCAAAACTTTCCTGCACATCCCCTATCTCTAACAATCGCATTCTGTTTATCCCATGTGTTAATTTCAGACTCCTTTGTTAACTCTTGAACAAAAATCACACAGTTACTTAAATGAACACAACATAAATTATGAATCGGCTTTTTTTCGAAATATTATTTCGAGATTTTTTTTAAAAAGCGTAGATACAATACCGCATATCTTCAATTCGATGGATTCTTCTTCGCTACTAGGAATACGCAAGATGTCAGAAGAGAAGTCAATCGACTTACCACTAGGTATTGGTATACATCAGTCGGAATAAGTATTGGTATCAGCAGAAAAGTGATCACGTAAACCAGCCAGTTGAGTTCTTGATTGATTTATAGGAAACGTTATTTTTTATTTATTAATTTATTTATAATACAATTTATTCACATGTTCAATATTTACCTACCTACAATCAAAGACATACATGTATAAAAATACACAATAAAAATAACATTAAGTGAACTTTGGTAAAGGGACTGCACTTTGGTAAAGGAGTTAATATATTTAAGAAAACTTATAAGCACCCTGCGAAAATGCGACTTTATTGCTAAATGTCAACTTTTACAACTAAACAGGTGTTTCCAGCCCAGAGAAGCAATAATTATATGAGAAATCATTTCAAATAAATGGAAACAGTGCCCCAAACTCCAGTACAGATCAAATTTTCTACAAGAAATCATAAAAATATAAAATATTATATAAAAAATACAGTGAAATTTGTACGTATGTAAGTTGACTAGAGAAAAAATGAACAACCTAAGAAATGACGAAGAAAATATATAAGTATGAAAGTATGAAAGAGACATTTCATCAATAGTAGTTAATATATCACACGATGTAGGTACCTACCTACTTAATAAAAAGATCAAAGTCATTGAAAAAAGACGCGTCATAGATTCGATATAAAAAAGGGGAAGACGATGACATTCTATAAATGTGTGCCGACATTATCTCATGGATGTTTACCGTGTCCCTATGGCCGCGTGGTGAATCGATAGGAATCGAACCCGATATCCCCCGTTCCTGTATGCCGTGCTGCCGCCAAATGAGGCGTGGATAATCGGATTTAATTCCTGATGGGGTAAAGACGATAAGACCTAGACGATTTTTCAATTATCAATTAAAGCAGTGGTGTGACAATTACGCAGTTGTAAAAGACATTCGATCACTGTAAAATAAAAATAAAAGTGAATGAATTAAAGCTTATTTCAGAACTTTACGACCCATTTAAAATCTAGGTATTAAAGAAACCCAATAATAATGATTGATGTGAAAATATACCTAATTTGACGTTCTTAATCATAACTTGTAACTTTATTTGATTTACTTGTGTGTGCTTTTACTATGTGGAAATATATTAAGTACATGTGATTTAACTCTAAATCTAAATATGCAAGATGTATGCATAAGAAGTCCAAAGAAAATAGTAATTCATTCATTCATTCATACCATCACGGCATATCCCACAATGTGGGGTAACCAGCGAAAGGTGTGCGAGTGTGCATTGCCTTATAAAAAGGAGCACAACACATCAGTGTATACCCACACACCAGTCTCGTCTCACCTAAAAAGGCACTATATATTCAGAATGGGTGGTGAACCTCATTGCTGAACTATGTGAGATGTTATTGTTGCCTGTTGTATTTTCGATTACCCGGCTCTTACGGGACACTCGAAAACAATAATAGAAAAGAGTGGAAGCACTATTCTAAGCCGGTGCCTCACAGCTACCTTATATGTCAATATTGAATTAAACATCAATTCTATGCAATATGTATGGCGTTCGGTTCTCTCTGTTAGTCTATTTTACTGAGGACAAAGAAAGATGGTGTGTATTTTATTCATTTCTTTTTTTTTTTATTAATTTTTTTTTTTTACAATATTGAAATTATTACAATATTGATTTTATTTGTGTATACAGTTTTATTACTTTAATATCGGCCTCAAGTGAGAGCCCTGTGGTACGCCAATGTAGTAAGATGATGTTTCATAAGATGAACTATCAGAATCCTCCCATGAAGTCGGATGCTTAGTTGATTTTCCGTATCAACAAAGACAAAAAAATACCGCTCAGTAGTAGCGAGAATCACACCATACACTTACAATGTCACAACTTAGTAACAGAAATTGTAATAGATGTAAAAAAAAAACTATCAAATATAAATGCTGCCAAGTGCTCTATAATTAACTGAGCCATTTCCTTCGTTTCATTCTTTTTCCAATAGATCTATGATATGTTTTATAGGAATTAAGTCCTGGTTTTGGGATCAGAATGTCCAACTATGCCATTATCTCTTTGGTGGTCATCTTGGTGGTCGTTGGTTCTTTGTAATTTCACACATTGAGTTTTTGGAAGCCTTTTTCGAATCACCCTCTCCTGCACGAGTTTCTACAGCGTTTTTTTCCTGATCTACCTTACTATGTCTTCCACTTCGCAGGTTCTGCAGATAGGTGATCTGTAATACTAAAGAAAAAGGTAAGGTCCCGTATTGCGATAATAATAATAATAATTGCTGTGAAGTACCGGCTTAGAATAGTGTTTCCATTATTTTCTATTATAAACGTTTTCGGGTGTCCCGTAAGAGCTGGTAATCGAAAATACCACAGGCAAAATAACATTTTACAAAGTTCAGCGATGAGGTTCACCTCTATGCCACGACACATACACGCATGTGTATGTGTCGTGGCATTATCGTGCTTTCTTTTATTATATAAAGCACATACATGCACCTGCCGTCGGTGGCCCCACATTATGGGATATGCCGTGATGGTAAATGACATATGAGTCAGACTATATGTTCCTTTGGCAAAGTTAAATTATTTGTTAATATTCACTCAAAGGTTCACTCACATACACCCGCATTTTTTACACATTTAAACATTGATTGTACTTTTGATATATAATATAATGTTATTTGAACAATTTTTTCAGAACAAATCTAAAATATAAAGTTAATTCAATCCGATGTTTCTATTTTTGAAAGAAGTAGACATTAAGCTGATAAGAGTTGTGATAGTAAGATTCTTATAAATTTTGTATCGAAATACT
Organism: Molanna angustata; assembly: GCA_963576475.1. NCBI lineage: Eukaryota > Metazoa > Arthropoda > Insecta > Trichoptera > Molannidae > Molanna > Molanna angustata. Next base: position 8,898,181 of record OY754979.1, on the reverse strand, counting down.
TAATTATTTTTGAAGCACTTTGAAATCATACAAAGGATAAAATAAAGATCAGGAAATTCAGATATAGATTCAGAAGACCAAGTTCTTTTGCTAACTATTTAGGTACATTAAAAGAATCTAAATCAAAAAGAGAAAAATGTTTGAAACATGTGTCCTACCTGTGCTTACGTACGATCTGGAAACTATCACGCTAACAATGCGGACCATACATAAACTTAAATGCACTCAAGATCTATAGAAAGACAAATGCTAGGTGTAAGTCAAAGAGACAGAATAAGAAATAAGGAAATCAGACGCCAGACAAAAGTTTTCGATATCATGAATCGATTTGCAAAACTTAAATGGCAATGGGCGGGTCATGTTGCCAGGGAACGGACAGATGGGCACCCAGAATTCCGAAATGGAGACCATGGGATATGAAAAGAGCAATAGGCCGGCCTCAGAAAAAGTGGGCCGATGAAATTGCCCCCGTCGCTGGAAGGAAATGGGTCCAAAGAGCCCAAAATAATAATGGAAGTACTTTGAAGAGGCCTACATCCAGCAGAAATGGCTGTAGGAAGAAGAAAGACGAAAAGTTCAACCCCTTGTTAAAATCGGTCTTCGTAGCTCGGTTGGCTGTGGGTATCTGACTGCTGATCCAAAGGCCCCGGGTTCGATTCCCGGTGACACAGTTTTTTAATGTGTTTTCAGTCTAGATCTGTGAGACAATTGATATAGTTAGTCTCCAGAATGTGGCAACTTATGATTGGGAGCGTGTTAAATTAGTATTTGACATATTACCCGTTAGTTGGCCGAAAAGTTATAAATAAATCAATTACTGTGGATCTTTATGAATTATTGAAATTTATCTTAAATTTAGATGGGTCAATGGCAGAGCGGTTAGCGCGCTGGGCTAGTAATCCAGTGATCGCGAGTTTGAATCCTGCCTCGACCGATTTCGTTCACCTATAGCACAAGCATTTATTTGCTTATTTATAGTGGTTCAAAGGCTACAGTGAAGGTGGAAGGAAATGCTTCTGAACCATTCACGGTGAGAACAGAGCTTAGACAAGGAGATCTACTGTTACCCATCCTCTTCAACTTAGCTTTGGAAAGGGTTGTGTAAGGTAATAAGAATACACCAGGTGGTATACCGTTAGGGGGAATGCACAAAATTTTTGGGTATGCAGACGATATAGCCTTGGTAGCAAAAGAACACCATGACTTGGAGGATATGTACTCTACCATCAAGAATCAGGTTGTCACAATGGGACTTAAAATCAACACCCAGAAGACAAAGTACCTCTACCTATCCAAATAAAATTACTTTAGGAAGCCACCCTATAATGATGTGGTTGTCAGTGGGGATAGGATAGAAGAAGTGGATAAGTTCATGTATCTGGGTAGCATTCTTACTAACACCAATGAGATGAGCGTTGAGATAATGTTCCGAATTCAAAGTGGCACAAGAGCAGCAGCGGCACTGGGAGCATTTCTGTCTCCAAAGTCCATATCGCGAAGAGTGAAACACCAAGTATATAATAGCCTAATTAAACCAGTAATCCTGTATGGTGCTGAGTCCTGGTGCATGACAATCAAGGACCAACAAAGACTACTAACATTTGAAAACAGGATATTACGTAAAATATTAGGCCCAAGATCAGGAATTGCGGCAGGTACCTGGAGTCCACGAAGCAATGAGGAAATTTGTGCATTGACAGGACAACCTTTATTCACCAGCGAAATCAGGCCCAGAAGTTAGGTCTGATATTCACAAGGCGTAGTGATAACAAATCACATGGTTGCACGATCACTTAATGTGCTTGTGCAACATCCTCCAATTAAAATTTTATTATAATATTTATTTATTTAATATTGTTTCTCGGGCAACTAACAGGTACTATGTCAAATATTATTTAACACGCACCCAATAACAAGTTGCCACATTCTGGAGACTTACGATATTAATCGTCTCACAGATCCAGACTGAAAACACAATTAAAAACTGTGTCTCCACCGGGAATCGAACCCGGGACCTTTGGCTCAGCAGTCAGATATCTAACCGACTGAGCCACGAAGGCCGACAAATATATTTATAAAAATACTTTCGTTCATACGTGGATGATCATTCAATGAATATCGTTTTCAAATAAATTCAAACGATATTAATAGTACTGGGTTTTATAATTTATGACAATATTTAAACAAATCTATACAATGAAACAGTGACGGTATAAAAAGAATCACATTCACAGTGACTAAACAATGGAAAAATTATGAGATTATAAAGAGACCTCTAACGATCTTCTTAAAATTAAATAAAGTATCCCGACCATAGAAACGGACCGTTCCAACTGTCAAATCTTTTGTTTTCAAAGGGACCAATGTCTCTTTCACTCTTATCCTCTATTCACTTTATATCTTTCATTATCTGTTCTGTGCAACCCTCAGGGCTCCCTTGTTTTGTGTAATCAACCCTTTAATTTTTTTCTCATGCGATTCCTATCAAAAGTTCCGCTGTTCACTTTTTTTGTTTAACAGCGATTGTTTCTTCCGTCGTGTTCGGATGCAAAGAGTCTAAGGGGTGTCACAATAAAAAAAGATGGATGCTATTTTTTAAAAATTTTAAATCGCCACTTAAAATTTTTTTTCTGTAAAAATACAAGCGATTATAAAGAGAAAACAAATCTCAATTTAAACTCTTAATTTTATTTGTATATGGTAAAAATGGTTGTATCTTTTTTTATTATTCTTATTCTAAATAAAAATTCTTTTAGTAGTTCAGATAATTTTTTGGACCTACAGTACCAATTCCGAGAAAAATTTTCACTGTACATAATCGTTTCGATAAAAATACATTGCTTGAGTCATTTGAAGCAATATAATGTAGAATCTAAAATGAAATAAGCACAATTTTTTCTAATGACTGTTGTTTGAAAAAGGTTCAAATACCTACATCTTTATGCATTTTTTATATAATAAACAGAAATGCTTCTAACGTAGGTAAATATAATTTTATGATGCAGTAAGTATTTGAATTCCAGTTATCCATTCAGTTCAACAATTATTTTTGTTTTATATAAAATTGTACACATAGCATTTAAATCAATTTTTTGAATATTTAAAAGTTGCATATACGCAAACATTGGAATTTTCCCTTCTCGGTAGTCAATGATATTTATGACAATTTTTTACAACATCTCAATAGAGACGAAGATGGAATATTATAGAACAACCAGGAACTCAGGCACCTACAGGGCTTGCAATTAGCGAAACTTATTTTTTTAAATTATAAATACCCTATATTTTCTTTTTAATAAAATTTCTAAAAAATAACCATTCTGTACAGGCTCTTTGAGCAAAACGCGTGAGTGGACAATATTTTTAAATTAGTGGAAAAAAGTTAAAAATTTGTGTTTTTACTTATTTATGAGTAATTTTATAAAATTGTTAATGGAATAACATCAAGAATTAGCAGTCAAAAAAATAGAAATAAATAAAATATAAATGTAAATAAATTATGACTTAATCTTCATAAATTAAAGAAACATAAGATGAAAAAAAACATCAACAATTGACTAAATCATAAACTGCAATTTAGACTTTATAAAAATAATTTAAGCACAGAATCATCCCTTGTACGAAACGAGTTTTTAAATTTTAAACAATGACTTGCTTTACGAATTAAAAAAAAGCAGATTGAAAAAAAAAATCGCGTCGCATCCGCACCTTTGATTTTTTCTCATGGTTTCGTGCATACATTAAAAAATTAACATCCCGTATCTTCGCTCACCCCGGACGACAAAGGGTTAGACTATGATAAATGACTGCGAGAAATAATAAGCGCATTAATAAAAATAATACAAAAAATTAAGAATGCGAAAATTCACCATCGGCCTGTGAGGGGTTGGTTGGGAAGATTTTTTTTTTCAATACTAGGAAGACTCCTTAGTATGCAAAAAAGTGATAGCCTGGGGGCCCTTAATGATTTTTTCTACGGATTATTTTTTTTCCATATATCAGAACCGGTATCTATGTGGAGTATGGAGTAATTTGAATGAATTTCATCTCGATGTTTTCATTGACGATGAATTAAAACAGAAAAAAATGTATCTAATTATAAAAAGGTCGTTGGAAACATAAAACGAAGATGTTTGAAATGACGGCAACGTTCTATAACTGTCATTTATTTTATTATTTATGCAAATTTGTTATATTATATTGTCTGTGACAATTGTTTCAAATATAAAGAGTCATACATCCTAAACAATTTTCTAAAATAAATTTGTGAGTGGGTGATTGTTTTTGATTAATTTTTAAGCTGAGATTTAAGTAAGAATGTAAAGATTAAGCAATATATTAGGTATTTTTTAATCAAACAAAAATGATTATTTTTCTACATATATATTTCCCTTATAATAGGCTGACTAGGCCCTTATCAATCAAATTTTACGGTTAATCGTGAAGACAGAATACAATTAATTTTGTGTGTATGGCGTACAGCGAATCATCCTTTTTTAAATAAAAAAGCTTTATCTATGATTATATTCATTTCGTAGACAGATTTAGTGGTCTACAATGACACGATAAAGACTATCTCGTCGATATCCTCGTAGGACGACATGGGCATCTGCGAAATACGAAGAACCATAAACAAAAAAAAAATATTATTTCTAATATACATATATGTATTATTTCCATAGTCAATACTTCCAAGTTTTTCATGAAACACGAGATTTCTCGACACAGTACAAAAAGTAAATATATAAATAAATAAATAAATAAATAAATAAATAAATAAATAAATAAATAAATAAATAAATAAATAAATAAATAAATAAATAAATAAATAAATAAATAAATAAATAAATAAATAAATAAATAAATAAATCAATAAATAAATCAATAAATAAATAAATAAATCAATAAATAAATAAATAAATAAATAAATAAACAAATAAATAAAAAAAAAAAAAAAAAATAAATAAATAAATAAATAAATAAATAAATAAATAAATCAATAAATAAATAAATAAATCAATAAATAAATAAATAAATAAATAAATAAACAAATAAATAAATAAATAAATAAATAAATAAATAAATAAATAAATAAATAAATAAATAAATAAATAAATAAATAAATAAATAAATAAATAAATAAATATATAAATAAATAAATAAATAAATAAATTAATTAATTAATTAATAGATAAATAAATAAATCAAATAAATTGAAATAATACACAAAATATACAAAAAAGTAAAAAATCTTAAACGTAATAAAATTTTAAATGAAATAATACACAGTATTTTTTCACAAATACAATTTATTACGACAGAAATTTTTTTATATGTGGTTTAGGTACTGTTTATACTTCTTTTTAACACATATCCAATAAAAATATCCACACTCTGGATACCTACTTGACTTTAATAGCCTCACAGTTCAAGACTGAAAACACAATTGAAAACTGTTTCTCCACCGGGTATCAAACCCGGGAGCTTTCACTAAGGAGTCAGATATCTAACCAACTGAGTAACGGGGGCCGACGATACAGTGAATAATGTACCTTTATATAGAAAATATTTTATCACTTATATATTATAATTCCTATTAAAATTCAACTAAATCGTTCAAAATGTTTTGCATACTGGAACAAACGAGGAAGCATTTTTTTATTATTCAAATCGACTCACAAAACAACGAGTATAAGAATGAGACAGTAGAATTTCAAGTGTAGAACAATAGCAGAACGTCCTTTTGATACCTCATATAGAAAAAAATCCCACAAGAAAAGAACATTGAACATCGTGTGTGAGTAGGTATGCTAAACAGCTACAGGTGTTGTATATGAACAAACCGGCTATCAATTTGACTGTCTCATCACATATATACAACATATATACAGGGGTTTGCCATATTATTAGACTCATTGAAAAATTTCTACAAATCTTTGAGTAACATTTTCGTAGTAGCATAGTAGTAATGGAGTAAATTAGTGGGTACCTACTTATTTCACTTTTTATTGGTAATAATAAATAAATAATCAAGCTGACTTACTTAGGTATATAGCGCCGTTTTGTGAATCAAACTCAAGCACGCTTTACAATTGAGTACAACAGAATTATATATATATATATATATATATATATATATATATATATATATATATATATATATATATATATATATATATATATATATATATATATATATATATATATATATATATATATATATATATATATATATATATATATATATATATATATATATATATATATATATATATATATATATATATATATATATATATATATATATATATATATATATATATATATATATATATATATATATATATATATATATATATATATATATATATATATATATATATATATATATATATATATATATATATATATATATATATATATATATATATATATATATATATATATATATATATATATATATATATATATATATATATATATATATATATATATGTTATAATATTTTTATCTCGGTTTTCCCGTGTCAGTAGGTCTTGACTAAGACCATTTGTCTTCCGACGTTTCGCCTGAATATCACCAGGCATTTTCAAGGACTTAACGAAAAGCACGCGCGCAAATAAGACAAATGGTCTTAGTCAAGACCTACTGACACGGGAAAACCGAGATAAAAATATTATAACATATTTCACCCGTGAAAACATCAAATATAACATATATATATATATATATATATATATTTTATATATATATATATATATATAGTATATATATATATATATACTATATATATATATATTATATATATCTACTATATATCATATATATATATATATATATATATATATATATATACTATATATATATATACTATATATACTATATATTACTATATATATAAATAAATCAGCTAAAAAAACGCTTTTTTTCACCGTTTTTCCTTATATTTTTTATTCTTTACATTTGACTTATTTTGACGTTTGTAATCAAATACCTACGACCTTTAAATCGTGATTTTTACGAAAATAAATCATAGAAAATTATGACAGTTTGTGAGTATATGTAGTGTGATAATCTTGTTTCATTGAGCCATGTTTATCTTACATATTTAACATGTTTCAAAATAATATTACGTTTTTTTTTGTACAAATATCCAAATGCTATAAAAATAAATAATACCTAATAAATTTGGATTATTTTTATAGCGCCGTTTTTGTGATAACCTCACCTCAAGGGCGCTTTGAATATATTAAGGGTTTTTGTAAGACTCGCGGAAGAAGTGAGTTTTTAGGTGTTTCCTGAATAGTGCTACATAAGTTGTCGATTTGCCTCAGTTCAGGTGGTAGTTTATTCCACGAGGCTGGTCCGGCCATAGCAAAAGCACGATCACCGAAGGATGAAGTGTTGACTCTATTTATTTCAGTCAACTTGCCAATCACGGATGTGGTGGCTGACCGAAGTGTTTGTTGTCGCTCGTTTACGGTGAGAGGGATGCAAAAGTCTGAAAGATACGTGGGAGCCATGCCATAGATCGCTTTGAAAGTCAACAAACATAATTTGTACTTGATTCTCTCTGGCACTTTTAGCCTGTGAAGATTTCGTAGATGGTGGGATATGTGTGAGAATTTCGCGGCTCCGGTGATTAGCCTAGCAGCAGCGTTGAAGACGGATTGAAGTTTGTTTAGCTCCAGCTTTGGAAAAATGTCCAAAACAAGAGAAAATTAGTGCTCATCACTTAAGTACTCATCATCACTAGTGATCATCACATAAGTAGGTACTCATGATCACTTAAGTACCTACTCACCATCACTAGTGATCATCACTTAACTAGGTACTCATCATCACTAGTGATCATCACTTATGAAAAAATACTAATTTTTCTGATTTTCTTCACACCCACGAATATATTTCTAAAAGCTCTTTTAGGGACTAACCTTTATTCTTGTATGTTTTTGTTACAGTTTCTTCTTTTTTATAGTATCACTTAATATTACAGGTACTTACTACATATTATGTATATATTTATTTATGTGTTTGTCTGGCAGACATGTCTACGCGTAATGAGTCTGCCATATTACGTAAAATAAATATTTTTTTCAATAGTAAAAGCATTCATCATTAATTTTTCAGTTAGTCTAACCATAAAGCAAGCTTCTGTACATATAAAATGAAAATAAAATAAAAATATAATAATGATAAATACAGTCGTACCTGTTAAACTAAACCTCCCCTATCAATAATAGCACTTATATTTGAAATGAACAAAGGGTTGAATAAAATAGGGTGCATCATTTCACAATCGCGCTCTGAAAGGATTTAATTTAAGGAAGTATGTTTATATGCAGATTAATGTCTCATAATTTTATATAATTATTTTGTATCGAATATATTAGTAAATCAATAGAAATCATATGCTTTATTGACTGACTATTCTTGGTGAAACTCCACGATGACACAGAATAGATCACTGGTTTTAGTTTCACGGTATTCATGGAAACCTAATCTAACTAATTCAATACCTTGGAATCAATATTGATTCAAAACTAAAATTTACAAAAAACACGGTACTAGTTAAAAAAAAATCCAAAAAGGTGTCATTGCTTGGCAAAATAAGAAACATAAATAAAGAAACATGTCTACTATTTATAAAACGATAACAGAATAACACATTTCCTACTGTCCTACGAGATTATTTTTAAGTAGGTACCTAATGAAACTGAAATAAAAAAAATCCAAATAATACAAAACCGAGCTATGAGAATTGTTTTAAATTGTAATAGAAAAACTAGGATACATAAAATATTCAATAATCTAAACCAATTGTCTGTTTAACAAAAAATACTTTCATTTTTTAATTTTTAAACATAAAATGCTTCATGACAGGATGCAAAAAAATCTAAAACCAAAATTAGATAGAAATTAGAATAATAAAAAATATCACTATCTATGACACAAGAAACAGACAAGATATTAGATTAGAAAAACGAAATAAAATCTCAACGCTGAATTATCTAATATATAGGCCCAGTATTTCAGTCGGCCCTTAGGAGTTTAACTCAAGTTTAACAAAAATATTGCGTATTTCAGTACCTAATCTTCCCTTAAATACGTCACTAAACGACAAATATTTAACTCAACGTTTCTGGCGGATCGCGTGTCTTAATCTTGAGTCAAGTATTGTTTCTAGTCTTTTTCGCCAGGTGGCGTACTAATCGCCGCACGCTTTAATGTTTTATTTAATTTTATACTACAAATAACTATGCATAATAATTATAATCATGATTTATTTTTGTTGTTAAAATAAAAGACTTGATATAGAAGTGGTTCATGTATTTAATATTTATTTTCTTTTTTACATAATTATAATGTATTGCCTGACAACAAACGAAATAAACTGTCAGCCATAATGAAACGTCAGGCACGCAACTTTATTTTTGCGATGTTTTTTCATCCCACTTTTTAAATTGATCCATCCTGTTTCTATATATATAATATGTATTCTTAAATTTTCTACATAAGACACTATTTTACCATATATCTATAGTTGAAGATTACGTAACTGACGTTTCATTTTGCACTGAAATACGCGAATGAAATTTAATCTTCCCTAAACTTTTAACTTGGATTACCAAATCCAACGATTTAAGGGCCAACTGATATCTCGGGCCATAATGGGCTTAAATTATATGAAAGTTGCCGAGAGACATAAAAGAGGAAAAAAGTTTTGATCTTTTTAAGAAAAAATGTGTAAAATATATTGAGAAAAAATCGAAATAATTGTTTATGTTTCTATATATATAGATACCAGTAAGAGTCTTCGATTGTCTGATACCAGTAAGAGTCTTTAATAAATTAATATTGAAACACTATAGTCTTATTATTTACGTTAGAAATAAGACTATCAGATTTGTTGATCGCATAAAAAATAAGTACTTACCAGCATTATTTGAATATGTAGTTAGGTATGTACAAATACGCAAAATATTATTAACTTTGTAAGTGCAGTTAATCAGTTCAATATGAACACACTTTATGACAGTTAACATGTTAACCAAAAAGGTTTACATGCTCTGGCGCCCCAACTTGATTGTTAATTTATTGTGACAACTAATGTTTCTCTACGCCTGGCTTTTCGTTACTTTCGTGGAATTTGACGTTTTATGCAGGACTAGCTGCTGACCCGGCGAACTCTGTACTGCCTAACAGTCAATGAATGTCGTGTAAACTTTTAGGATTTTACTAACGGAATAAAATTAATACAACAACTTCTTGGTCAACTAACAGGTGCTATGTCAAATATTTATTTAACACTATTTAAATTATTTATATAAAAATGATTTAAATTATTATATTTTAAATAATCATTTATTTTTATTATATCGATATTTTAATAGTTTTTCTGCTATTCGGGGCGGAGACGAATCCAATAAATAAGAGATCATTCCAATAATTGGTCCAGTCGTTATTGAATTATAAACGCTGTTACTAACCCGACTTATTTATATAGATGTCAAATTTCTCGTAAAATCCCATCAAAAAAATCAACACTTTTATCAAGTTTTCTTGACAGATACGTTAATTTTTACCATTTTCAAGGGACAAAATCAAATAGTGATAATTTGTATTGTCCTGTCAATTCCTTGATACCTACGCTTTTCAAAAGAGTTTTAAACCAGCTAAACTAGAGTGACGTAGTTAAAAATGTGACGTGTTTTTTTTTGCGTAAAAAAACAAAGTTGCATTGAGGTATGCGAGTAAAAGATTTTCATATAAAAAATTGACGAGCAATAAAATCCAATAAGATCGCTCAAGAGCGATCCATTTCTTGGTAGAACAGATAAAAAAATGGTCTCTTCGTATCTTCGGCTCTTAGAAAGGCAGACGACAGAAGAGTCTGGAGCTTTGTTGGGTAGATGTAGATAAATGGCTTTCCAAGATGGACAAGGCCTTCATGAACGAATAGCACGATTAAGAAGAAGATCTATTTAAATTTCTTACCTCCATACCACCGTTCCAGGGAAGCCCGTAGTGCATTCCGACCCCCGAGGGGTCGTGGTGACCCCCCGCTCCCATGTGCTCCGCCATGACAGACATCCAATGGACCAAACCCTGAGTTGGATTCTGTCCCACAGCAGATCCTGAGGAGCCTGGAATAACAAGATCAACTTTTTTTAATACAAACATCATCATCATTTTGTTTGCCTACTGCAAGACATAGACTCTCCACTCCTATCATTCCTGTGCATTGTTTTTTTTTAATTAATTAAAACATACCTAAATTATTAAATACCAACACAGTTGCCATTAATGTTATTATGATACTATCCCAAAAAAATATTGCAATCATTCATAATAATAACCTACAATATGTAAATAAACTAAATTAAAGGGAAATCAAAAAGGCAAAGATGCACACAACATAACAAAGCACAGACCAAACATGTGACAAAGTTGACCAAGAAGAAATATAAAATAAATAAATAAAACACGTAGGCACTGTTTGGGTTGAATCGCTTTGTTAAAAATATTCTATTATAAAGGGTGGATCAGGTAGTGTGCGGAAAGTGCACGCCACTAGATTGGACAAGTAAACATCAATAATAAAGTTCCTAATCCAGAACTTGACGATGACTTAATTTTATATACATGCTGTGAAACACATTACATTTTCTGATATTTGAACAAGATATGAGAAGTGAGTCACAAACTGTATACTGAAGAAGTATAGTTTGCTTTATCTACCTACAGACACCATATGGATGAACTCGCTAAAAATTGCATAGGTTCATACAAGACTAAAATCGTTTGGGGATTTGCATGGAAGTTCAGAGCTATTAACCTACTGCTCTATTTCCTACGAGGGTTGATAAAACTCGTGTTTAACTTAGGAAAACTATCAATTTTTGTGACATATTTTGGAATTTGAATGAAAACCTGATTGATAATGTAAGTATTGGAAGTCCAATTGGAAAACTATCTAATTCAAATAAGAGTAAAACAATTCAACACAAATTTTGATAAAATACCTATCACCAAAGAAGAGTGAATTCAACATCTTTATTGAGTAGTCAAATATTGATCATTTTTACGGTTGTCGCTTTCGAATGGTATTTTGTTACAAATGGGGTAGCAAAATAAGATGCAAGAAATGCAACAAACATATAATATTTTCATAGAAAATATATTAGTGTACATAGCTGAAAGAGAGGGTACGAGAGATAGGGGCAGGAAAGGAAACTATACAAGTGTATGGTGCTTAGTTCTCTCTGTCTACCCCAATAATAGGGACATGGCGAGATGGTATGTATATACACAATGCATGGATATATGCTATTTTTTTATTTTAACGTGAATTGTTATATCAGGACTGTTCCTATTTTCTACTATTACATATAATTATTCATATTCCGTTTATTTTGCTGTTCATTCGTGTTTTGGAAGAAGAGCCAGATGAAGGACACCAATAAGAGGACCGATCAGACCAGCCTGATGGCACCAATACTCCAGGAGGCTGTCCACCTGGCTGCAGATAGAAAGGAGTGGAGAGTGTACGATGAGCTGCATAGTAATCGAAATCCTCAAGAGTTAGGTCTACGACCAATAAAAAGAATCGTTCATTTGTCGTATATTTATCCGTATAATTTGGTTTATATATTAATTATTTATATTAAATTAAAATATGTATAAATAAACGTAAAAACGTAAAATACACGTACTGGTTTTCATTCTTTTAGTTTAATTCGCAAAACGCGACTCCCATTCACGGGTTTCGATCTTCAACGAGCACCGTCAGACTGGATAAAATTATATTTACTGTTATAATCTATGATATAATCTTTATAATAATTGCTTATCATTTAATTTTGAAACAATTTTTCGTGTGTAATGTTTGATTTTTATAATTTTCTTGAAAAGCGTTTTGATTTTTGTACTATACCATGTATTTTTCTTTATTTACCTATAATGTAAATGACAAATACAATTCAACATATAGGTAATTTACATTGGGTTTCAAAAATTAGTGTTTAATTACCAACTAAAAACCAAAACAGATATCAAACCTATAAAAATATTTGACTCAATTTTCCTAATAGTTCCACTTCATTATTAAAATTATCATATGGATCTGGTATTATTAGACAAATATTCTGCATTGTTTTAATCTTTTGACTAAATCAGTGCACGTAAAGTTGGCTCTATTAAAGTACATCATCATAACACAGTAAAATGAACGTATCGCAGCAGACGTAATTAATAAATAGCGCTAAAAAATCTGATGACACAACACCATTTCTATAGATCGTCTTCACTGGCATTCTTGAAATTGTTGGTTTCAAAACTTGTTTGATTATTTACGACATCCATTGAGAGGGAGACCAAAGAACACCTGGATGACACAGTGCGACAGAATCCTGCAGGGAATTGGCCTGAAGGAAGAGGACATACAAAATATAAGTTATAACCTGAGGACGAGAAGAGCTGACCCCATCAGCCTTCAACGGCAACAAGTTGGGACAGTGCCAGAAAGAAAAATAATAGGGATCAGAAAACTATCTCTTGAAGTACACTTGAAAACATAATTTTGTTACTAAAATCTAAGATATTAGTAATTTTACATAGTGACAGTTTGGCTGATATATCATTAAACTAATAATCTTCAAGAATTAAAGAACTTTTTGAAAGACCAAATCGATTGACTTGTGAAATACATAAACCATTTTGAGGAGACTAAAACCCACTATTGATTACAACATTTTGAAGACGCAATACTATATTATTCGTTACAAGTATCTAGTTATTCGAAAATGAGCAAGAAGATCGTTTTGAATTAATTACCTGGAGGAAGTCCCGGTGTAACCTGGACATCAGAACCTGGTGACTGAGAGTCTGCAGCAGCACCCTGTGTTCCTCCACCTCCGCCACCGCCCCCACCGCCGCCACCACCACCGCTCCAAACAAACGCTGATGACGTCGAAGACTTCTGAAACGAAACGAAAATAACAAAATCCATTTTAGTACATTTCAAAGGGCAAACAAACGAAATATTTGATATTAAGACTGGACATGGAAAACATAGTAAAACAGTCTAGATTGGACTGGGATTTAGATTGGACAATCTAGAAAAACGGGCACTCAAATGAAATAGACTGAAAAATTAAACATAAAACTTGAAATATAGTCTAGAATTCTAGAAAAATGGACACAAATGAAAAACTTTTGATTTTGGACTGGACAAGGAAATACAAGACTTCAAATATAGTATATAAAAATAGTCATATCAACGAAAATAGTACTCATTTGGGCTGAAAAAGGAAGTATAAAACTGTGATTTTCAATTTGCATCTATTTAGTAAAAAAATAATGAAATGCTTGTTTAGAATACATGGCTAAATAAATGCATTTGTCTCAATATACCTCGTCAAGAGGAGAATCAGTGACCCTTTCACAATTCTCATCGTCAGAATTACTAAAGATGAAACCGGCTGTGCTCCTATTTCCCGTAGAAAATAGCATATTTCGCGGATACACTTGGAATCCCGAAGCTGGACAATCCGCATCTGCTGTGGCCCGATCCCTCTTTCCAAAACTAGCGAAAAAGTTCTTATAAAGCTGTGCGGGCAGCAGAAACGGTGGCCTCGCACTGGTTCCTGGATAGTTGCAGCTCTGCAACAGATCGTCTGAGAACGTTCTCTTGTGTTTCCTCGCTCCGAAGCCGAACTCCAGTGGGAACTCTTTCTTGACAATGTCGTGCATCGGCTGAAACATGGACACCAACGAATCTACGTTGCTTCTCGTGATGTCGTCGTTGTTGATGGAAGTTTCGTCCGGCACGAGCGTGGGATGGTCGTTTTCCAAGTCACTTTCGTTCCCAGTGTCGAGGGAGTTGGAGATGCTTGTTCCGCAGCTGTTTTGATCTTCGTCAATGACGTTGTCCCGCTCTTTACTAACTTGTAGATTCATTTTGAGGTTTGTTGGAGTGTCGGCGTCGGTTTCCTCGGGAATTTTCGTGACGTGTTTGAGATGCTCTCTGTCCAGTATTGAAATCTTGGTGTGCGCCGCGGGAAAATGCATCGATGGAATCGTTGAGAGTGATACTGACATTTGAAATTTCTTCTTTATCTATTTTACTAATTTGTATTTGCTCGCAATACAAATCTTCTATTTGGCACCTTTTGATCGCGCTTTTTGCAATTTAAATATCCACTAATCGATAACAATTAATTATCATACTTTTTTTAAATACAAGAATACTTTAAAATATAATTTTGTATAATATAATATTGTATTACGAGGAAAAATAGTTGTGCCTTATAATTATTAGGTATTTTAGGAACTTTCGTTGGGATTAATTAGGATTTTATTATTTCACTTTTAGTTCATATTGGAATATGAATAATTTATTCTGTTGTATTATTGCAAATCAGTCCATTTGTCGAAGCCAAAATCAATTTAATATTATTTACACCTGAAAAAAGATTACGAGAAGCCGAACTCTTCAATTTACAAATCACATAAATTAGTGAAATGTTTTTAGACATTAAATTAACACCACAGACCAATAGTATATAGACATGAAACAAGCGAAATTTCATAATCAATATAATGTATTTGATATTTTCCAAATGCTTCGGAATGAAAATTGAAACAGTACTTATTTCAAAAAGCACACATTGGTAAGAAAGGGATTTAAATGTTGAAAAGCTGCTGAAGTAGTAGCTTATGTCAGAACTATATACACTCTTTATTCTGTGATTATCGTTAATTTTTAAATATCTCTTTTTCTATTTCATAATTTTATAGTTTTGTTAATTTTATATAATAATATATGTGCATATTGATTTGTATTATCTACTAGCTGACCCGGTAAACTTCACACCGCCTAACAGTCATTGAATGTCGTGTTAACTTTAAGCTAAACTTAATTTACGATTTTTTCAAAAAATAAATTTCTGTATAATGTTTTCAACGTGAATTTTCCGATACATGTTTTTTTGACCGTTAATTTTTCCGATATTTTACTAGTTATTCAGCTATTCGGGATAGAGACGAATCCAAAAAATAAGAAATCAACTTGGTCCAGCCGTTCTTGAATAATAAATGGTCTAACTAACCCGACTTTGTTTTATTTATATATAGACAATCTTGTAAAAATCAAGTAACATAGTATGTATCTTAATTTTGTAAAATCGTAAATATGCCGGCGTTCGTGGCTCAGTTGGTTTGATACGGTTTCGATTTCCGATGGACAGACAATTTTTAAGGGGGTGACTGCTGCCAACGTACCTATTTTTTCAATTTGATATACCATCATTATTACTAAACGAATCATTTTGAAAAAAATAACCTAGTTTGGATATTAATAAAGAGAAATATACCTTAACTTTTTGATTATGTTCTGTATATATTCTTGTAGGAAAATATTAAGCATACCCCGATTTTAAACATTTATCTTAAATTTCTAAAAAAAGATAAGGTATAGAGCAATATTTTTTTTTATAAATTAAAGGAGAACAAAATACCTGGAAAAATATGAAATGACGTTGCATTAAAGCATCAAGTTAAGTAAATAAACCAAAAAAACTTTTATTACGCAATGGCGCTGAATGGAAAATAAATGTTTTTTTGAAGCATTAATGCAACGTCACATCATATTTTTCTAGATATTTTTGTATTCTTTAATTTAAAAAAAATATATTACTCTACGCCTTATAGTTTACTATAAATATATATGGTAGGTAAACGTTGAAAATCGGGGTATGCCATTATTTTTCTACAAGAATTTATACAGAACATTATCAAAAAAAATTATGTATATTTTTGTTTATAAATACCCAAACTATCTGAATATTTTTTTTCAAAATGATTTGATAAGAAATAATGATGGTATATCAAATTGAAAAATAGGTACGTTGGCAGCAGTCCCCCCCCCTTAATTGTGTTTTCTGTCTTGATCTGTGAGACGATTAATATCACACGTTTCCAGTATGTGGCAACTTGTTATTGGGTGCGTGTTAAAATAATATTTGACACAGTAGGTACGTATCTGTTAGTTGCCCATGAAGCTATAAAATATATGTATTCACGTAGCAGAAATAAATTCAAAGAGTAAATAATTTTTCCTTTGTTGTCCCTTGTAAACAAAATAACGACATTTTATCACATACAGGACATTTTCAAATATGGGCAGAAAATAGCCTATAATTGCTGTACAATTATTGTAGACTGTACAGCATACAATATTTACATTGTAGCTTGTTAACACCAATGCTATGTAAATTTACACACTCATATTTATTTGTATTGTTTTTTTACATGTACAATAGCTGATGTAGGTACATGATACAAAATTAAGTTAAAGTTAAAAGTTAAGTCATCAGTGTACATACATTTATTTCAATTTGTGGATTAGGCTACTCTACTAGGCTATGCCTGTCCCAGAGTAGCGTTATGTAAATCAATTATATTATTTTTATTCGTCATAGTGTAAGTTAATTTTTACAATGTTTTGTGGTAGGTTGAAGTGAAACTGAAGTGCAAATGTACGTGATCCATGATCCGATAAATATCACAAGTCTCCAGAATGTGGACGCATGCTATTGGAAGTACATGATGTTGAGTGCAGTACCTAATATCAAAAAGCAAACAATGTTAACAAAGGAATTTAAATTTTGGAAAAGAATATACTTTTACTGCTACATAAATGTCTCATGAATATCCGATTTATAGGTATTTAATGTACGTATTAGGGATACCCCCGTTCCACCTTACTTTGCGTACCAATCCCCTGGCTTAAAGTCGTAGTTTATGTCAGCTCTATATATTCTTTACTCTGTGATAATAATTGATTATTACAATATAATATACGTATATTACTCTATTAGCTGTCTTACAATAAATAACGATTCGAAATATGTCGTGTGGTTGCACCAAAAAAAAACGTATAACATATTACGCTATAATAGTGTTATAATAATAATGATATAACGACAAAGATATATTATATCAGCGAACGATGAGTATCGCTTAATTACTACAATACTCAGTAAAAAGTTTATGTAGGTTTATCATCGTACCATTGATATAGCATTGAAATTATACGTTATACCTATGTACCTACTTATTGTTAGGTTTTTAATGCGATATGCATCGGTTGAGAGTATATATAATATTTAAACAGCGAATCTTTTGCTGTTAGGCGCCGGCTTAGAATAGTACTTCCACTCTTTTTTTATTTTCATCGTTTTCGGGTGTCCCGTAAGAGCCGGGAAGGCAAAAGTATCCGAATGTAGTGCCTTCTTAGATGACACGTGATTGGTGTTTAACACTTACGTGTCTTCCTTTTATCGTACACCTGTCGCCGGTCACCGTGTTCCGTATATGCCAAGATAGATAATAATTCAGATTGATTCACATTTGAAGGTATACTTGGAATTGGCAACTAAGCAAATAAATTACTAAGAAAACTTAAATCAATATTCAAATAAACTATTATAAAGCAACAATTTTACCATAGTACCTACCTATATCATTATATATTTTGTAAATGTATTTGTAATATTGTTAAAAAACAAGATGTGAAATAAATAAATAAAAAAAAATAATATATAAAATATATCATTTTCTTCATTACGCATATTCTGTCATCGTCGTATTATACAATGCTCTTTCTAATCCAAACACGAATGAGCAATTTTAAATACCTACATATGTAACTCATTTGTAGTTTGAACAAAGTTATTTGTAATATGATGAATAATATAGTTAAATATGTACCACAATGTTTATCCTAAATAGGTATGTAAACTAGGTATTTAAATTTATATAATGTACCTACCTAATATAAAATAAAAAGAAAATTGCGAAAGCCGGCCCAGAATTAAGTAAGGATAAAGATCAGTGTTTAAAATAACAAAGTGTTAAACAAAAAAAATATATTAAATTATACAATAAAGAAACGATGTATCTAAATAAAATTAAAAAAGAAAATTAAAAAAAAGCATAGGTATATTTCATAACTCAGGGTTTCATGTTTATTAGTTTTATGTAGGTTTGTTCCTTCACATAGCGTAAAGAAATAAGTTCCGATAATAGAAAAGCTATATTAGTAAATGAGACAGAGAATGAGTGTGTATGAAGGAACTTATGTGTGTCAAAATCGAATTTAAATCTGCATTTAGTACCTACCTACCTACTTTCATTTAAGGGGCCATATAAACCTAAATACCTCAATTTCAAACCAAATCCCTCAAATATGTTAATGAGTGTGTTTCTAGAAAAAATAGTATAAGTCTTTTCAACATTTCTCTAGTGAATGTTCGTCACACAATTTTGAAATTCAGCCTAAATTCCCATAAATAATTATTAAAAATATCCTTTTTTACAGCATTTTTTTTTAATTACTCCATAACCATGTGTCGTAGAATAATAAATCTTTTATGTGCTTAAACAGTGCATAAAATCAAAGTGAATGACCGATAAAGTTTTTACATTTCAAGTAAGGTTTGTTCTTAAATTGCAAAAAACAACAAATTTGGGGTGTCCGTTAATTTAAATCACGTATTTAACCTTTTTTGACGCATGCGATATTTACCCTTACTAACGCGTTACTTCATAGTGCATTGGGCGGTTTTAATATAGCATGTTTTCAGTCATTAAGTTTAGCGTTATGTGTCATCTTAAACAGCCGAAGCAATAATTAAATATGATGGACATAATTTTAACGATACTGCTAGCGCCATCTCTGAATAATTAATGTTACTCAAATATTCTAAATTGGTTCTAGTTAGAATCGACAACTTTTCTAGTTAGAGCAGGTATCATTTCTACATTTAATCAAAGAATTAATTTGTATAATTTCATTGAATCTTATGAACAGTTAATATTTATATGAAAAAAAATACCTACATACAAACGGATCCTAATTAGGAGACAATAATAAATATTTCGTTTCAAAATCGACTTATAAATATTTGACAAAATCTACAAAAAGAAATAACCCATTATTTTCTTTAGATATCTCTTGTCTTTGAAGGTACCTACCATGTTGTTTATATTCATATACCTACTATCTGATTCGGTTGTTCCTGTTCATTATTTCAATACGCCCAAACCATCCGAAAAACCCCAAAGCATACAAATACATACTTTTACAACACATTCTAAATTTTTTAATCACGTTTTCTTTAAAATTAAATATTAAGTAGGTACATTCTATCTTGGTCGATGTTCAACGTTCATTCATTCAATATGACCAAACCACACAGAAAACCATATATTAATGGATTATTAATTATCTATTTTCTATACGTATTACCTTGTTAGATTATTGTTTTGTTGTGAAATGTAGTTTGAACGTACTTCCGGAATACCTAATTGAATTATGAAAATCTGTTGAAATTAAAAAAAAATGTACCTAAAAAAATATCGATCCATAAATTAAATTAAGAAAGATTAGAATTAAAATAAATAAATAATCGTCGGCCTTCGTAGCTCAGTTGGTTAGGTGTCTGAATGCTGATCCAAGGGTCCCGGGTTCGATTCCCAGTGGAGACACAGTTTTTAATTGTGTTTTCTGTCTGGATCTGTGAGAGGATAAATATCGCAAGTCTCCAGAATGTGGCAAATTGTTATTGGGTGCGTATTAAATAATTATTTGACATAGCACCTGGTTGTTGCCCAAGAAGCTACATAAAATAAAATAAAAATTATTAAGAAAATGGAGAGAATTATTTTTAAAATGATTAATTGGTATCGAGACAAAACAAAATATTCGTGGTATATCGACGCCCCAAGAATGAGGTATTTGAAATATGAGCGTGAAAAAAACGCAACAATATGATACACGCATTAGGAACTTGATTGAAGGTTCTCATGCACAATTACTTGATCCAGCCATCTCTGACCGAAAAAAAACTACAGTGCATGTAATAAAATGCGAACCAGAGCTAATATGAATGTATGTATGTATGTATAATGATGATGACAATATTGCTGTGCATAAATTTAAATTACTCTTATTGCATCATAATTTAGTGTGCGCAATTCATTGCAAAATTTCCAAAGCGTGGTGGGAGAAAATTGCACTAAGTACCTACCTATATAATTATATTTATGACGGGATTTCGTACCTATTAAGCTGGCCTGACACCAGGTAATATTACAACTCATATTTCAACTCATTGGAATATGAACTGAAAAAATGACATTGTGCCTGACACGATATCATTTAAATGACTTAAAAATGTTATCACTCTAAAAAAATTATATTGAAATTACATATTGATATTATACCAATTATCCCTCTTGACTGTCAAATAACTTGCATTTTTGGGCTCATTAATGATTCTCGCTTGTTTTTTTTATTACATTTTGAGTTTGATTACCTGTTTCGAAATATTATGAAAATCAAATTAGACGCTCTAGCAAAAAATCTACGCGAACTTGATTTTTTGCATATTAAACGAACAACTCTCACTAGAATATCCATTTTCAAAATGAGATTTTTTGAAAATAAATGGAATGTATTTCTAATACTTAAAACTATACATTCAAAGGCCAAATATATAGTGACGCGAGAAGCAATATCCTAAAAAACAGTAGTAAGAACATTCCAAATCACAGCAATTATATCGAAGAACTCCGATGTGCCGATATTTTTTTATAGCTTGGAATGTACGTCTGGATCAATCAAAAATCAAAAAGAATACGAAAAAAACTTTACAAAGCATTATGAATTAAAAAAAAAAATTTCTTCCTTTGTATGACGAATGACAATGTAGTAGATAGATAAGCATAGACAAAAGAGATACACAGTTTCAGTTCATATGACTTCAAAAATTACTGCAAACACTACTTTTCAACTCATATTCCACATGAGTTGGAATATTACCTCGTGTCAGGCGGGCTTTATGTATATAGTTCATATTACATTGAAAAATAGTCGCAAAAGAATTGGAGATATTGACGAGATTCAGTTAGTTACTTAATATTAGGAAGATAATATAGTATACCTAGTATAGTAAGGTTGGAGGTATTTGTTGAAGGAGGCTAAGGCTCCATTTGGGCTGTAGCGCCATCGAAGAAGAAGAAGATAGTATAATATGGTACCTATATATAATTCTTCCGTACGTGTGTATGTCACTGAACTCCTCCTAAACGCCTGAACCGATATTGATGAATCTTTTTGTGTGCTTTTATGTGAGTCACTGAATGGTTTATATTCACAAAATGGAACTTTACACATTCATATAATAGCAGAATAATAACAATATTAATCGTTATAAATTTTTTCGAAATATGCATTTTGAATAGTGGTAACATTGCTTTCGATATGTCATAATAGTGTGCAATGTTGGTTATGCCATTAAAACTTGATGTTTTTCTCAACGCTGTCTGCGGTATTTGTTTTCATATTTTTTTGAAATTATTATGTGTGTTTTTTAATGTTGTTTGATTATTTGTACATATATGACTTTGATTTAATTACTTTATGTATGACTTTGATTTAATTTCTTTATATTTGTTATTTTTTATTTGTCATTGTACATAAGTGATTCCCTCGTCAAGCTCAAGATTGCAATATTTTTGATGAGGCATTGCAAAAACAACCATTGTAAAAATTACTATACTTGTGATTTATATTTTATGTGTATTGGAACATAATATGTTAAATAAATAAATAAAATAAAAACAATTAATTCCACCAATTCACCAATGTATCTTAAGAAATATGATATTTTCTTATCAAATCACGGTCTGCCTTTTCGATTTGCTGATCGTACCACACTAGCTATTCCCATTAATTCTATGGAACATCATAAGTGATAATATTACAACGTGTCAATCGATTCAACTTTAAAAAAGACTAAAGACTGTTATACCTGTCTAATAACTCTTAATTGACACTCTTTCCCCATCCTCTCTCACATCCCACAACCTCTATCTCCCCCCTTTCTATGTTGCTGTGATTTTACGTTCAATAATGTGACGTGTTAATCTTTCTATGTTTTTTTTGTAATAAATTTAATGTACCTACTTACCACCACACAATTTATAGCCTCACGTTGCTTTGGTTGGTTGGAATACATTGACTACAATAAAACAATGACCACAATATACAATGGTACACAATAATGCACATGAAATAAATAATTAAATACGAATGACAAACAGAGGTGTTGGGAGACCACTAATGAGATAGAGGGACGACATCAGCCGTCATGCTGGTGTCAATTGGACACTAAAGAGTACAAGCAAGCGGCTTGTAATGAGATGGAGGAGGTCATCGTACAGGAGTAGACGGGATTAGGCTGAGAAGAAGAAAAAGGAACAGAAGAATAAGTGTCAATTTCTTTATTTTCGTTTGAAACGTTCTACATTTGACAGAGATATGAAGTTGAGATTCAGTTTTGATCTAGAATTAAGTACATATTATTGGTGTCATTTCTTTTAAACTGTTCCATTTTTCGGATAGATAAAGTCGAGATAACCTCACGTTTTTTTTATCAATTTAATGTGGGCCCTTAACAACTAAAAATATGGATAATCGATCGATTCATTAACATTTATGAAGAGATAAAATCGATATTACCTATACGTTTTTTTGACAATTCGATGTGGGCCCTCACCTACCGAAAATAAAGAAAAAATCTGGATAACCGATCAGTTCATTAAGACTTATGAAGAGATAAAGTTGAGATTACCTACCAATCGAATCAAAAAAATGCGAATAGGTGATCTCGAGATTGATTATATTGTGATAAATACATGGTCAAGCATTTGATAAAAAATGTCGGAAAGAATTTAAGTACATACATAGTAACCAGAAATAATTGAAATCAATATTTTACACATTATTTCAATAATGTAATCACGAATATAAGTTGAGTATACATCGAAATACATAGTTGTTGACATGATATATATCGAAATTCGATGAAGAAATTAGTAGGTTTTATAAATAAACTAAGTATCTTTTCAATTCAACCAAAATGAGGATAATTCTTAATGGAAATTGTTCATGAAATATAATCCGATATATTAAAAACAATATAAAAACAATAATTAAGTAGTTGTCGTTTTTAAAACATTCGTAAATAACAGCTAATTTTAAGTTTAAATTAAATGTATGATGATAGATAAAAAAATATTAATATCGGTACAGTCAAAAGTGTGCAAAAATAGTATTTTTTTTAATAAATCAAATGTATGTGAGTGTTTCATTAAAAAAATGAATCGTCAATGAGTTAATGCCATTAAATTAAAATCCAGTGAAGCCAGCTGGTGTAGAATTAAGGAAGTAGGTATTCATAGAGTTAAAAACCAGGCTAAACTGTCTGAACTCGGGTTAAATACAGAAATAGATTCAGTTCAACTCGGTATATAAATGTAGACTCCAATATGAAAACTGTCTAGTTGGATTCAAATTAAAAATTACTTGCTAGAATGATATAACTATCAAAGAAAAAAAATTGATTAAACACCAAATATAATTTTTTTTTAATATTGTCATGCCTATTAATAAACCGCAATTATTGAAATTCGATATTTTTTCAATGACAGACAGCCGAGTAGAAAAAAAACATATACATAATCTAATAAGATTCCAGTGAGAATTTAGCTGAAAATAGTTTGATTTAAAAGCCAGAATGTTTTATTTTTTACACGCATTTCAGTCATTTTTAATTTTCTTTCAGTGTATAAAAATTTTCAATTCTTAATAAAATTTGATTCATAAACTTTGTCAGAGTTAGAGAAAACTTGCATTAGAAGAGTATATTACGTAATAATAAGAATTTAATGAAGAATATTTCACCATAAATATTTAGCATAGGTAAATTTAAGTAAACTAATTTTTTTTTAAATAATTCTAGTGACTGACATAAACAGGGATATCATAAAAATGTGTTTTTTTATCTGTTATCATTTAGTTACACCGATCGACATAGAGTCCACAGACAAACAGCTTAAAATGAATAATGAAACTGTTAATTTTTCTTTGTTAATAACAATATAAAATATATCGATTTATAACCGATGAACTCCACTATGAAATTTTCCACTAAGATTATTATGAGAACATTACCTACTTTACATTTTATCAAAAATTATTTCAGTTTAAAAAAAAAGAATTTTTATATTCAACACCCAAGCGCTCTTGAGTTGAAAACACAAAATTGAATTTATATAAGAATATTAATTAAGTGATTTCAATAAACGTATTTGTATTAAAAAATCCTATTTCATATTAAGCTCATAATTTTTTATTTAATGGAAATTGTTTTTATATTTTTATAAAAATACATAAACTTGTTTTTTAACACTTTTTATATTTTTTTCAACGCTGTTTTAAACACCATCCACAATATTATTAATTAATTTTATACGACACTTTAAATAGTTAGGTATAATATTTACTATTTATAATAGGTACCTACTAAACATATTAAATCACTGAGTAATTGAGTATTTCAATAAATATATTTAAATCAAAATTTTATTATTTTGAATAACAAACGTTATTGTTATTTTGACAATGGACATTAAATTAAAAAAAATAGACGTCGAACTAAAACGGAAATGAAATCGTAACTGGCGCCGCGACGCTCCCGTTGTTATTAAAGATTTACATACAAAAACCACTGTGTATTAATACACCAAGTATGAAAATGCACTCTCACTCACACATAGATATAGCCTCAAGGCGGTTGAGGGTATAGCAAATAATTAGCGACGCCGAGCGACGTCGTTGTGCTGTGCCGACGCCTGAAGGCGTCCAACTGCATAGTGCATCGCGACGTCAGTAGGACAGACGCCGCTAAACTTTTCACTACACAGAACCTTCACTTTGAGGTGCGAAGCGAAATTTCTAATTCTTAAGAACGGTTTCCAAACTTTTTCAGGGAATATTTTTAGCAAGCAAAACAAACACATATTAATTAAAATAATTAATAGTGAGATGATCGATTTTTTACATAAATTGATAAATTTTACAACAAATTTATCAATTTATGTTAGAATTTGGATTTATGACAGGTAGACATTGGACATTGGGACCTGGTTGATCTGTCTTGTGTGAGCCCATATGTTTTTTGATGTAATGATTGTGAGTGCAGAAAGTTGAGATTGTGTACATATTTAGTGTGGAACGGGAACAATCACCTGGTTCATAATTGCATATAATTGTCAATAAAAATTGTAAACTGCTAGCCCTAGAACAGGATTTCCTTGTTGGGCAGAAGTAATCTACTTATTGTTGTCATTATAAATATGGTGTGATAAAAGGCAAATAAATAAATAATAATAACACGAGAAGAGTGCTTAATTGATATTTGGTCGTTGGTAATTATATATTATATAATAAAAATAATTACTATGGAATAGATCTATTTCATGTAATTGATTACCTACTGACGCATTTTGTGCCTGGCTCATCGTCAGAATACCTAATCTGGGCTTCGTCAGAATAATCTATGTCTCGTCATTGTCAGAATTATGTAACTTGTTCGAAACGCGTCAATAATCATTATTGCATCAAATAGATTAATTATTACCAACGTTTTTTTTGCGGTGTGCGGATGTGCGGATGAGCTGCAGTATTTAGTGAATAAAGTGTATGAAGGATGCCTGCAAAATGGACTGAGAATGAATGTTAGTAAATCTAAGATATTGGTATTTGAAAAGACTGAAAGTATAACTCCATGTATGATAAAAGTAGAGAACGAATGGCTAGAACAAGTTGAGGAATATTTATATTTGGGGAGTATATTTGAACGGAATGGAAGACCCGATAAAGATATTGAAAGAAGAGTTATGGCAGGGAATAGAATAAACGGAGCACTTAGACCAGTAATGTCCGACCCAAGCATCTCAAAGGAAGCCAAAATTGCAGTACACAATGCAATTGTGGTGCCTACTTTGACGTATGCAACAGAAACATGGACCTGGCAAAGAACACATGAAAGTAGAATAAATGCTGTAGAAATGAGATCACTAAGAAGAGTATGTAATAGAACGATATATGATAGAATAAAAAATGAGGACATAAGGAGAGAATGCAAGTTAAAAAAGGATATTATATGTAAAATGAAAGTAAATGCTTTAAGGTGGTTTGGACATATAGAAAGAATGAACGATGAACGACTGACCAAAAAAATATGCATGGGTGCTAGAGATGGAGTGAATAGCAGAGGTCGCCCCAGAAAGGGATGGCATGACCATGTGAATGATATTTTGAAAGAAGGAAACATAAAAAGTTTGAACAATCGACGAGCATATATGAGACGATGCATGGATGTAAAGGAAGCCAGAAATGTGTGCAAAAATAGAGAAGTATGGCGCTCGGTTCTCTCTGCTTACCCCGTAAGGGACATGGCGTGATGGTATGTATGTATGAATGTATGTTTTTTTTGTATAGATTCTTGGGTAACTTACAGATTCTATGTCAAATATTAATTTAACACGCACCCAATAACAAGTTGCCACATTTTTTATTTATTTATTTTATTTATATATATTTTTGTACATAAACAAATATAAAGCACACTGGCGGGCTTAGTGCCATTAGGCAATTTGTTCCAACCAACCAGACTTTGATATTTATCGTCTCACAGATCTATACGGAAAACATAATGAAAAACTATCAAGAATTGTCTTGTGTCGTTTTACGACGTATTTTGATTTTTTGTGAGATAAAAAAATCTTTAAGAGCATTCTGAAAATATCAAAGCAATACAACTTATAATAAACTAGTAGGTACTATTTGTCTATTAAAAAGTAGGTATGAAAAAATGTCTCAACGTAAAAAAATATAAAAAAAACTTATAAACCTCAATGTGTTTTTAGCGTGTATTAAATCAATATAGTTTTAAAGATTCCCATCACGAAAAGAAAATTCTCGAATTATATAGTTCATAAAAATGAAATTGCACTGCAACATAAAAATGGCAACAAACTATCCATAAAACCAGACAAAAATAAAACTTTTATGCAACAAAGTATTTTTATTTTATTTTGTTATAATATCTTGATTATTTTTTATGAATACCCACTTACAGACCGCAATATAACATAAAACAATTTAAATCAAGTACCTACCTAAATAATGAATTTTATGTCAACTAGAAAAATGTAAATATACAAAAAATATGATGGAAGAATAGTTGGACTTCGTCGTCACAGGATGCATAGTTTCTGAAGAGCAGACCAACTAGGTCTACTAAACAAAGAAGAAGAAAAAATATATGATAGGTACTTCTGGTTATTGACGTAACTCTTTCTGCGTTGGCGCTGGGCGCCAACTATTCGGCCCTACGCGACGCATCTCACTAGGTATAGTACGATTTCTTAGTACATTGAGCCTAAATTTATTTCTTTTGTCTACCATTTCTATGTCTATAATCAAAAGCTGTGATGTTGTGGCACCCGAAACTGCACCCGATACGGTTAATAATAAATAAAAAGTTAATATATTTTTTTCAACGAAAATATGGGACTTACTCAGTGTCTTACTCAGTGGTAAATAATTTTATGGATATTCAAAACTTAAAGTCATCTTAATAAGTTTACAAAAAAATTAGGCATCTACTTTAAAAATCTACTAACTTATAAATTGGCAATTTTGAAAATCTTTTCTCCAGTACCCTCTTACGAAACGTTTTTGAAATAAATAACATTTTATTTTTACATATTTATTCTAATGCTTGATTTTTTTTTTGAAATTTTAATTTGTTAAATAATTGTCTTGCAAAATAGTTGCAATAAAACGCTTTTTTATTTTTCAATTGTAAGTAACTAAAAAACTACAAGGCCAGATTTTCACTATTTTAATTAGGTAGTATTCTTGCTATTTAAAAAAAAACTCTAAATTTTACCTTTTCTTCACGAAAAAATACATTCGAAGGTGATTAAAGTGTGCATATTTGTGTACATCCGTATGCCCAAAATATACTAGGGCCTTTAGATAATAAAACAAAAATAATACATAATATTATATTACCTACAAATCATTGTTTTTCTGAAAATCAAAATTTTGATCCAATAAAATAAATTTAATTTCATACCTAAATTTTTTAATTTTTAAAATTAACACTGACATGATTGAAAACACCTATTTTTGCGCAATTAGATTCATGCCTAACTGCCTATAATTATTATTATATTTTACGAAACCATTTGTACGAAAAAAAAAGATTTAGGTATCTCACATGATGGTTACGATGATAACACTTTATTTCTAGAAAAAAATAATAAAAAAGTCTTATACGATTGAAATTATACTTGCGAATATATTTGCGTAAAAAATTGTAGTCAACGTTTACTTGATAATTATTTTTTTAGTAACTTGTAAAGTGAAAATAGAAACGAATAAAAAAATTGCGTCAAAGAATTTTCACAAAATACAAAATAAGAAAAATCATTATCAAAATATTTTGTATTTATGATGAAATTTTATTATATTAATAATAATTATTTTATCTTTATTTTTTAAAAACACTATTAGAATATTTATTAACATGACGTAATATTCGTATCAAAAAATAATAATTAAGTTTTATTTTTAATTCGATTAAGTCTCAATTGAGTCAAACGCTCACAGTTTTGATTGTCTTAAATTAAATAATTGTTCCTCTTGAAGTAACTAACTAACACAAACGTATCATTTACGAGCTGGCGCACACTATTACGTATCCGGAACACACTGATGGTGAAACTCGTCTGTGTTGGTGACTCGCTGATGAGAAGTTTTTAAAATTTTACCGCCAAAATTAACGGAACACGAGACACGATTCACATATTTAACAAAACCACGGAAAAGAACGCATCTTTTAAACAAAGAACACGATTAAAAAAAGAATGTTATTTTTTAAATTTAGATATATTTTCGTTTCCGTCATCAATAAGATTAAGTATTTGGGTCAGGCTTTACATATTTATTTCAACGATTTTTAAGACCGTGTATTTTATAGTATTTTTGCGTAGTCTTTTATGGACTCTTCTGTCGCGCACATATTATGGCGAACTGATGAAACGTTGGGTCAGGTTAGGTTTAGTATTTACTCTCTCGCGGTTTCTTTGTGTTACTTTCTGAGCTTTTCATGGTGCAGTTTTTCGCGTTGGGAATTTAGTTTTTCGATAGTCGGCCGCCCACATGCCTCGTTTTTAGCAGACTGCCTTCTTCAAACTCGTGCACAGACACATGCACGCGTGCATTCACCAACACATGAACGCGTGTGTGCACTGTACCTATGTACGATAGTACGTACCAACCAAGACACATGTATGCAAGACGCCCGGACCAATACATTCAAAGGGTTGAAGGAAAATGCGAACCGCTGATAGGGGTGAGGGTGTATTCGTGAAGGCTCTATGGAGAGATACAGGCTCGTCTAGTAAAACACCACAAACAATATATTTTTTGGAAATTATTATCTAGGTACCTATATAAACAACACAACCTACAAATTAACCCTACCAAATGCCACTGCCTAAAATTCACCCGGAACAAGAACATAATAAACTTCAACTATAGTTTAAATAATCAAGCACTACGTAACGTAAAAGAAACTAAAGACCTTGGTATCATCCTTGACTCAAAACTATTATTTGACAAGCACACTGATTACATTGTATCCAAAGCGTCTAGGATCCTCGGCTTTATCCTCCGTACATGCAAGCATTTTAACAATATTTTAACATTGAAAACATTATACTTTACATATGTGCGCAGCATTCTGGAATATTCTTCACAAGTCTGGAATCCTAGGTACTCTACCTACATACATAGAATAGAAAAAAATCAGAATAGATTCTTAAAGTACCTCGGTTTTCGTTCCTTCCGAACTCATCTTAGCTACTCTGATTCTGCTGAGTTCTTTAAACTTAGCACATTGGAAGACCGCAGAAATATTTCCGACGCCGTCTACTTATATAAAATCGCCAACTCCATCGTGGATTGCCCGGAACTGCTTGAACGATTAGCTCTTCGAGTTCCCACCCGAGCTACCCGATCCCACCACTCATTACACCTGCCTCACTGTAACACAAGCGCTAAACAACATGCATTCATATATCGAGCATCACACTTCTTCAATGAGCACTTAAACGAATTTGACTTATTCAACTCCTCAATAACTAATATCAAATCAAAACTTCTCTTACAATAATTATTCATATAAACTAATCCCTCTCCTTCTGTACTCCCTCTCTTCCCTCCCTATTCCCTCTTAACTCCCTCCTTCCTCAATAATACTTACTTCCTACTTCTTACATACACTCAAAAAATGTAGTTGTTAAAAATAAATGATTTGCTGCTAATAATAACCAAGCAACTTTGTTAATATAGTACCTGCAAAGTTCGTTGCTAAAAATTGCCAAGTGAATGGTCTGCTAATTTTAACCGAGTAGCTTTGTTAACAATCTGTCAAAATTAATCTAGTAACTTGGTTAACCACGGACAACTTTGTATAATCAGCCAAGTAACCTGTCAAAACTTAACCTACTAACTTTGTAATATCAGCAAAGTAACTGTCAAATTCAACCAACCTAGTTGGCTAATTTCTATCAACTTACTCGGTAATCTGAACTAATTCATTCAGTATCCACAACAAACAACTTGGCTAATTTCAATCTACTAATCGGTAATCTGAACTAATTCATTCAGTATCCACAGCAAACAACTTGGTTAGATTTAATTAACTACTCAGTAATCTGAACTAATTCATTCAGTATCCACAGCAAACAACTTGGTTAAATTCAATCTACTACTCAGTAATGTGAACTAATTCATTCAGTATCCACAGCAAACAACTTGGTTAGATTTAATCAACTCACTCAGTATTCTGAATTAATTTATTCTGTATCCACAGCAAACAACTTGGTTAAATTCAATCTACTACTCAGTAATGTGAACTAATTCATTCAGTATCCACAGCAAACAACTTGGTTAAATTCAATCTACTACTCAGTAATGTGAACTAATTCATTCAGTATCCACAGCAAACTACTTGGTTAAATTCAATCTACTACTCAGTAATGTGAACTAATTCATTCAGTATCCACAGCAAACAACTTGGTTAGATTTAATCAACTCACTCAGTATTCTGAATTAATTTATTCTGTATCCACAGCAAACAACTTGGTTAAATTCAATCTACTACTCAGTAATGTGAACTAATTCATTCAGTATCCACAGCAAACAACTTGGTTAAATTCAATCTACTACTCAGTAATGTGAACTAATTCATTCAGTATCCACAGCAAACTACTTGGTTAAATTCAATCTACTACTCAGTAATGTGAACTAATTCATTCAGTATCCACAGCAAACAACTTGGTTAGATTTAATCAACTCACTCAGTATTCTGAATTAATTTATTCTGTAGCCACAGCAAAGCTACTTGGCTATTTTCAATCTACTTACTCAGTATTCTGCTAATATTATAATATAATTTTACCTGTATACTTGTGGAAACATGTTATTGGCATAGTTGTTATTATTTTATTGTTAATCCCTTAGGTATATTGTATTAAGCTGTTTGTTTCCCGAATATAAATAAATAAATAAATAAATACCTATATTCAATTTAATTTTATGAGAAATTTTTGACCTTCGGGTATATTTATTTGGAGCAGTATATTTCATTCATACCATCACGGCATATCCCACAATATGGGGTAACCAGCAAAAGGTGTGCGGGTGTGCATTGCCTTTTAAAAGAGTGTACCTACAACACATATGTGTATACCCACACACCAGTCTCGTCTCACCTAAAAAGGCACTACATTCAGAATGGGTGCTGAACCTCATTGCTGAACTACATATGTCAGATGTTATTGTTGCCTGTTGTATTTTCGATTACCCGGCTCTTACGGGACACTCGAATACAATAATATAAAAGAGTGGAAGCACTATTCTAAGCCGGTGGCTCACAGCATACAATAGATGTACAAAATTTTGGAGCCGTATACAGTCAAATTAAAAATTATAGCATACAGTAGATGTACACAAATAAGGCCAATTACATACTAATCACAAGAGTATATTATCAAGTTTTAAAAAATATAACTAAAAACCAAATAAAATATTTATAAGTACTAAAAAAAATCATTTTTTTTAAATAATTTGTTAAAATAAATGGTATAACCAATACAAAATAGAAATAGTTGGATATTTAATCTGTGCTCTGTTTTGTTGTGCATATTTTTACCATTTTAATTGCGGCCCTTTAATTAAATTATATTCAATTCAAACAGTGGAACAAGTAACGAGTTTCAAATATTTAGGAGTACAGATCCAAAGCCATAACGACCTATACTGAAGTCCGCGAACAAGTTAATAAAGCATGTGTCGTATCTGGATGTCTAAAAAATGTGGTCTGGAAAAATAAACACGTACATGTTGACAGTAAGGTCTATATAAGACATGCGTGCGACCGATCATGACGTATGCTATAGAAAAGCAAGCATACACTATACGAACCGAGGTGCTCGGAAATGAAGGTTCTAAGGTCAATCACTGGAAAAACTACCGGAGATCGTGTTCAAAATGTTGAAATAAGAAAAACATGTGGAATAGAGGACGTTGTTCGGTGGAGTAGATCCAAGAGAAGACATTCACCTCCATTTTTTTCAATACCTACGTTATGCATGCATCTTACGACACATGTATTGTTTAAATAAATCAGTTTTACTAATAGCCGATTTCTCCAAGGTCCCTCAAAACCGAACATCAGCTAAGTACCCATTCGAAACTTAAATCCTTAAGTGGCTTACTTAATAAATTTGCATTTCACCAACAAATAACACCCACACTAAGCTGATGTCAGGATTATTTTTTATGTTTCCGGTGAACATGAATATGGACTCAAGATAACGTTACTTTAAAAAATATACAAATAAGAAATACATAATAAACTATAAAAATAGCATTAAAATATTCTAACGTGTGAATTTCACGATTTTTACTCTATATATAAATTAATTCTAAAAAAGCACTACTTTGATCTCATGAGTATAGGTAATAGCGGCGCTCGCTGTCAGGATAGCCTTGTTTGTACACCAGTTTTTGTTTTTGACACATCATGTACAGACAGTTTATTTTATTTTATTTTTATTTTATTTTATTTTTTAATTAACACATACAACATTAGATAGTTTGATTACATGGATTAATAATACATATGATACATCAATTATCTAAATCTAATGTCAGTTACATGTGTCAAATACATTTTTGTTTGTGTGTGTAGTGTAAGTAGTAAAGTATTTTTATTATTTATTTATTTAATTAAGTTTCCGCTTATGTAAGAGATAGGGTGTGTATTATATGGGTGTGTGTGAGGGGTTTTTGTTTGTGTTTATTTAGTATTCACACCAATTTAGTTATTTTATTTTAATATTTGTTACTTTTTTTAATATATAATGCAACTGGCTCATGCCAGTCGCAATTATAACGACAGACAAACCTAACCAACCTATTTTTACCAAACTTTTGTAGGTAAGGTATAAAAAGTCGGTGTACCCCAGTGAAAAAACTAAATTAATTGAATTAGTTTCAAAAAACACGGCAAATACTTAAAAAAAAACGGATGGAGCATGTCTATTTCATCGACCAATTCTGCCAATTCAACGATTTCACGAATCCAGCCATCTTCCATGATGATAATAAACAAAATATAACTTAAATTTTACATAAAAAAGGTTAATTCAATAATAAAACAACTCTGCGACGAAATCGTAACCCAAATATCTATCTGTCAAACGCGTTAAGTGACATTTATGAACGGTTAATCCACTAGAGACCGCCACTTAAAATTTTATGCGCCGCCGTCGCTAAGCGAGGCTAAGATTGTTTGGTGAAATGCAATTTTGCGCTAAGTGGTTCATTAATGTGATTTTTTAAGTAAAGGAGCCTTGGGGAAATCGGCCGTAAGATGCCGATGTCTGAATCAGCGAGAACCCAACCTTGCAACTACAAAAAGCGTTTTATATGGGATATTGTTTTTTCTATTTATTTTAATATTTCAATTTATTAATATTTCTTACATTTTTCGTCTAACATATTTAAAAAAGCCTTTAACAATAAACTTACAACATTGAAATACCAAAAAAAATAAAAATAAAAAGAATAAAAATGTACACAATAATGACGATGAAAAAAATTAAGGTTATCACAAAAGAAATTTAATTAACGCACTTTTCAATCTTTCGATTGTGACGGCTTCTAATTTGTAGAATTCCATTATGACAATGATTAATATGAACACATATAATTCCACAATTTATTTTATTTTTCTCCCGTCGACCGTTTCGGCTTATAAGGCACCAGTTGATTATGGCCTTATAAGCCGAAACGGTCGTCGGGAGAAAAATAAAATAAATTGTGGAATTATATGTGTCCATATTAATCATTGTCATAAATTTAATTAATTAATTAAATTGATTTTCTTAATTCAATTAATTAAGGGTTTTTAATTACACGTATTTAGGGCTTACAGTGGACGTGCACTTTAATTGGAGTTTACATATTGAAAATGTCTGTAATAAATTAAGATCAATTTTAAGTAAATTTTACCATCTTAAATACTGCATGTCCAGGCACACCCTGTACTGTCTGTCTGTACTATGCTATGTCTGGTCGAGTCTATTATTGACTACGGGCTCAGTAGTTACGGACGAACCTACCTATAAAACCTAGGTACCTTGATAAAATAAAACAATTACAAATAAGATTTTTAAAAATAATTGCAACAAAAAGAACAGTGGAGGCAAGTAAAAATAACATTAACGAAATATTCAAAAGATGCAATATTTTACCTATAGAAAAAAAGGTGAATCTTTTACTGACCATAGAAGAACTTTATAACGAACGATTTAAATTAAAGATCACTCACAAATATACAACTAGACAAATAACGAAAGACTTACTGACAATACCTAAAACAAATAACGTTTACGGCGACAGGACAAAAGCAACGATAATTCCGAAACTATTTAACAAACTGACAAAATATTCAAATATTCAAATTAAAAACAAAAAAAAAATAAAAAAAATGTTAAAAGAATTTTATATATAAGTTTGTATGTTTTCTTTGTTATATTGTGTTAATGGTTTTAATTATTGTTATATTGTATTGCTAGTTTTTAATTTTTGTTTGTTTATAATTATTTTTTGTTACATTATCAAATTTATATAAGTGTACGAGAGAGCTAGCACTGTTAAACTGCTTTTGCAGTTTAGTGCAAGAATACTTATTGTTTAAAAAAATGTAAATAAATAAAACTTTAAATAAAAAAAAAAAAAAAAAAAGATTATAACTAAATAAATCGGTGCATTGTAAATAAATACTATCATTATCGATGCGCCAAAATCATTATTCTTACTATAGTATAAAGTGGTATAATTTATTTATTTTACGGCTTATATTGCCCTGAAAATTAATCAAGATGATAACTAAAGAAATCGGTGCATTGTAAATAAATACTATCATTATCAATGCGCCAAAATCATTATTCTTACTATAGTATAAAGTGGTATAATTTATTTATTTTACGGCTTATATTGCCCTGAAAATTAATCAAGATGATTAGTAAAGAAATCGGTGCATTGTAAATAAATACTATCATTATCAATGCGCCAAAATAATTATTCTTAATATAGTATAAAGTGGTATAATTTATTTATTTTACGGTGTATATTGCCCTTTACAAACATAGATACTTACATAAAAAAACACATATCGAAAACAAAATCACAGAAAATAATACAATAGTAAAATTAACGTAAAAAAAGGAAGAAAAATAATAATAATAATAATCAATAACATAATTAACACCGTGTGCGGTAAAACGGTGTATGATAGAATAAGAAATGAGGATATATGACGATAATGTATGATTGAAAGATATATCGTAAGTAAGATGAAAATAAATGCCCCATGGTGGTTTGGCCACATAGAAAGAATTGAGTGATGACCCTCTGACAAAAAAAATATAAGGCTGATAAAAGGGGAACGAAAAGTATAGGTCGGCCAAGGAAAATTTGGCACGATCACATAAATAGAATTTTCAAAGATGAGATGTTAGAAGTTATCCAAATCCGTTTCTGTAAATATTAGAAAATATTTACAGGAAAGGTGAATTGTTACACATTATTCAAATATATAGAACTTTCAAAAAATTACATTGTTAAGGGAACTCAATAAGACAATTGGTGAAAGTTGCGCAAGCGCTTAAAGTGATCACGTAAACCGGCCGATGACAGGTCGTAAGCCCTGTGGTTGCCTGTGTTCCTGGTTCTTCTATAATATCCCAACTTCATCTCTACTGAGATGTTATTGTCAATAAAAATATCATTTAACTCCCGAAAGGGAAAAAATCCAAAGTTTGCGTACCTATATGCAATTAAAAAATATATTTGATTTAAATAAAATGTTGTATACGGGTTTATTTCTGTTAAAGCTGTATGAGACTGCATTTTCCAAGATGTCTCTTTTATGTGTTAGTTCGGGGAACTAGGTAATGCATTATGTGTATGTGTGTGTGTGTGTGTGTGTGTGTGGGTGTATGTGTACCCTTGCACTATATTCTCATGTGTATGTATGTGTGTGTGTGTGTGTGTGTGTGTGTGTGTGTGGTGTGTTAGACTGTGTGCAAGATTGTTGATACACCTGTCGTTTTCTTTGGAAAATATTTGCGAAAAATATACCGCTGCTGATTCTAACAGTTCCGTGCTTTTCTATTATCAGCGAATGAAAAAGTAGGTAGGTACTTGAATAATTCATCCATATATCGAGGAAATCAATAATTATATGCAAACACCGAACATCGCAGAAAAAACAGCTGAGAAAAAATATTTGTATGAAATCGATACAATGTAATATTTTCACTATTGAACTATTCTTAACCGGCGCGGCACCTCACAGCATAGCCCAGCAATAATTAGGTTCACCATCCATTCTGATCACCATTCATCCATTTTGTTACATTTTAGGTGAGACGAGATAGGTGTGTGGTACCTACACGCGTGTGTCGTGCTTCCTTTTATAAGGTAATGCACACTCGCACACCTGTCGCTGGTTACCCCACATAGTTGGATATGCCGTGATGGTATGGATATATACCTATATATTTTTAATTAAAAATGAATATGTACTTGTTAAACAAGTACATGTACATCTTCGTACATTACCTCAATTAAGCATAAATGCTTGTGCTATAGGTGAACGAAATCGGTCGAGGCAGGATTCGAACTCGCGACAGCTGGATTACTAGTCTAGCGAGCTAACCGCTCTGCAATCGACCCATCTTAAAATATGCAATTAATATGCAATGGAAACATTAAAACAATATAATATACCTATGTGAATTATTTGAATTTGCATGCTGATTTTTTTTCTCCCCTTCCTCAAAAAGCGTCTTACAACCCGGGTCTTTTTAAAATCCGAATTAATAAACTCTTTTCTAGATTGCAAACCCCTCCCAACGCTACGTAGTGCGCTTCTTCGGAAGAGTAAAATGGACCCAAATCCTAATAGCTGGCGTCCCCTACGTAGACATGTTAAAAAAAAAAAAAGCGTAAAATGCTTATTGAGATTTATTAAGCTATAACATATAAAATATAAAGAGAAAATAAAAAGATATTCAATATACAAATTCTAAGCGAATGGCAAGCCGCAAATAAAATTTTACAAATATGAAAAAATAAATATATTTTTATTATTTTATGTATAATTCGTATTCTAAGAACCACTCAAACAAGATTGCCGCGCAGCGAAAAAAATTTATATTCACAGTGAAACTCTCTACCTACTGTAAATTAAATTATAGGTACTCAGTCCGCGCAGCGAGAAAATATCAGTATTTGTGTGTTTATTTTTATTTTATTTTTTATGATCCATTCAATTACAAGAACATTCATTAGGAGTAACAATTATTAATAATTAAGAATATATGTATAAAAACCAATAAAATGCTAATAAGAGTCACTGGAGTCTTGGCTTAATAATGTCGATTCATTCAGAGAATTGAATTTTCATGAACGAATCGAAAGTTGGATAAATAGATTTTGTCTCCAGTTAAGTCTCCAGAATGTGGCAACTTGTTATTGGGTGCGTGTTAAATTAATATTTGACATAGTATGTAAGTACCTGTTAGTTGCCCGAAAAACAATATTAAAATAAATATCCTTTCAAAATACTCTCACGTTACCCAAAATTGACAAAGAACAGGGATTGCCAACCGTTCAAGATGACAAAAAAAGAAGTCTTAGTATGAAGCGGAGAGCTAAGTGTTGGACACGGCTCTATGTTAATCTATGGGTCAAATGAATGAAGTTACATGTTCTAACCAGTAGCGGAATTGCTTACCTATAGAAGCCGAAAATCTTGGCTTGCCTATAAATATTATCCAACTATAGATTTGTTCAAGAGAATTTATTCATACATATCGACAAAGTATTAAGCCAAGACCCGCGTATAAGGAATTAAAAAAAATCTATTCTCATTCAATATTAGATTATTATACCCGAAGTGGTAACACTCTTTTAATATTTTGGTAATTAAAATAACAATGCAATTTGTAAAAAAAAATATTCCAAGAAATACCTATTTAATAGCGCGAAAACTGTATATGATGGCTACCATATTTTTTTTTCATACAGCAAAATTAATCTAAAAATATTTTTGCAAATGAGAACATAATTAAAAAAAATCATAATAATTGGAAAAATGATAAGAGTGGTACAAAGAGCCCTCTAGATATTGATCGAAAATATTTCAAGAATCTATAAGACGTTAAAAAATGAAGGTAGAAAATATTAAAATGCACATAAAAATATTCTATTGCTTGTATGCTATACATGTATGCTATATGCTTATAATGACGTACTAATACATAGAAAAGTATATGATGTACCTAAACACATATTATAGTCAAAAAAACATTTTTCTCATATCAAAGTAAAAAAACTTCGCATCATATACGTAAAAGAAAAATATAAATGCACCGAGAAACGTTCGAGAGAGACACCAATAGTCGTTTTCTTAAAAAATTGTTGGGAGCGAAAGAGAGAGCATATGAAAAAATTATGTCTCTCGCAATGCACTATACAACGTAGTATATCCTCAAATTGCAAAAGAAAATCGGCACAGACCAAATAGCAGCGATAAAATCGATGCACTTTGTAAAAAGTCAAATCAATTGCACCTTGCGATATCGACTGAGAACGAACGGAATGATCCTTTTGCGAAAAAAACATTTCTGAACTGTTCTTTTGGTGCATTTTACATCGAAGGATTGATCTGATTCAATGTAGTGCAGCAGGAGGCGCTCCACGAAAATACAAAACAATCTTAACGCTCGAAAAAATTTTCGTTATAATAATGGTCGTACTTTTTTACTAGGTGTGACGAATTTTTCTATCGCGGACACAGCAATACCTACCCATACAACGTAAAAAAGTTACAATAAAAATGTACGAAAACGTGAACTCACATAGCGCTCGTTGGGTGCAGGAGTAGCCCAAGCCGATGAGGGTCTCTTCTGAATATAGACTTGTTTAGTTTCCCGCGGAAAATGTTTTACCAATACTTAAGGAAAAAGCCATAAGAAGTCTTCGTTCTAAGGTTTATTGTTATTTTTATAAACGCAGACAGGCGAAAAGCGACCAAACCGTAAAGAACAGTTCAAGCGAAAATAACCCGCAAGTTAAGGGAGAAAAATCATATTTTCGAATTACAAAATTAAATAAAAACGACTAGATTCTATAATAACTTTTATAATTTTTTTTTTTTCAAATATCAATTGAAAATTAAATTGTTAATTTAATTGGATCCATTATAGAATTGATTGTATAAATTAATTGATTGTTATTGATTGTATGATTGTATAGTTTTTCCTATAAACATTTTCTTGTATTGTGTGCAATTCATCTTACTACGAAGGGTTTTCTTTTTTTTCTTCATTCTTAAATTTAATTTAATTAATTAATTTTTTTTTAAGTGAATATATCCTTGATAAACAAGTACATATATATCTTCATACGTTCCCTAAAATAAGCATAAATGCTTGTGCTATAGGTGAACGAAATCGGTCGAGGCAGGATTCGAACTCGCGACCACTGGATTGTTAGCCTAGCGCGCTAACCGCTCTGCCATCGACCCATCTTATTATTATTAATTATGTTTTCATTTTATTGCTTATTTTTGTTTATTTTTTTTATTATATATACTTACGTATGTACCTATTAATTATAAAATAAGATAAATATTTCTATCCAGTATTTCTAAACCGTAGTAGCAAAAATAATTTAAAAGATTTTTGCTACTATGGTTTAGAAATACTGGTGCTTTTACTCAATGTTTTTCAACTTTTTAAAAATCGAATCTAAAACAAATACCACATAAAAATTCAATATAAAAATAATCACCTAGCTAAATAACATATAACTTATACCCTTTGTAAAAATGTCTTAAGAAATAGGTACTGCCTCCGAACAGGCATTCCACCTAGAGATAGTTAACATTCTTCATAATTAAAATTGTTTAAATTAAAAAAAAAATTAAATGTATAGGTACATACAATAAAAGAAATAAATTAAACGATGTCCATTACACATATAATATATATTTTGCTATGAAATTGAAAACGATGAAAATATTGAAATAAAAATACATATAACTATGTACATCATTTGAATACAGTTTATTTATTCATACAATCACGCCCTATCCCACAATGAGAGATAACCAACAATACATACACTAGTAACACATTAGTGTTTACCCACACATCCTTCACACACACACACACCCCTAAAAGATGATAACAGACAAGAGTGGAAGCACTATTCGTAGATGTAACAAAGTGTATTAGGGTTATATTTAGACCTTGGCAGTTGGTCGCCGTGTGAAAAAGTTGGACACATAAAAGTCATATGAAGTCAACATAAAGGCAGTATTAAAATATACGAACGCTCAATACCAGACGGATCGAACTGAGGGAAGCTAGCTTGCCAAGTTATAGAAAGTATTACAACTAGATGGTTGGTTTATGGTCATAAAACATGGATATAATTCTATATAAATGATTAAATTATCATAGCAAGATACCCGAAAAATAAAGGAATTTTTAATTTTTGCAATTATTCCACGTATGTAGATAGGTACGTATAATTATTACTAGTTGCATGTAACACATGAGATCCAACTGTCGATAGCGATAGTATGTATAGTTGAAGAATATGTACCAAACTATAAACCCATAAATACAAATTATTGAATATTTTCAGATATTTTGTTTTCTATACAACATATATTATGTAGGTATGTATGTCAAGATAGGATAGTATGGAGGAAGTTCCTTTTTTCCTACCCAGAATATGAAAAAACATGATGGTATGTATGTTTGGAGATGAAGTATCAAACTATTAAGTTTTCTTACGTATTGTGTATAGGCGACTGCCATACAAAATGTATGAAGCGATGTCGTCACTAAATTCAATTTTTAAAAAAATTGAGATCTTCTACTACAATGTTAATATTTTTTATAGAAAATTAAATTATCTAGTTGGGGTGTTTCGGCTTTTTTCGATAATTGTATAAGTTTTGGAAATATAGGCAGTTAAACTCATAAATTTATCAAAAAAAAAATACTTTTCTTAATAAAAAATGTTTCAGAAACCCTGGAATTTTTTTGAAAAAACTAATTTGAGATTTTGTATTTGTCTATGTTTGTACCAATTTTCAGCGTTCTAGCGTTTATGGTTTCTGAGATATATGGAAAAATAAAATAAAAATTCAAAAGTTGAATTTTAGGCTCTGTAAATTGAGCGGATCAAAAGTTATAAGGGGGGGACGGACACACACACAGACACACAGACACACAGACACACACACACACACACACACACACACACACACACACACACACACACACACACACACAGACACACGAAATGTTTTACTCCGAATTCTGAGTAAATCCGTGTATGGAACATATATGCTGCGAAGCCTCTAAGTTGGTGTTTTTTGACTTCAAAGTTGGAAATGCCGTGAAAAAATTAGACCTCTCCATACAATTCTCGCGTATCCTGGCTTGAAACATTGTCGATATGTTAAGAGAACAAAGTTCTCCTGAACAAATCGACAGTTGGATTATTACA
The DNA here is from genome assembly GCA_963576475.1 of Molanna angustata. NCBI lineage: Eukaryota > Metazoa > Arthropoda > Insecta > Trichoptera > Molannidae > Molanna > Molanna angustata. The sequence goes on along the minus strand of OY754979.1, from coordinate 8,855,022 downwards.
AATGCAAAATAAAATACTTGGTATTTGTTCTATTGAAATTAATTTGATTATTGACGCGTTTCGTTGATTATTTATTGATTGAAACGCGTCAATAATCAAATAATTTTCAATAGAACAAACACCAAGTATTTTATTTTGCATTTGTAATATATCTACATAAAGTGGATAACTATTAAGAATTGTCGATCGACAAACTAAACTAAGTATTCAACTTAGTATACCGACCACCGTGGCACAGTTGGTAAACCGTTTGGTTTCTGTGCGGGCGTCCTGGGTTCGATTCCCAGCAGAGAAGAAATTTATTGAAATTAATTTCTCATGCTAATCTTGCTTCTCTGGTTTGGAAACACTGGCGAGTTGGAAGAAATTGCCATATGGCAATAAACTCGCCACTAGCGCAGGGTGCAAGGAAGTGTTTATTATTAATAATAAGTAGGTATTCCATGTACCTATGTTTAGAACTCGATAGTGTGGTGTAAATGGTTAGTGATTTTTATAAATAGATTGATACTGGTTAGTGGCTTTTATATATAGACCAATGCCGGTCAGTGGCTTTTATATATAGACCAATGCCGGTCAGTGGCTTTAATATATAGACCAATGCCGGTTATTGGCTTTAATAAATAAACCGATACCGGTAAGTGCTTTTAATAAATGGAGCTATACCGGTTAGTGGCTTTAATAAATAGACCGATGCCGGTTAGTAGCGTTCATAAATATACCGATAAACCGGTTAGTGGTTTCAATAAATAGACCGATACCGGTTAGTGGCTTTTATAAACAGTGACACTCAAACTAATGATTTACTTATGTCACCATACAGCGCCCTTGGCATGATCCTGAATCATTAAACGGCGCAATAAAAATATTTTTTTAAAAGTTATTTAATTCAAACTAAATTAATTTTCTGCATGAGTTGATAATGAGATTTGCCCCCCTAGACAAAGTGTCATTTAGCTCAATAAAAGATAACTCAAGGTATGGAAGTGACAGTTGTCACGTGACGGCAACTGTCGCTTCCATACATTGAGTTTTCTTGCTTCTTTTCTTGAGCTAAATGACTCGTTGTCTAGGGGGGCAGGACGATATTTTTGGTCGGAAAATACCTGTAGCCTTTCTTTGTAGGTACCTACACACGAATCCAATCCCAATTTCATAATTTCGTTTAGAACTTAGGTACTACATATATTAAAACTTTCCTAGATACCACATTATTCTTCGTTACAAGGGTAAGTTCTAAGTGAAAAAAATGAAATTGTACTTCGAATTTACAGTAGATAAGAAATCAAGGTGGCTGATTAAATAATTTGTTGCATCTGTCAAGAAATAAAAAATACTATAATATATTATCATAGAATTATAAGGTACAGAAGCCACGTGTAGTACAAATTTCGAATTCAAATGTATGACAAGTTTTTACTCTCCACACTATGGAATAGTGGATAGTCATGATTTCACAATTTTTAAGCGTATTTTTTTTACATCAATTTCTCAATGGGTATCATGTAGAGAGTGTATACTTTGAGTTTCATCGTGATGTTTTTGTGTGTATGCCGTATGCCGTACACAAATTTGAAAATTTGTGTCCTCTGTACAGCCCAAACCAAATGACTGATGAACTTCATATTGATACCATATGTGTGAAGTACATAAACTTAGAGCTGATTAGTTTTCCATAGACAACAGTTAATTATTTCTCTATGATTTCATCTGTTAAAACTTTAAAAATGCTCTTACGACCTGGAAATTTGAGATATTTTCATTTTATTTGAATTATTTATGCAAAAAAAAGAATTTTCACAAAACTGCATTCAGAGTTTGCCAACCTTAAATATCCTTTCAATAATTATGTTTCTATTAATCGATATTTTGTATGAAAAATATATAGGAGAATTTTTATGTTTAGCAATGTTTAGTTACATATTTGATTTCATATTGATATTAGAGTGTAATATTAGCAGGGAAGCTTCATTGTGTAGTGGAGAGTTTAGTGTTGACCACAACCCACTCGTTTTTTACATGTGTGTGTGAGGCGGTAGATCGGTTGGTGGACGTATTATGTAGGTGTGCGTATCGGTAGATGTTCGTATACGGCTGGGCGCTGACTAGGTATCTGTATCTTATATATTATAATCTAAGTAGGTATATTATATAAAGTATTAAAAAAAATTAAACCAATATTTGGTAACATTTGACATATGTATTGAAATCACAAACTTTTCAGTATATTACCGACCAGCGCGGTGCAGTTGGTAAGCCGTTTGGCTTCTGTGCGGGCGTACTGTGTTCGATCCCCAGCAGAAGAGAAATTTATTTAAATTCATATCTCACGTAAATAACGATTTTCTGGGTTGGAAACACTAGTTAGTTGGAAGAAATTGCCATACGGCAAAAAAAACCGCCACTTGCGCAGGGTACAAGGAAATGTTTATTATCATCTGGTAATGGTCTTCTGTCCGAGAAAACTTCTTTGGGCCAAATGGACACGAAAAATATAAACAAAACAGAATTTTTACACTAGAATGTGAGTAAAAATATATACATATTTCTGTTATACAAATATTTTAATGACCCAATATCTACGAAAGCAATTTCGATTGTAACCGGAACCAGCTATTTTCAATTTAAGCATTTATACAATAAAAATAAATAAAATAAATTACACAGAATCGGAAGGATATGCATATTATATATGTAATAGGTATCCGGGGAACATAAAATTGTATAGATAAAGTTTATAGAGAAATTCATTAAAAAACAAGACTCGATGTTAGCGGGTGGATCGTAAGGAAATACTATAAAAAACCACCATTTCTAAAGTTAGTGTATGTTTCAAGTTTTTACTATTTTTACAGGCAAACTACGATTTTACTATCGTACATTTACGCTCCATTAACATTCATGCAAACTACGAAAAAAATATGATGCTTTCAACGTTGTTTTTTTTTATCTCATAATAATATTGTTAGTAGATAGATTTTACTTTATTTTTTGTTGTAAAATGATTGTTAATTGTTTTGAAAAGAATGATTACCTATGTCATTGAAACAAGTACATATTATAGATATGTATATCTTCATACATACCCAAACTAAGCATTTATGCTTGGTGTCGTTTCAGGATTCGAACTCGCGACCGCTGGATAACGATGGATTACTAATCCAGCGCTAACCACTCAGCCACCACCCATCTAATGTTTGTTTAATGATCATCGTCTGTGGACTAACGTAATTGGTCTGATTTGAGTTTATTTCATAGTGTATATTTTTTTGTATATTTTATAAGACTGTGTTGGTTCCTTAAATAAAGAAATAAATAAATTAATATATAAATAAATAAATTAATAAATTAATAAATAAATGAATAAATAACTAACTAAATAAATAAATAAATAAATTAATTAATAAATAAATGAATACATAACTAACTAAATAAATAAATAAATAAATAAATAAATAAATAAATAAATAAATAAATAAATAAATAAATAAATAAATAAATAAATAAATGAATAAATGAATAAATAAATAAATAAATAATATGCAATTAAAGAAATAAAATAAAAAGAAAGATAAATAAATTATAAATATATAAATATATATAAATAAATAATTAAGTAAATAAATAAATAATAAATAAATAAATTAATAAATAAATACATTAATTAATGAATTAACTAATAAAAACTTAAATAAATAAAGAAATAAATAAATTAATAAATAAATAAATAAATAAATAAATAATCAAATAAACTAATAAATAAATAAATAAATAAATAAATAATAAAGAAATAATCAAATAAACTAATAAATAAATAAATTAATTAATAAATAAATAAATAAATAAATAAATAAATAAATAAATAAATAAATAAATAAATAAATAAATAAATAAATAAATAAACAAATAAATAAATAAATAAATAAACCAATAAATAAATAAATAAACATATAAGTATACTGTACCTATATTGGAAATGATACTTTGAAGCAGTAATAGAACACATTTCGTTCATGCAAACTAAATTAGAAATTAGATATCTTAGTATGTCATAACCAAATTAATGTTCATAAAATTATGTAGGTAAGTGGGTTTGTTGCCATTAGATAATTCATCAATTAATACATGTACCGATTTACTAGTTGATTTCCTCACCATCCTCCAATTATTATTCTATGTGAAATACCAATCAATCCAAATATACCTACTTGAGGATTAATTTTTCTTTAGTTAAATGAAAGAGATTTATTCCTTATGGCTAAGTCGCTTTTGTAGACTTTTGTATATTATCAGAAGATTTATCGAGTCAATAGTTTCCAGTGATATTGAACACATTCCAGATGCCCAACAAAAAATGATATGAAAAAAATGATCACACTCGTCGATTGTACTTTTTACACCGTGGTGTTGAGATTCCGAATCTAGAAGACTATAGCTACTCTTTATTTTTCGCATTTTTTTGTTGTTGAGTTCTAAAGGGGCCGATTACACTACCGTTTTGCCAAGCGGGTGATGTCGAAAATAGCGAATATAAATATTTATACCAAACCACATCATCATGCAATGACTATTTTGGGGTAGGCTGAGAGAACCGAACGCCAGACTAATTTCTATTCACATAATTTTATTTCTCGTTTCATTCATTTCCATCCTTCAATATCATCCAATTCTCGTGATTGTTCTAAATCTTCCTCTCCCAATCGTTATGTCTCTTATCTATCTAATCAATCTGTTATACACTTTTTGTCAGGCGATCATCACTCATTCTTACTATGTGGTAAAACTACAAATCTCAAAACATTCTTGCTATTGAAAACATATCCACTGCAAATGAAAAGATTTCAAAAAAGAGTTGAAACTATTTTTGCCACTATATCTGTGCTTATTTGAAAGAGAGTAAATCGTGAAACACCTGCGCCGACTGTATGGGGTATAGATGCAATCGTATATTTTTATTACAAGTTATAAAAGAGGTAGTGCAGTTTTCTGTTATATCGACATAAAGAGATCATATAATATACAAGTATATCTATCCACTATTGTTGGAAATGTCTATGTATTGTTAATATTTTATTATAAATCAATTATAGATATTGCTCTCGGGCAGAATCCGAGAATACCGCACAATTACTGGATTATATTCGTTTTGGGAAAATTCAAGACCGTTTATGACAGGAGGGTTACAGAACTTCATTTAATAGATGTTTTAATTATTATAATACATACTTATCAGTAAAAAAATATATCATTGTATTTTCAGAGGATTACTTTCAAACGATCATTTACGTCAAAAAGACCCGATATGACAAAAATATTATTATAACTTATTGTTATAATAACTAAGTTCCTGTATTCTTCTGAATCCTAAAACTTTTCGTTTTTATCGTTACTTTTTTTAAAATATTTTCTTAATTTTAATTTTCATCATTGGAAATTATATCAAATCTTACTTACTTCCGATGGCCATACAACTCCGGTAGAGCTTTAGCCTCCTGAACAATAGCTTTCCAAGCCTTCCTGTCAGCTGCAGTGGACTCCCAGTCATCACAAGCATTCAGTACGTTCAGTACTGCCTTGGTCTTCCCAAAGGTCTCTTGCCCATAGTGTTATTTTGCAGGATACGTTTTGTGGCTCTTTCTTCCCCTGATCTGACTACATGTCGAATCCAAGTTAATCTTCAGGACCTGATTTCGCTGGTGATTAAAGGTTGTCCTGTCAATGCACGAATTTCGTCATTGCTTCGTGGTCTCCAGGTACCTGCCGCAATTCCTGGTCTTGGGCTTAATATTTTTTTAATATCTTGTTTTCAAATGTTAGTCTTTGTTGGTCCTTGAGTGTCATGCACCAGGACTCAGCTCCATACAGGATTACTAGTTTAATTAGGCTATTATAGACTTGGAGTTTTACTCTTCACGATATGGACATTGGAGACAGGAATGCTCCCAGTGCCGCTGTTGCTCTTGTGCCACTTTGAATTCAGGACATTATCTCAACGCTCATCTCATTGGTGTTAGTAAGAATGCTACCCAGATACGTGAACTTATCTACTTCTTCTATCCTATCCCCACTGACAACCACATCATTATAGGGTGGCTAAAGTAATTTAATTTGGATAGGTAGAGGTACTTTGACTTCTGGGTGTTGATTTTAAGTCCCATTGTGACATTGTGCTTAAATTATATCAAATCATACTCAATGATCCCGCTTACCATAATATACTTAAAATAAAATATATTATGGTTCTAAGTACCCATATGACTTTCTTTTTTCTCGCACATTCCGTAGAAATATAATATTATTATGATAAAGTATATTATAAGAAATAATGTTTTCCATTCATTGTAAAATAGTGTCTATGTGGCAAAGAATGGATATCCTTTTCCGTAGTAAAGAGAGGTTCTTGCTAGCATTAAAAAACGAAATTCAAGTCATTATAATATATGGCAACATATTAAAGCCAAATTGATGACTTTTCCTTGCAGCTCGATATGAATGGTAGTGGCCATAAAAACAATAATTTACTAGCATATACAGGGTTATCAAAAAACATTATACCTACAATATACCGTATTTTTTACAAGTCAGGTTCAATTTTCTATTATTTGTAAATAAGGCTAACCTTCGTGAAATACTGTACTGAGAAGTTTATTACCATCAGGCAATTAATTCCAACTAACCATTGAGAAATAATTTAAAAAAATGTTTCCCCTGCTAGGGATCGAACCCGTGACGCTCGTACAGAAGCCAAATTGCTTCTCCAACGATACCATTGCGGTTTATGTGTGATATTTACCTAATAAAATAATGGTAGGTATTCAAATATATCTGTGCCAGCTAGTTTTTTATAGTAAAAAATCTAAAAAACATTAATTGAATTAAATTAAATAACACACACCCAAATCATCACACCTTTTCCCTATTTGTGAAAGGTGGAGAGAAACGATCACTTCCTTGCACCCTGCACACGTGGTGAGTTTATTGCCGTATGGCAATTTCTTCCAATCAACCAGTGTTTCCAGCCCAGAGAAGAAATATTTGCGTGAAAATAAATTTCTCCTTTGCTAGGAATTGAACCCAGGATGCCCGCACAGAAAACTCTAAATTAAATTAGTTTATTAAATAAAATGTATGTTATAGGTATTGATACAACACAAAATAAAACTTGATATATTTTTACTCCTCACTTACCCAAGTGGAGTATGGTATGAATTCGCTATTTTTAAGTTTTTTTTATTGCAGATTATCAACTAGGATCATGCTGAAATTGAATTCAGAAAGTATCATCACAATTTAACTGTGTGCTGTGTACTGTGCGCTATAATATGCTATGAGCCTATGTACGGCGTGTTTTTTCTACATTATAGATTATAGACAAAAAGTACTCAATCGATTCATTTCACATTTTGCAAATTTGTATAGGGTAAAACCCGGAGAGACGCCATAGGAGGAGAGATGCCATACTTGTCAGATCTCGCGATGTGTGAGCAAGTTGGCAAAACTTTGAACATATGTAGAATGTAAGAAGGTCACATACAATCATAAACAAGTCAGTGCCTGTCTTATTACGATTATCGTCTGTAGGAGAGATGCCATACTTGTCAGATCTCGCGATGTGTGAGCAAGTTGGCAAAACTTTGAACATATGTAGAATGTAAGAAGGTCACATACAATCATAAACAAGTCAGTGCCTGTCTTATTACGATTATCGTCTGTAGGAGAATTAAAAGATTTTTTCGCTCAAAAAAACACTCATAAATTTCACTTACGTGGCATTGTAGTCCCGAATGTAGACAAAACATAATTATAATTGACCAAGTAAGTTTTTTTTCGATCTATTTGGATTGTTAGCAATATAATACTACAGTCTTTTGGTACAGTGATACTTATTTCGTGTTACTTTTGGGTATGGCATCTCTCCTACAAAATTGGGAGAGTTGCCATACTAAGCAAAACATATGTAGGTACATATATCTAATATTTATTGAAAGGTATCTAGATATTGCAATAAGACAAGCTGAAGGCCTATCTTTGGCAAGAACTCAAGGCATGAATAGGACTGAAGTAAGTAACTTCTTCAAGATATTAGAAGATGATCAGAAGATCCTGGAGCTTACGTACAAGAGGGCCAGTCCTGGATAAACCAGGATAGTGAGGCTAGAAAAAGAAAGAAGAATTAGAAGATGAAATGAACGCCAATGATTTGTTAAATAAACCTGAATTTATTTATAACGATTCAATTGAATTCCACTTTCATCAAGAAAGTGGAATTAGATTGATCAATAAGCCAGGAAAAGTATTGGCTACTAAAGGATCTAAGAACGTTCACTCCTCGATTACTCCTCGTGGGAAAGGAGAAACTGTTTCTTTGGTGGCATGTTGTAATGCAGAGGGTCAGTTTTTGCCTCCAGTATTGGTAATGATTGGTTGGAAATGCTTGGAGAAAAGCGGCCAGTGTGTTGAATGTTGTGAAAATTATTTCCAAACAAAATGAACACAGACTGGGCGAAGAGCATCATGTGTTTGAAATGGCTTCACGTGTCATATGCTTTGTACTTACCCCATTGCAATGATTGTGGAAGGGAAGAAGTTAGAATGTAAAATATTAAAAGTAAGAAATAGATATTTTTTTAAACGTTATTCAGATATTTTTTTATTATGGCAACTCTCCTTCAATATATGGCATCTCTCCCACACATTGAAGGAGAGACGCCATTTTCATAGACTTTTGTTTTGAATATTTTTATATTTTTTAAATTGATATTTTATTACTTGTTTGTATATTTTTATATAGTATATTAGTTGATATTATAAATAAAAATTAAATTATTTCGTTTGATTCACAAATCTGGTTTTTATTGATACTCAAACAAAAAGTATGGCGTCTCTCCGGGTTTTACCCTACCTACCTAATACTCGCTTTGACCCCATTAGATTTTGAAGGATATCAATTTTCAATGTGACCCCAAGCTCAGTAAACTTAAAATTTTATATTTTTATTTTCAAATTGCTAAAAAGGCACATTACTTTCAAAAAATGGCATTATCAAAAAAAAATGAATTATCAAGTTTTCATAAGAAAATAATTTAATAAAAAATAATTTAACTAACTCATTTCATGAAAATGCTAAAAATTTTCCATACAAAATATGAACACTTGTATTATAGCGTTTGCCACAACCCACTTTATTGGATAAATAAGGAAAAAAATAAATATAGAGTAATTAGAAAAAATACTATCGCATATTCCACATTTCAAAAACAGAACGATTTTTATGTGAGATAACAAGAAAGTATTTCTTTATAATATTTTAATGCCATCCCTGATTGCAGTTGAAGGAAATTGGTAAAGTGAGATGGCAATAGTTGTCTGTTTCCGTTCGCGATATATTTTTTCATATTGGATGTTCCCTGCACGAGCGAGACACACGACTATATATGTATAACTTTTTTTTTTAATAAAAAGCAAACTTATCTCTATCTTGCTCGCGATGTTCTATATTTCAGCGAATATAAGAGTTTTATAGGTGCACGGATGGTGAAAATTTAAAACAGTGTACCTTAAATAAAAATTGAATATTTTTTATCGCATATGTATTATCAGATTTCTTAATTTCAAAGCCCGAACTTATCAAACTGACTATTTAAAATTATGTAAACAGCACCAACTTTTGCCTCTTTACAAACGTCGTGACACTGCTGACATGGTTTATCTACTAAAAATCTTGAAAAGTCAAATAGACTGCCCTGATCTACTTAACAAAATAAATCTTAAGGTACCTGCTCAATCGCGACGCCAAAATCCCATATTCTCGTTAAAACAAGTATCCACTAATTATCGATAAAATTCATTTCTTTGGCGTGTTTGTAACAATATAAATAATTCAATACTTAACTCACCAGAATCTGACATATTCCAGTGTAATATTACAGGGGCGAGAAATGTCCTTAGTGCTAAGTTCTTTAATGATATGTTATTTGTTTGTGAATATAAACTTTTTTAATGTAATTTAATATTTTCAAGTAATATTATGTTTACCTCGGCTGCAGGATGAATCTTTATTTATTACAGAAACACAATATATTGTGATGTTGTATTTTTCATCCTGCAACTGATGGTATGGCCTATCAGCGGAGACTTATAATTGGCTGTTTCATCATTATCTTAAATGTAAAACAGTAATGTATAGCTGTTAGTCTCCGAAAAATTGTTAATCAATAAATAAATAAATACTTACGCAATACTAATTTTATATCTCAATATTTACATAACATTATTGACATAACAGAAGATGCTGACCTCTGTGAAGAAATTCAGAGCCAAGTCAATAAGGCAGCTGCAGTCTCGGGCGCCCTAAAATCCATTATTTGGAAAAATGAGTATATGGCCATTAAAAGCAAAGTGAGAATCTACAAAGCATGCGTAAGACCAGTGATGACATACGGTATAGAGGCACGAGCAGACACAGTCAGAAGCAAACAAATGCTGAGGACTTCAGAAATGAGGACATTGAGAGCAATTGCAGGCAAAACCCTGAGAGACCGAGTGAGGAACTCCAGAATAAGGGAACTATGTGAGGTTGACGATATCATCAGATGGAGCAGGCAGCGGAGGAGGGACTGGTATGGTCATGTCCAAAGGATGGACAGCACCAGACTTCCTCATATCGTGCTTCACAATCAGCCTCACGGAACCCGCCCTCGCGGTAGACCGCCAAAAAGATGGAAGGATAGCTGGGGGTCCACTTCGCAGGAAGAGCAGGCCTCTTAAAAAACAGACCTGAAGGTCTATTCAAAAGAAGAAGAAGAAGAATATTTAAAATTCTATATTGTTAAATTTACAATGCTTCAAAATAAACTTTGAACACCATCTCCATAGATGGTGTTAGAAATAAGTTCCGTTGTCATTCGATAGATGGCGATGGTGTTCTGAGCTTATTTTCAAGCGTTGTTAATTTACCAAACAACATTATATAAAATTTCATAATTGGGACTGATAAGGGAACTAAATGAAAATGAATAATTGGTGAACATTGCGCAAGCGCATAGTGATCACGTAAACCAGCCGATGATAGGTTGTAAGGCCTGTAGGTGTCTGATTTCCAGGTTCTCCTATAAAAATATACTCTCTATTGAGAATAAATCTGTCAAAAAAAATGTGAAGCAATAGCAGAGCGGATGGGGAATAGGATAATATTGTGTACCAAGGTTTAAATTCAGCTGCGAAATATAATATGTCAATTGATTAAAATAATGCTGAAAATAAATGTTGCTAACTATATTTAACTTTTAAGTGAAATGAACCTACAATTTATAATTCATCACTGTACTTGTTTATTAAAGGGAGCTCTGCATTGTATAGGTAATTATAATCAACGATTCTGTATCTCGTACCTATATAAATGCGTAAACATCTTTTATCAGAGTTTGGAACCTACAGATAAGTTTCAGTAAGGTGGAAGTATGTATATTAATTATTGCAGTAAAAAAATATATTTTTTTTTAAATCAAGCCATCGAGGATAAAAACATGATAATCTACCTACCTACGGCATATACAAAAAAAACCATAGAATGTAAATTTTATATCAGTTGTAACTTGAATTGCGATTTTTAAACATTAGTAATTTGATAATGATTACCTAATTTCGCATATGAAATATCGCAAAAAAAATTGAAATTTTAGTAACGATTTAATAAGTACATAATTGATAACAAAAAAATTACTTCGTAGAAACCACTTTTATACAAAGTAATTTTATTGTTATTAATTAACGATGGAGCCACAAAACAATAATTTCGCATTTGATAAAGTGATTTTATAAGTAGGTTAGTTTTTCAAAAAATGTAGGTACGTTGTTTTATCGAACGATTGATAGTGCCCAATATGGCAGGATGTATGCACGAAATTGGGGAACATACGTGTTAAGCGAAAACATTTTGAAAACAGAGCGTTATTAAGGAAATATTTTTAATTTTCGGGCAACTAGATTCGAAGGTCGGGTTGTTTCATCAAAAGTATCGGTAATAGTATAGTTAAAATACTTAAAATACAGCCTAAGTAAATACATACAATGTCTCCACAGGGAATCAAACCAAGAGCTAAGATGACCAATTTTCTTTTCATAATGATGAATTATTGTTGGTCATCGTATCATAGTGGTCAGTCTTTTGATTTTATCGCTAGCTGTTAGTTAAGTATTCTAGGATTAATTTATGGGTTTGATACACTGGGTAGTTAGTTGGAAGAAGTTGCCGTTCAGTAATAAACTTACCACTTGTACAGGGTGCAAGTGAAAATTCATTGCAGTGAGATGTGTCGGTGGCTGATCGGGTAGCGCGCTGGATTAGTAATCCAGTAGACGCGGGTTTGACCACAATTTTCAGAGGAAGCAAATACCCACACAGGGTTCCAAAGCTGGGATTTTGAAGACTGCCTTGATTATAAAAAAAATCATAGTAAATAATAGGGAAAGTTGAGGAAATTAGGGGACCAGGATTGAATAAGAAGATAGAATTAAGTGTTATTTGCAAAGAGACGATGCATCATGAGAAAGTATGTTTCAATGAAATAGACGACCTGATAAGGATAGGAATTGAAAGAAGAGTTATGGCAGGAAACAAAGTGAATGGAGCACTAAGGCTAGTTATGAATTATCATAACATATCAAAGGAAGACAAAACATTCACAACGCAATCGTAGGACCATCCCTGATGAAAGCAAGTGAAACCTGGACATGGCAGAAGTCGCACGAAAGCAGATAAAATGCAGATGAAATGAGATTGCTAAGAAGAATTTGTAATGAACGATGTATAGTAGTGTAAGGAATGAGGATACAAATAAAGAATGTAATTAATTAAGTGAAAGTTTACACATTGAGATGGGAAGAATCATTGAAGAATGCCCAACGAAGAAAATATACGATGCTGACAGGAACGGATTACGAGGTCCAAGAAAATGATGGCACGACCATGTGAAGAATATTCAGAAAGACGGAAATGTAAAAAGCCTGAACAACACACCAACATGTATTAGACGAAGCATGAATGTGTGTCCTACCTCGTGAGGAACATCAATGTATGTACCAATGTGCGATTATGCTTCAAATTTCTTTTGAAAGCAAAAGTGATAATGTAACTGGAAGTTGCGATAGGATGTTGTTCCATTTTTTTAAATTTGAATAAAAACTCAAATATTCTCATTAGTATAAGACAAGTTAGTTAAAAAAAGAAGATTTTATATAAAAGTTACATGTATGTACAATTTTAGATACATGTAATCTCGATGTTTTATTTAAACATCGTAGACTTTAACGCCATTATTTACGCTGGATCCTGCAAGCCCAAAATGTGCGGGACAACATACGTTATTTTATAAACATTCTAAATTGGTCCGACTATATTTTTTTTAAGAAAATGAACTCGACTATGGACGGTCTAAGATTGTAAAGTTCCCTTCTCAGTGCAGTTTTCTCTAGATGGAAAATACGTCGCGGATAAAAGTAATATATGAGAAAAAATATTCACTGCACTCACTCTACTATATAGGTATGGGTTAAAAAATAGCTACGGCAGACCCCAGCAAATGTTTCCCACACTTATAAAGATAAAAATGACACACGTATAGATCGATAAAACACCAAATTAATAAGGACCAATATGAAAATATTTTCAGGACATTGTTTTATTTATCCATTTACATAGTACTGCGTAAAAAATCAATAATGTACGCCGTTTTCATATTTGGGGTAGGCAGTGAGAAACGAACGCCACTCTTCTATCTTCACGTACATGTTTTGCCTCATTTGTATCCATACATCGCGTCATACATGCTCTCCTATTATTCTGACGTTATATATTACCATCATTCAAAATTTCATTTATATGATCCAAAAATGACGATAATGAAAAATAGTGGACGTAGTCACCTACCAAGTATTCTATCTAATTTAAATCGAACTAAAGGTAATCAACATGTCTTAATAAATAAATATAAATAAATAAAAAAAGGCCAATGAATACAATTTTTATACGTCAAGAAAACAATAATTATAATGAATAATAATATTAACTTTTAATGTTTATTGATTGCATATCGATAAAAGAACGTTGGGTAAACAGAAAACTGTATGGTGTTCACCTGTCGCTCATTATTTCAAGTTTATTAATCGATCTTATTCAATTTTCATATCATTGTGTTTCAACAGTGTCTAGGTAAGTACCGATTCACATATCCATGGACGAGTAACAAAAGGATAGCGCACTACTCGTGTGCATTATTTAACGAATGAAAAAGGGGGCGGGGTGAGAAGTATGTATCCCGCTTTTAAATTCTCTTTTAAAAAATGGTTTGAAATCACAAAACCCGTAATCCTCTAAACATTTTACAGTGGAACTGTAGAAGCACGGTGTGTAATAAATCAGATATTTTATATTTATTAACGAATGCCCAATCCAGTCTTTACAACGAATTTAATGAAATCTCTAGATCTTTTAACTCGTTGACTGCCACGAACCCCGATCGGGGTTATTCGGATAGTATGTGTACGCTTATACTGTATTCATAATTTTATGTGAAAGAAATAGCCATCATGACACAGGCTTTGCCTAGTTTGATGGTGATTAAAACACCTTAATGGCAATGCTTTCTGCATCACTGTATAATATATGTATATGTTAATAATAATATGAAATATAAGTGTATCAATATTTGTCAGACATAAATAAATAAATAAATAAATAACGAACCGCCACGAACCCCGATCGGGGTTTTGTTTCGATACATTTTGTATTCAGCAGTATTCGTCCGGCGTTTGAAGTGGATTTTCGTGTGTTTCGTGGCGTGATACTATACACTTGTTTTTTTTTCAAAATGAGTGATTCACCGGGAAAGTCAAAAGTCAAAATACTACCTCAATAAACATATGTTGGCTACTCGGGTACAAATATCCAAAATATAATGGCAGTCAACGAGTTAATGTTGTTCACCTCCTGGCTCTCAAATTAATGTGTATCGTCAGCTACTAAAATTTATTGTTAAAAATAATATCCTTCTGTAATGTACCAGTTGACGTGTTTATTTTTAATGTTAAGCGACTTTCTTTTATTTGCTACTGTTCATAGTGTATGTCTTGTTTATATTTAAGTTTGAGTGTTCTATGGCGCAAATCATACAATATTGTGTGAATTGTCCAACTAATAAAAAAATAGATGAGGAGTAAAAATGCACAGCGTGAAACTTTATGTTAGTTGGGTAAACATCTCTCTATGTATTTTTTATACATAGAGATACTTTATGTTAGTTGGGTAAACATATCTCTATGTATTTTTATGCATAGAGATACTTTATAATAGTTGGGTAAACATATCTTTATGTATTTTTTATACATGTTTACCCAACTAACATATTTTCTCTAGGCATAAATAGTGTTTTGAAACATGAAATTTTGGACGAAGTACAAGTATTTCATATAATAATTCGGATATATTTCATATAATTTCATATAATAATAAGTATTTCATATATTATGTAGGTTCTGGATTCCGGATGCGACGTCACTAATTAGGTTGGATAGGGACGAGTTTGGTGTGATGGTCGCCCACATGCGTTAGGAGCGGTACAAGAAGAAGAATAAGATATAATAATTAAAAAAAATAACCATGCATACTAAAATTATGAAATCATGACTCTCCACTATTCCATAGTAAATAAATACTTAAATGTAATGCAAAAAGAAATGCTAATTGTGTTTAAATTTTTGCACTTTAAGATATGCATAAGAAAATAATTATAAAAAAAGATAAAATTAAATGAATCATATACAAATAAAAGACAAATATCAAAAATCAAACGTAAAATTTCTTTACAGCTGAAAGTAGCTTTTTACAAAAAAAAATACAAGATTCACGTATTAAATACAAAATCATAAAACATAGATTGTATAAACGATACAAAAAATTTAAACACACGTACTGACAAGTTACCTTGTTTTGAATAAATAAATTAAAAACTGTAATAAAATTGTGACCTCAACAGAAATTGAATCCGGTATTCAAACGTTTCAAAAGTCACAATCCTTTGTTGCCATTTTTAGAAACTATGTGAAATAAAAAATATGACAACTTTTGACATATTTTCTGTCGATCCTAATTGTACATAATATTGAACAGCACCTTGTCCATATAATTTAAATTCTGACACTACATAGATAAATAAACCAAGGATACACTGAAATTGTAGATATGTGTATACAAATATATTAATGACATTTTGCGTTTGTGCTGAAGTCCGATCTTTCATAAGATATTCACTTTTAAACAATCAGCTGTCATTTGAAAGACAAATTTTTTTAAAGTGTCACTTTGACATGCTTCCGTTCGGGACAGCTGTAAGATAATTTAAATATTTATTTATATTTAATTAGGTAAGGTACATACGTCGGCCTTCGTGGCTCAGCTGGTTAGATATCTGACTGCTGAGCTAAAGGTCTCGGGTTCGATTCCCGATGGAGACACAGTTTTTAATTGTGTTTTCAGTCTGGATCTGTGAGACGATTAATATCGTAAGTCTCCAGAATGTGGCAACTTGTTATTGGGTGCGTGTTAAATTAATATTTGACATAGTACCTGTTAGTTGCCCGAGAAGCAATATTAAATAAATAAATAAATACGTCAAAAGTAAGAAAAAGAAGATCGTGTATGCGAAGATGATGGATGTGAATGTAGCGAGGAATGTATATCAATAGAGAGGAGTCTGAGGTTCGGTTCTCTCAACCTACCACAAATAGAGAAGTGGCGTGATGGTATGGATGGACATATTTTTATATACATTAAATGAAGATAAATGCTATGCGATGGTTCGGACACGTAGGGAAAATGAAGGATGAACGTCTGACAAAGAAAGTATACAAGCCTGAAGAGTGGAATGAGAAGTAGGGGCTGGCTGAGAAAGAGTTGGTATGATCATATAAATGAGATTTTGCAAGATGGGAATATACAAAGTCAGAATAATAAGAGAGCATGTATGACGCGATGTATTTATTTATTTATTATTTATTTATTTATTATTTCCATTAACGGCTAAATAGCCTTTTACAAGTACATACAAAATAAAATAGTATAAACACGTTTAATACATACAATAATATTATAAAATAAAACAAAATCAGATGTATAAATGTACGAAATATCTACCAGAATATTTTTTGCATTTTATATCTAAACATTTTTTAAAGAAACAAATATCAAAAACAAAAAGAAACAAAAATAGCATATATAAATTATATACCTAGGTATAAAGTAAATTCAAAAGTGTCATTAAAAAATAATGAAACATAAAAACAGTTGAAAAATAAGCCATGAAACTAAATATAAAAAAGAGATGCCTAAAAATATGTATACATCCATACAATATGCAATACACAAAATATATAGATGCAGAAACAAAATTAAATAAACAATTAAAAAAAAGAAGATATATAAATAACCAGTAAACAACAAAATGTATGGATGTAAATTAGGCAAAACATGTACGTGAACATAGAAGAGTGGCGTTCGGTTCTCTCTGCCTACCCCAAATATGAAAACGGCGTATATAATTTATCTTTTACCCAGTACTATGTAATTAGATAAATAAAACAATGTCCTGAAAATATTTTCATATTGGTTCATATTAATTTGGTGTTTTATCGATCAATACGTGTGTCATTTTTATCTTTTTTTTTTATAATATTAGGCAACCCACCCTTATAAGAGTGATTTGTGCCAAATGGAAGAAAAGATAAAAAATAAGTTATTGAATGTTAGGATTTACAGATTAATACAATTGATAAGGATAAATTTGGATATTGTGGAATAAATAGCAAGAGAGTTTAGTGAAAAGAGATGCGACATGTTGACTGGTAGAGGATTTTTATCTTTATAAGTCAGAATATTAGGAGAGCATGTATGGTGCGATGCATGTATGTAAACTTAGAAGAGTCTGGCAGCGTCAGCTGCACCTGTCTCATCACCATAGCGGGCTACCGCCGAGTGGGTCGTGCCCAGACTAGAGTCTACAATCTGAATCTACCCGTTTGCATTCTGTTTCCGGTTGGCTCTCTGATTGGTTGAGATCTCGTAGTATTAAGTCAAATGAGCTGTGAAATTTTATATTAAATGCGAAAAATTAAAAGAATATTATATATTTAATTTATAATAATTTATAATTCAATTTATAAAGCAACTCGCTCACGCGAGTCGCTATTATTATTATACACAAACTTAAACCTAACCTAAGAATGCAGAAAAGAAACTCAGGGGCTAGACGCTACTCGTGCCCACCAATCATCACGGGGGGCTCCTCCACCCCTTAGTACTCGTGTTGGCGAATTACAGGTACTCCACCACTGAACAGTACTTTCAGTTCTTCGATTTCCATCGCCCAGTGATGCAGGCTGAATCATCGCCGCGTTTGACGAGTCTCCGTCGAGCGAGGCATTAAGGCGTCTGCCCTGCACTTCCTTAGGTAAGAATTGAAGGGGGCACCGACCTGTTGCCCAGAATCCTAGGGTGGGGCTGCGGCCACCCCCAACTTTACTGACTAGGCCCCTATGGCCACAACCTAGCCCCAAAGAAACAAGTACAAAAAATATAAAGAAGAAAACTTAGATAATATAAAACAATATATACCTACACATATTATATACAAAACATCGATAAGTATATATGAAACAGCAGACTGACATATTATAACAATTTTCTTTGAAAAATTGATAGTAAAAGCGTTTTTTACAGTTTATCGAAAAATATTAGAATTAGAATTTGGAATAACTCGGCATATTTTTTGTATATTTCTTTCTTCTTGAAAGCTTGAAAAACTCTCAATGCGTTTTAAGACATAAATTAAATACAGTGAAAGGTAGGTATTCAAAATATTAGTAACCAATTATAGAAGACACAATACAGAATATAAGAAGACCAGAATCATTCTCCCAAGTATAACAACAGACGAATTAAATTTTGTTTCGAAACTCAATGAAAACGGGACAAAAAAGAAAAAGAAGAAGTATTTTTTGTTGTTGAAAGGCACTGTGTTTGTAAAATATATGTATTTATAGTAGAAATATGTATTGTGTGTAATAAAACAGCTATTATTCGTACAGGTAAGACCAGTGGCGCCGCATGGGGTGGCCATAAAACTTTAAAGAAAAATGGGACGCCACTGGGGTAAATGGGTCGCTGGGCGGGATAAGAAATCGATCAGGTGACAGGGTTGTCACACAGTTATATTCATATTTATACATTTCTGTTTTTACAATATTACATAAAAACAGGAATATTGAAGTAACTATGATAAGTTTTGCAGTACCTCATTATAAATAATAGAATCTTGTGCTCGTCGAGGGATTATCTCTATCTTTCGTCCTGATCCTCATGACTGAGGATGGTGGCTGTAATCAATTATTTATTATGTTGGCTTGCCTCCGTGCTTATCTGGGGGGAAGTCCCGTCAAACAGTGAAATCAAAACCCTCACGATTACCCATTATCAAGGATATAATTTTCATATGGAGTTCTATACATACATCAGTATATCAAACAAACCATATATCAACACTTAAACCAAATTTAGACCGTTTGCATTTGCCTGGTATTGTCATGCATTATGAAAATTCCCCAAGGCAGTAGACATCCGAGGCAGACCACAAAAAGGACAGTTGGACCTCCGTGTCCCAGGATTAGGATCTGAAGAATAACAGGACGCAGTCAAATCATTAGTTAGAAAATAAAAACGAGTTAAAATTCTGAAAAATTAAATATAATGATTTCATTCTTGGAAAATGAATTTCGATTCCAATTTAAAAAAAATCAATTAGATGGATGGTGACTGAGCGGTTAGCGAGTTAGTAATCCATCCTCCCACGACCGATTTCGTAAACACTTTTGAAACGAACGGGTACTGTGTGTTCTATGAAATTATGAAAACAGCACATACATATAACGCAAAATCTAGTTTCTGAATAATAATAATAATAAGGACAATTTATAAAGCGCCGTTTAGTGACAACCGTGGTCACCTCAAGGGCGCTTTCAGTTTGCAAAAAATAATTTAAAATTAGTCCTATAGCTAACACATTGAAAATGGTGAAACATAAAACTTAAAAAAATACAATAAGTTAAAATTAAGTTAAAATTAGTCCTATAGCTAACACATTGAGAATGGTGAAATATAAAACTTAAAAAAATACCTAGAAATCACAAATTAATCTTGTTACATAATCCAGATGAAATTAATTATAAAAAATAGTCGATTCAAAGTAAACTGGCATAATATTTAGTACACATAATATTATTGAACGGATGAAGGACAATCTGGATACGACTTGCGGAAAAGATGAGTTTTTAATTTCTTCTTGAATTCATTGATATTTTCGGCACATCTAATATCCATTGGAAGATTGTTCCATGACTTTGGTCCAGAAACGCCAAAAGATCGATATAGGTATTTTGGCTTATTTGTGAGATTGGTTTCTACTAGTTTTTTATTGGATTGGGTCATTGATCTTAGCGTACTTTGTTTATTGTTAGGTGAAAATGGAACACAGAGTTCCGATATATAATCCGGGGCCATGCTATTGAGTGCTTTAAAGTCAAGGAGACATGTTTTAAATTCTATACGTTCTGGGCTCTTCAGCCAATGAAGTTTGTGAAGTGTTGGTGAGATATGCGAGAAACGATCCATCTGGTAAATATAACGGGCTGCTGCATTGAGGATGAGTTGTATTCTATGGATTTGGTATTGCGGTAGGTGTGCTAATATGGCGTTACAATAATCTACACGGGAAACTATTAAAGAATTTATAAGGACCTTAGCAGCATTTGTCGAGAGACACCTTCGAAAAGGTCTAAGTTGTCTGAGAAAGTAACAACTTTGTCTGACTATGGAAGAAATGTGTTTATCCATAGAGAGTGCACTGTCGATATGTATACCAAGAAATTTTACGCAGTTAGAAGGAGTAATTTCGACATTTTGAATTACAATGGGGTCATTATTTATGTATTGTTGCCTGCGAGGTGAGGCAAGCCAAAGGAACTCAGTTTTTGTTGGGTTCAGTTTTAGCTTGTTCTTACACATCCAGGTGGATATCTGATTTATGCATGTGGATACCTCGTGTGTTAAATGATATTTAAATTCAGGTGAACAGGACTTGAACAGTATGCGGTCATCTGCATAGGCATGTGTGTTGAAACCAAGATTTTGAACAAGATTTTCCAACTGATTGGTATATAAATTAAAGAGAATTGGTCCAAGTACAGAACCTTGTGGGACCCCGTATAAGGAGGTAATATTATTTGTGGTACTATCTTTAAATACAACTTTGTATTTACGGTCAACTAAGTAGGAAGACAGCCATGCAATGCAGTCATTACCCAAGCAAATTTTGATGAAATAATAATACATCAAAACCGCCTAACGCACTATGAAGTTAAATGTTAGTAAGGGTAACTAAAAATATCATTGTACTATCGGAAACCCAAAATTTGTTGGTTTTTTGCATTTTAAGAACAAACCTGGGGGCAAGTCTACTCAACCAGCGAAATCAAAACCATCCATGTTTACCCATATCATTGATATGATTTTCTCAAGATAATTATATCCATGATATGGGTAAACAAGGATGGTTTTGATTTCGCCTATTGACCAGACTTTATCGGCAGTTAACTTATGCACTCTTAATACTCTTTTATCTACAAAACATAATTTGTTGGAAAAAAGGACATTTCTAATGTTTTTTTAGGGGAATTTACGCAGAATTTTAAAGTTGTGTGACGAAAATTGATTACAGAAATTTTGAAAATACTAACGGATTTTTTTAGAATTGGGGTGTTTAAGCCTATATGCCCCCTTAAACTAATGCATGATTGGAATATATCTCTAGAAATACATACATACCTACCTTTTTACTCGGTTCTTAAATAAGGACATGATTGTGTCAACATCGGTTCATACCTATCTCATTCATTATTCTATGTAGTTCTTTTTTACTTTACTTATTATTTACATGCTAAACGTTTTCATTGAAACCCTTTTGTAAAGTGGCAACCCTGCATAGACGTTCGAAAAATAAAGATTGTTTTCCAAGGAAGTACATAGTACAGCGGTGTGGAAAGATAAAAATATACTTCAATATTTTTTTAAATATTTTCAATCTTTGGATACATTTAGATATTGCTACAGTATAATAATACTCTCAAGTGAGAATTGCACATACTCTCTGAATGTTCACGAATTTGTTATTTTGACATTATAACAATACAATTATTCATCTGAACTTTTTTATTATTTTCTTCTTTATTGAACTTGTATTATTTTTGATAAGTATGAAGAGATTGTTTATTATTCTTTTTGTTGCTATAAGCTATTGTTTTTTTTTTATCTTTTACTGTTCAGTTTTCGGAATCGATCTTTTTGGTGTTATAAATACCAGTAGCGGAATTATTTTTAGGACCGAAAATCTTGGCTTGCCTGAAGTCAAAACTAAATATTTTTTTGATTGTTTTTGTTGCAACCATACTACAAGATTGGGAATTGAATCGTATGTAGATACGATGCTATACAGGGCCAAATTTTCAAAATATTTTTCATAGCCACTTTGAACAACGATGCTAAAAAACGTTAAATTTTTGACATTTCCGTTTTTCTTTCGGGCGTATTCCGGAGGTTCTAGGCACGCTCCTGTTACCTATAATTTGATACCCGATGAGTTGGATGAGATTTGAATGGCAATGAAGCCGTCATGAAAAAAATCTTCAATATTTCGACATAGATTGCTTCCAATGTGTAGAATTACATACAATTTTTAAAGTAGGTATTTATTATTTTACAGACGATCGTTTCGGCTTATCAAGACATATAGCTAATTAAACTATATGTATTTTGTAATTTTACCTATGAAGATGGAGTATCCTGGGAGAAGAAGGTCCAACTGTCCATCCATCTCTTCACAGGTCTTCCAGGACGGTTTCTGGGTTAAAACATTTTTCTTTTTCTTCTTCTACTTCATCGGGTATAAGGTCATTTTATGGGAGAAGAAGGTCCAATATTAAAATATTTTTTTTATGAACAATCAACTGAAATGGGATACTTGGCTGCAACCACTTGGGTGCGGGACGCTTGGGTACGACAGTCACTAGGTTGCGACTTATTCCAACTGTCGATTCGTTCATGAGAATTCAATTCTCTGAATGAATCGACATTATTAAGCCAAGATGCGTGTACGATGGAACATTTTGTATGGCGAAGTGGACTTTTTGCATGCTAATAACACCAACTAGAGGCCTCGCAGCATATATGTTCTCTTACATGGATTTACTCAGAATTCGGTGTAGAACATTTTATGTGAGTTTTGTGTGTCTGTGTGTCTGTCCCCCCCCTATAAATTTGATCCGCTCATATACAGAGCCCAAAATTTCAGAATATATAAACAGTTATAGATTTATGGGATTATAGTTTGATTCTTATTCTTCAACTATACATACCTACTATCGCTATCGACAGTTGGATCTCATGTGTTACATGCAACTAGTTCCGTCGAGATCAAGTGCACTCGTATCCAAGTGGGCTCGCACTCAAGCATCCGTCGTTGTCGTTGAATATTGCGAAAGCTTATAAAGTGATCGCGTAAATCAGCCAATGCGATGATATGCGATGATGAAAAATTTGATCGCATATCACCTTACCGCAATCTTCTTTGTTGGCCCAGGATACGCCAGCGGCGCAATATACACATTTTGTCACTATTGTACAATATTCTCTCGAACCCAAACCTGCCACAGTACCTCAAAAGAAAATTCACTTATTAATCCAATCATGGACATCCACTCCGATCTGCTGAACGTACAACACTATCCATTCCTATCCACAATACAGAATTTCTCAGCTCTTCGTTCGAAGTACAATCAGCAAGATTATGGAATAGCCTTAATCCGGATATTGCGTCGTCTACTGTCCTTACCTTATATTTTTTCTTGCTATGAATTATATTTTTTTTTTGCTTTAATAGTATTTAAGTGTTATATGTATTTTCTTTGATTTCTTTTACTCTTTTTTATTTGCTGTTGTACATACACAATGTTGTCATACTTTGTAATCTGGTTGGTTGGAAGAAATTGCCTAATGGCAATAAGCCCGCCAGTGTACAATTATATTTGTTTATATTATGTACAAGAAGATGTATAAATAAATAAATAAGTCGTCCCCATCTAGCTTTTTTAAATCGTTCAAGATTTTTGATCAGAATGATTTTAGATCACTACGCTTGGTTTTAATAAGTATTCTAAAAATTAAAAAAAATAAATTATGGTCAATCGATATTCGTAAAACACTTTTATATTATTGGAATAAAGGGCAAATATCCACTAATTTGTGTGATCACATTACACTTACACGGTAGTAAAAATATCACCACCATGTTGTTGATATAGAATTCACAAAGATATCCCCTGTTAATTTTTAAAATGATTTTCATATTATTAACGAGTATCAAATGTGTATTTTTTATTTTAAACAATTTTGTATAAAATAAATTTATTAAACTCAGACTTATTATGATGTTAACTGATTTATGAAAATCAGGACAACTTTACAGACATACACTAGAACAAATTTATATATTATCAACCTATGCAGTAATAAGAGGTGTAATATAAATCGGAAATGAGTGTTTTATGATATTTTTATGTAAAATTATTATAAAAACAATACAATTCTTATTGTGTAATTTATATCACATAAATTGTAATATTTTTATTGACCCCCAATTACTGAAATACCCATTTAAAGGTATATTGAGAGTATTAAATAAAACAATATATAATTATAGGCATTTACTACTTAGACACATAACAACATGTTAGTACTATTAGACTAAGAGCCAACCACTGCTAGAATTACGTCATAGTATAAAGGTTGATTTTTTTTCTATGTAAGGATACCAAAGCATCTAAGAAAATGGATAATAATAATAATAAGTTTTTATTTCATTGCGTGAACAGGGGGGGCCAATGCTACACCATCCATGTTATATATAAATCATAAAAAATATACATTACAATAAAAATGATAAGAGAAAAAAAAAAGAAAAGAATAACACATTAATATACAAACAACAATAAAAAAAAACAAATACAAAATAATATAACCGTTAAATCACTTAAGTTACTACATAATTGATGTCCATCTTTTGTGAATTGGAGAGTCAGGAGAGTCATAATATATGAACCCTGAATATGGGTGGCATTCGAAGATAACATCCTTCAAAGTGTGAAAAATTGCTATTTAAACTAGTCAGTCATAGTATGAAGAGCGTTTTTTTTTTATTTTACTACACAAGACTATTCAAAATCACTCTTCCATTTGCATACACTTTGGTGGAAACCCCTCTAATGGTTCATGGTCTGTAAAAAAGCTCGTTTTATTTTTTTTTATTTATTTATTTCCATAATAGATTCAATAAATTCAATATAAAAAATAAATAAATAATATTAATGGAATGTATTACCTCACTAGGCGAAGCCAGTATTGGTTATATAAATTTTAATATTTTTTTCCTGACGTTCAGCGATCACGTATAAGGCGGTACATGAATTCGTTCATACATACCAACACGGCATATCCCACAGTGTGGAGAAACCCACGACAGGTTTGCGGGTGTGCATTACCTTATAAAAGGAAGCACGACACACGTGCGTTTCCCCACATCAGTCACACACATATACACCCGAAAACGACTATAATAGAAAATAGTGGAAGCACTATTCTACGTCGGTACCTCGCACCATATTCAGTGAAGCAAAATTTAACTCAAAATATTAACCTAGTTGCTCGCCTTGTGAAGAAGTCATATAATGAATTCAACAAAAAGGCAGTATTGAAATATACGGAAGCGCAATACTAGACGGATCGAATTATTTAAATATCCCATATTGTACAGTAACCAGCGACAGATGTGCGGGTGTATAATACCTTATAAAAGTATAAGCACGAAACATGCTTGAATCTTCGAACACTAGTCTTGTCATACCTTTTCATAATTCTAGTTAAAAAATATATATATTATATAATGAAGAAATAATTCAAGAATTTATTCTTCATCTACATTGATGTATGCTCTCACATATATTATGAAAAAAATATGTTGCCATGGATTCCGAGAAAAAAAGTATTTTTGGTAAATGGCCTATGAACAGGGGGGCAAGTTTGATCAACAGGCGGAATCAAAACCATCCATGTTCATCCAAATCATGGATATAATTATCTTATGGAGTTCTATGACATCTTAAGATATTATAGTACTCCATTAGATAATTATATCCATGATATGGGTAAACATGGATGGTTTTGATTCCGCTTGTTGACCAGACTTTCCCCTATGTATGTGAGATGTTGTTTTGCCTATTCTTTTTTCGATTACCCGGCTCCCACCCAAAAATGACGATAAAAGATAAGAATGCAAGCAAAACACTTCTAACAAGTGTAGTGTAAACACGTATCTTTTTTGATCCATAATAAATTTAAAGTTTGTGCTAGTTTTACAGTTCTCTCAACCACTGTTTAATTTGTAAAAGTTAACTAAGTTATTAAGTTATTAATACCCCCACATTTTGAATGAAAAACTAAGGTATTATATGAATATTATTCAGTTTTAATATTCAAATTCATCACTCATAGAATCAAAAATTATTGTTACAATGGACGTCAACTGTAATTCATGTTGTAAGACGTTAAAAGTAAGTGAATGCATTAAGTGCACATCGTGCAATTTCGCATTTCACTATTTATGCGTTAGCATTTCCGATAATAATTTTAAAAAAATGCCTTATGACAGAAAAAATACCTGGAAATGTGATAAATGTAAAATGAATGAAAAAACAAAGACGACGATTCTTCATCCCACCAATCCAAAACAGACAAATTAACAGATATCAATATCACCGAATTAATGTCGGAAATAAAAAAGTTAACAGCGCAACTAAAGTCTACTAACGCGAGGCTCGATGATTTCGAAAAAACTATTGAATTTAATAATAATATTGTCGACAGCTTAAAACAAAAACTTGAAAACTTGGAAGAAAACAGTTACCAAAATGGATTCCTTAGAGTTGGAAATTACTGAACTTAGAAGTGTCGTGGGAAAATGGAAATGGAAACATTACAGAATGAACAACGCCTACTCACGAATAACATTGAAATTCACGGCTTACCTGAAGATCCAAAAGAGAACGCTGTTCAATTACTAGTGAAAATAGGTAGCAGCGTGGGTTGCAAGATCAATCAAGATGACATCGAGTCGGTAACCCGAATCGATCCTAAGAAGGTTACCGGTAATAATCGTCAAAAAAGACGAGCTGATCTCGGCCATCAAGGAAAAGAAAGGGATCAACACTAGTATGGTCGATATCCCTGGAAAAGCGGTAAACTTCTTTGTAAACGACCACCTAACATGGAGAAGCAAAACTATTTTACGAGCTGCGAAAGAATTTAAAAAGAATCAAAACTATGATTTTTTATGGATTCGGGACTCGAAAATCTACCTTCGCAAGAACGAGTTATCAAAGAAAATCTGCATCTCCAGTGTCAACCAACTAAACAACCTAACTTAAAATTGTTTATATTTTTTCTCGTGTATGTATACTTTACTTGTATCTATTCATTTTCAAAATTGTTACAATACTCCGTTTATTCACATAGCTCTCCGCTTCTATCAAATAACATACTTAAAGCTGATTGGTAACCGGAGGGGTTACCAATCAACAGTAGTTAGTAACCAGAGTGGTTACTATTAAATATATGTGGTAACCAGAGGGGTTACCAGTAAAGAGAGTTTACTATATCCCAAGTGGATATGATTTGCAATAAGAACACAGGGACAGTGGTTGAGAGAGAAAAAGAAAGAATGGTCAAAAGTAACAATGAGTATATTGATCACAATTAATAGTTTGCTTAAGGGTAAATTTACAATTGATGAAATAACTTACAAAGGAACTTTTCTCACGATGAGTAGGTATAACGAGCGAGTTAGCGGGTGTGTTCGAAGTGTCCGAATCTTCGCATGGTGAAGTACCATCGTGCTCGCGAGGTCGAGAGATGACCGGTGGTCGAGAGACGAAGTGTCGGCGAGACGGCGTGGTCGAGAACGGCGGCGTGAAGTGACGAATCGAAGTGACGGAAATACGGAAATGAAGTGACGACGTGTAGAGGTGTAGACTCCCTTAAATAGTGCTGCGCTGGGGGTAGCAAGTTCAATGTCCTCGAACTTTCTAGAATAATTTATTACCAATCAGCTTTATTGGTGACCCTGAAAACGTGAATATGAACACAATCGTTACCAAACAGCTTAACAGCTAAGCTTCACAGCTACTGGTATTTACAAAACATCGGTATTTATCTAGTACTGGCCCGAGGCCGAAAAACGATAAATATGCATTCACAACAGTGGTATTTTTCCTTACAAGAACATTAAACAACACTTTCCGATTTTCCTCAGATCACTCCTTTTCTTTTCCTAGCTTAGAAAAAGAACGAATTGGTTTTTGAATCTCTCACGATGGGTACACTACACTACACCCGCGAAACAATCGCGCTTAATTCTATGCAATCGCGTTTAAAAATCACCCGCGCTTCTCGGTTTTTAGTTATTCTTTGTCATAAATGCTGCATTCAAATAACACATGCATAGTACACATTCATTTTATTCTGAGATTGTAAACAAAGGTATATATTGGTACCCACTTTATAACTTCACATAAACAAACACTGTTAAAAAATTTTCTGTACGGCACTGCTTTAAGTAAAAAAATACTCCGACAATCGCGATATACATAAGCAAAACCGCACTTCCGAATTTAGTTATATTCTTTTCACATAATTTACGGAACTAAAAATATTTTTCACATACATCGCGACAAAAAATTCTCACGCACAACAATAATACTGAAGTGACAAAAATTATTAATTTTATATTTTGCATACAGTTTTACGCGTGGTACAGAACATTTAAGTAATCTTGATATAGTAATTTCACTGTTTAAACAAATATCCATCGAAAGTTTTCGGTTTTAAACGATAAAACTTCAATTTTGTTATTTTTAATAAGTAAACAACGCGATTACGGCTCGTGACTAATCATTCAAAATTCCAACTAGCGGTAGAAAAATTAAGTTTTAATAAAACACCATCTATCGAATGACAATCTAAGTTTTTGCTAACAAGATATTTACGTACGTTATTTAAATTCATTGCAATCAGAAATATATTTTTATATCAAAAGAGCTCACAAATAATTAATTAAATTATCACTATTTAATATATCAAATAGGTACTAATTTCGTGAAATACTTAACTTACCTATTTCATACTTTGTAATTTTGCTTTAAATACCTTTTATACTTTGAAACTTGCAAAACATTTTTGTACTTAGACACATTTCAATATTTACCTATTACAAATAGAATATTTTAAACATTTTTGGACTTTGCTGAAATTCATATTATTTTTTTGTTGCATTGTATACCTAATTAGATACTTGAATTTATTTTCACTTCTAAAATATATTGTAATCAACTTAATTATTATTGACAAATACTTATCATTGTACATATTATATTTTTGCAACATGCAACCAACAATATTTTATTTATTCGCTTGCTACAATTGTAAATGTTTATATTATGAAAATTTAAAATTTACAACTGTCAACTGCTGTTACTATGTACAACTATAGAAGCAAGATGATCAACGTTATCATCATCATCGGCACCAAATCAAGATGGACAACATTGGCAACGGCACCAAATCAAGATGGACAACATCAGCAACAAATGGTTTTCATCAGCAACCAAGAGCAACACCGACACGCTACAACTCGCTATACTGGCACGTATTCCCAAAGACATCAGACTCACTTGATGCGCGGCAAAGAATGCACAAGCACTCGCTATACTGGCACGTATTCCCAAAGACATCAGACTCACTTGATGCGCAGCAAAGAATGCACACACAGGCCCACTGGAGAACTACTCTAAAGCTGTCGGACACCCAAATATGAACGCACGCACACATCTCGAGCACACAAAAACTCACCTCGTCTCATCGCTACGCACGTCTTTGAACGAGGAATGATTTTGTTGGGACGCTGTCCCATCCTTCGTGTTATGCTTATGACTCGCACTCTGTCTCGCATATCCAAGGAGCTGCTCAACCACGACAACACGACGTCTACACGACACGGTCAACACGACGCTGTCAACACGTCACTGTCAACACACGCTGTCAACACGACGACAGTCAACGAAAACTTCGAAAACGCCAACGCAAGCCAACTGCACAG
This sequence comes from Molanna angustata, assembly GCA_963576475.1. NCBI lineage: Eukaryota > Metazoa > Arthropoda > Insecta > Trichoptera > Molannidae > Molanna > Molanna angustata. Next base: position 8,824,660 of record OY754979.1, on the reverse strand, counting down.
TTCTATAAATTCGACAAGAATGTTTAGATGCCAATTACACTGCACAGCTTATCGGACTCCACGGACTACACTGAATCCACGGACTCCACAGCTTTGTGTACGAACAAGCCTCACCGACACACTGCAATTGTCAACGGGCTGAACGGGAACACTGTTTCCAAAGCAACCACATCTTGATCCGTCGCAATCATCATCTGCAACTAGGCAACAGTCCAACTAACACAAGTCTAACCATCTCTCCAAAATTGTAATGACTACAAAAATCTTCAGCAACAACTGCCTCAGCTCAGCCACACCATGACGTTCTACCAAGGTATCGTGCCATCTTCGATACCACTTGGAGGGGAGGAATGTGGCAGACCACATCTCGAAATTTCTTTCGAGCGCGCGCCTAGCGACGGCAAGTACATTTGTTTATCGCTAGGCCGAGTTCATCGCCCGCAACGTCAAATAAGTGACAATACTCCTCAACTGGGTATGACACTTCAAATAAATTAATCTAGAAAGTTCGAGGATATTGAACTTGCTACCCCCAGCGCAGCACTATTTAAGGGAGTCTACACCTCTACACGTCGTCACTTCATTTCCGAATTTTCGTCACTTCGTTCGTCACTTCACGCCGCCGTTCTCGACCACGCCGTCTCGCCGACACTTCGTCTCTCGACCACCGGTCATCTCTCGACCTCGCGAGCACGATGGTACTTCACCATGCGAAGATTCGGACACTTCGAACACACCCGCTAACTCGCTCGTTATACCTACTCATCGTGAGAAAAGTTCCTTTGTAAGTTATTTCATCAATTGTAAATTTACCCTTAAGCAAACTATTAATTGTGATCAATATACTCATTGTTACTTTTGACCATTCTTCTCTCTCAACCACTGTCCTTGTGTTCTTATTTCAAATCATATCCACTTGGGATATAGTAAACTCTCTTTACTGGTAACCCCTCTGGTTACCACATATATTTAATAGTAACCACTCTGGTTATTAACAACTATTTATTGGTAACCCCTCTGGTTACCAATCAGCTTTAACTATGACCTCATATTCCTAGTTGAAACATGGTTAAATGACGGCGTCAGTAGCAGTGAAATTTTTGACATTAGGTACGATGTATTTAGAAGGGATAGAGATACCGCGTTAACGGGTAAATCAATAGGTGGCGGTGTAGCCATTGCAATAAAAAATATCTACAATGCTAAGATACAAACGACTTGGAATTCCAATGCTGAAGATATTTGGATTACCTTTTGTACCCCCGGTAAAAATACCAAAAATAATTCAATACACATGTGCTGCTCTTATATCCCAGGAATCGGACCCAAGCTGTCATCCTCAGATAGATTGGTATTAGTATCTGAACACACAGAAAAAAATAATAATTTATCTACCCAATATCCGGAAGATACCTTCCTGATTGTTGGTGACTATAACATGCCAGGCATTCAATGGGATTCCTTTAACTCACATGAACACCAAAATTACAACAATGACCCATGTATATCAACCTTTCTTAATAATATCGCATTTTCTGATCTCCTACAATATAATAATATTCTCAACAGCCATGAACGAATTCTTGATCTCGTACTTTCTAATATCCCAATCAATGTGAGTAGTTCTGACGATCATCTAGTGACGGAGGATGCGCACCATAAATCTCTACTAATAGAATTAAACTTTTCTTCTCTGCAACGCATTAAACACAGAGAACATATAATAAAGTTATTTGACCAAGTGAATTACGATGTTATAAATGACACTTTAAGCAATACTGATTGGTCATCAATTCTTAATACATTAGATGTAAACCTTGCCCTACAAAATTTTTACTCAACCGTAGAATCGATCATAGAAGATTACGTTCCTAAGGTAGAAAAACGAGTAAAGAAATTTCCAATCTGGTACACACGTGCCCTAATTAAGGTTACAAAAGAAAAACTTAAATACTTCAAACTATAGAAGCAGTTAAAAAATCCACTAGACTATCACACGTTCTCATTGCTACGCAGGAGACAAAAAAAACTCTCTAATATAGCATTCAAAAACTATATTGTTTTTATAGAGAATGGAATACAAAGCAACATAAAAAAACTTTGGTCTTATGTAAAAGCTAATAAACAAACTCCAAATATACCAGACTCTGTAACTCTAGACTCTGAGTCTACAAATGAACCTCAAGGTGTCGCAAATCTTTTTTCAAAATTTTTTGCATCAGTTTTTGTACCGGATACAACTATCAATGCGGATTACCCCAATTCAACGACTCATCAACTTGACACCGCACTGATCCATACAGTTAACATTAACGAAGAAGTAACATATAAATATATTTCCCAAACTGACATTAACAAAGGGCCAGGATGCGACAACATACCGGGTATCTTCCTAAAAAAATGCGCTAAAACCCTAGCACTCCCAATATCAAACATATTTTCCAAATCTATAGATCAGGGAATATTTCCAGTTAAATGGAAAACTGCTCTAGTAACACCTATGTATACATAAATCAGGAGACAAACATGACGTGACAAACTACCGGCCTATCTCTAAACTTCCAATACTCAGTAAAATCTATGAGAAAATCGTATATTCTATTCTATATTGTTTTACGGCTATCCACTCGTATACGAGTGATCCTATGCGACCAATTATATCCTACCATAGCACCCTTCATTTCAAATAAACAACACGGTTTCATGAAAAAAAGATCCACTATCTCGAATTTAACCGTCTTCATACAATTCCTACACGAAACGATGGATAAAAATATTCAAACTGATTGTGTATATACTGACTACTCTAAGGCGTTCGACCGTGTGAATCATAATACTCTATTTAAAAAAACTACTTCATATGGGCATTTGCGGAAACCTATTTAATCTACTCCATTCTTACTTAAGTCAACGATACCAAACAACTGTTGTTAAAGGGTTTTCCTCATTGCCAGTTAATGTTACATCAGGTGTACCCCAGGGCTCTCATCTCGGTCCATTGCTTTTCCTTGTGTACATAAATGACATTGGGAAATGCTTCAAACATTGCAAATTCTCTGTGTTTGCAGATGATATGAAAATATACAAAGAAATTAAGTCGGGTGCCGATTGTTGCGCTCTTCAATCAGATCTAGACAGACTTGTGATTTACTGTAAAAATAACTACCTCTCTCTGAATGCTTCTAAATGTTTTGTCATATCGTACACAAGAAAAAGGAATAAAATTTACCACAATTATACTCTAGATAATGTGAACATAAAACATAAAAATGAATGTAAAGACCTTGGAGTGCACCTTGATGCTAAACTTACCTTTACTCAACATATAAACACTGCTATTACAAAATCATACAAACTACTTGGATTCATATTTAGAATAGGTAAATCTTTTATAAATCCGCAAACCTTAAAAATATTATATTTCTCACTTGTCAGAAGTACACTGGAGTTTGCATCATTTATTTGGAACCCGCTGTATAAAATCCATATAAAAAATATTGAAAACATCCAACGCAAATTTTTGAAACGACTCAACTATAAATACAACAATAATACAACGGTTAATAATATTCAAAGTTTAGCGAACCGACGAACAATGACTGATTTATCTTTTATTTATAATGTTTTAAATAACCATATAGACTCCGCCGATATACTCACACTTATTGACTTTAATATACCTATAAGACGTACAAAACATACACCATTATTTAAATGCAAATATTATAAAACAAATGCTGCAATAAATTCACCAATCAATAGGGCCATGGATGCTTATTCAAGGTATGTGGATATTTTAAACTTGGACATTTTTTACGACTCCCCAAACGAATATCGACGGAAAATATCCCAAATAGATAAATTAGAAAACAATAGCTAACCATGGCCCATCACTCTTAAGTCCACATACTCTCTTTTACACACACACACACCCTCACACACCCTCACACACACACACACACACACACACACACACACACACACACACACACACACACACACACACACACACACACACACACACACACACACACACACACACCCTCACACACACATACATATATACACCCTCTCTCTTACATAAGCGGAATAATAATTAAATAAATAAATAATAAAAATACTTTACTACTTGCACTACACACACAAACCAAAATGTATTTGACACATGTCATGTAACTGACATTTGATTTAGATAATTGATGTATCATATGTATTAATCCATGTAATAAACTATCTAATGTTGTATGTGTTAATTAAAAAATAAAATAAAATAAAATAAAAAATAAAAATTACTTTATACAAATTGAATAAAATATATACAGCGGATATTAACGTAGTTATACTTACAATATCTCCACGTGTTTTCTCTCGACCGCACCGCTAAGAATTTGAAATAAAAATTGCAAGAAAATTGCATCCATTAATATTTAAAAATAATATATTTTACGCTTCACTTACGAAACACGCGACAATATTTTGCTATCGTTAGTTCAATATAATGGGCACCTTCTAATCTGACTGTTTTCATTGGTTCTCAAAATTCATTGCAATTATCAACAGTATTAATGAATTCATTTTGTATTATTTAAATAATATCTTTCTCCTGGTAATTATTCTAATTTGAAAATAAAATTATGCTGTTCATTACACTCATTTAATCTAGGGAATGTTAAGTAAGCAATTTTGCTAACACACAACACTGATTTAACTGGGTTACAACAATTACATTATCGATCAAGCCAAACTTCTAAGATTTAATCTTCTGGATTTTTAAATGACTTTCAAAGCTGAATATAAGCAAAAAAGATATTTACCTTCTGGTGAATGATCACTGGAGTCTCATGTGATAGTGTAATCCCAGTTAACATTACAAAAAGTCTGGTGTACAAAAGTACTCTTAAATATGGACACCTTCCTAAAGCAAACCATCCAGACAGTCAATATGAAGTTGCTCAGATGGATGTGCGTAACACAAAGCCGAATAGGACTCATATATACGTGAGATATTGGGAATACGTAATAGTTGAAAGAAAGAAGGCTTGACTTTTCGAGTATATAAGCAGGATACTTTCAGAATATATAGGCAACAGTTACAGGACCCAAATAGGAAATCCAGAGGCAGACTCGTGCGCCGGTGGTATGAAAAGGTCAACAGGAAATGAGAGACTGCAATGTCTCCCGAGAAAACACTGAAGGTAGTAGAGTTGCGGTGAAGAACGAAAAATGCCGACACCACAATTGTTGAAACATGTGTTGCCAGGGAAAAGAAGACAGAATTACAAGAGCTGTGTGAGAAGTAAGGTAAAGTTGCAATCTCTTCTGAGAAAAAACTAAATTCAGTTTCTAACCCGATTTTATTATCCCCAAATATTTTTTTTTATACAAAAAACAAATATAACATATATAAACTAACTAATAACGTCCCACTAGGCAAAAGCCTGTTCTGGGACTGTTATTTTACCCAGTTGAGTATCTTTATTCAGCTGTAATTTTCATATTTTCCCATGTTATAAAAGAAGAATAAATAAGAATTAAAAAATAAATGTAAAATGAATTATACAAATACACAAAAATAATCAATTGTACAAAATATTGAAAAAAGCAAATAATACGTAAATAGTATTGACGGAAAAAATATTAAAAAGGGAATATCATATACATACTTTTTTGTCAGGTATGTTAGGTGACTACAAATTACGTATAAATATACATAATTGTATTCTTATACTCCCGAAGGTTTTTTTAAAGCCATATTATGCAATGCGTTGAATTTAATTTGTGTAAATGCCAAATCACCCAAAATAGCCTTTTCATACGTGTTCAAAGATTCAGCAAGGGGTATATTAACACGACAGTTTGGGGACACCGGTTCTTTTTGTGATTAGTCTAGTCTGGTATTCGAAACTGAACAATGATTAATCGACGAATAACTCGTTACTATTGGACCACGATATTGGATAACGGTTCAATGGATTCACCACAAAAAAACTTAGCTCCGAGCAATCGCACCCGATCATCTGAACCAATCAAATATCTACTAATTTGATTCTATTAACATTTCTTCTTGTTGTTTTTAGAAATAATTCATATGTTGGTAATTAAACAGTAGCTAAACAAATGTCCGTACACTAAATTTTTTTTTGTTTATACCTAGTAACAAAATTTCATGTCAAAATTAACCGAACTATAGGGAACATAATGTTTTGTGCACACAGCCAAACAGTACAGCTATAAACAGATAAACCTTTATTAAAATCGAATCTTTTTTAATTGCATATACGCAAACATTGGATTTTTTTCCCTGTCGGGAGTCAAATGATATTTTTATTGACAAACTTTTTAACATCTCAATAGAGACGAAGTTGGAATATTATAGAAGAACCAGGAACTCAAGGCACCTACAGGGCTTACGAACTGTCATCGGCTGGTTTACGTGATCACCAATTATGCATTCTTATTGAGTTCTCTTATCAATGTAATTTTTGAAAGTTCTATATATTTGAATAATGTGTAACAATTCACCTGAAAATAAGGAATCATACATACTATTGCCATCTACGGAGTAACGAAGAAACCTTTTTTTGTAAAGCCATATATTGATAAATTAATATATTTGTAAACAATGAAAGCAACAGTCCTTATAAATGAAGTGACGGTGTCTCGCACAGATGATTACTCATAACAAAGGTTTGGCTTAAAACGCAGGTAGCCAGTTCGGTTGACATAATATTTTTTCAGTGTTGTTTAACATACAGGAGCTGAATGCTGGGTCTTAACAAAAAGAGACGAAAACAGCCTCTTGATATTTGAACTGAAAATCCTGAGAAAGATTTTTGGCCCAGTAAATGATAATGAACTTTGGAGGATGCGATATAATCATGAACTACAGGCATTATATGACGAATCCAACATTGTACAAGTCATAAAAGTACGTAGACTGCAGTGGTTGGGACATGTCAGCCGGATGAATGATGATCGTGTCCCCAAAAAGGTTCTTAATATCAATCCAGAGGGCAGAAGAAGTAGAGGCAGGCCTATGCTAAGATGACTGGACGATGCAGAAGACAACATAAGAGCGATCGGAATAGCAAACTGGAGGTGAGCGGTGGAGGACAAGGACGGCTGGAGAAGGATTCTGGAGGAGGCCAGGGCCCAGACAGGACTGCAGCGCCAATGATGATGATGTTGAAACATACAGACATACAGGCTTTAAATACAGACATTCTTTTTCTTCTTCGTGTACGCTGACGGATCACATCGACGTTGACGATCACTTATGTGCGATGCGGATGTCTTCCACACGCCTCGATTCGGTCCATTCCCGAATGTTTCGGAGTCAGGATAGCTGCTTCCTGTCGACCCTTCTACGGCCCTCAATCTTCCCTTTTATGATCAAATGATGGATCGAGTCACAAATAAGTGGATCAAAGTTATACTTATTTTGGGATGAGAAGAGGACACAATTTGTCATAGTGTGTAGATACTTACCCCATAAGAAAAACTCCATACGTAATACCCGTTGTTAAATTGACTTTAAAATAAATTGTGAAACAGGAATGAGGATTTTTAAGGTATCGGTATTCTGGAAGATATGAGCAATGATCACTTCTAAAGTGCTGTTTAAACGGACGAGGTTTTCATCGGGGTCCAAGTTCTCGACGGGAATTTCAACGCGTTTTTCGTAAAACAGAAATCTGTAAAATAGTTCGTTGCCGACGAGTCAACATGGCTGCCGCTTATGTTGTGTTGACGTTCGCGGTGTTTTTTTTATTTGGAAAGTGTCAAAACTAAAGGTTGGACACTTCAAACAATCTGCAGATATGGACAACGCTACAAAAACTGAAGCACCAAAATAACGTTGAAAGCTGTATCTAAATGCCATAAACACTTTAAAACTTTGTCCATCGTCAAAAATCAAAAATATAATGTTGCAATTTTTCGCATTAATTTATATTTTTAGTTATAGGTAATACACAAACATTTGTACATATTTAGGTTAAGCCCCACCAGGCTCAACCTGTTCTGGGGCTGTATTTACATTTTTTTTTAACATTTTATATAAATGGTAGGTATATTTCATTTTTTCGTAATTGCACTAATAGGGGTCGCAAATGAGGTAAAAAATAATAATGATGTAAAGCGACGTTTGGAGTATATACAAATGTGTAATTTTTATATATTTCTGTACATAATATAAACAAATATACTGTACACTGGCGGGCTAATTGCCATTAGGCAATTTTTTCCAACCAATCAGATTATAAAGTATGACAAAATTGTGTATGTAGGTACAACAACAGAAGAATAAAACCAAAAATAAAAAAAAAATGTGTATAACACTAAGATACAATTAAAACTCAACTTGATGTATTGGGATTGAATTTGTTCTATGCATCAAGGTAGGTTTAAAAATTGAATATGCCAAACATGATCAAAAATAAAATTATTGGATGGGTGACTCCCGAAACACTTTGTGTTTTTAACCCATTTGCAAATGGAAAGATTATTGACGGCTGTGACAGTTACTTTAAATTCATCATTGCTGTTTGCATAGTGTCAAAATCACTATGGTTGGTTACCAAAGAGTTGAGTTATTACCAAAATAGATTTATCGAGTACAAAACTCGTATGAGGTATTCTTTAAATAATCCGGATATTGATAGGAATTTATGGTACCGACAAATAAACAATTTTCGCTCGTTTAATAATGCTTTTAGATGTATCCGCTACGCAACAGATTATCGGATACTTTCCAGATATATAAGATTACCTACTTAAATTCAATTTAATAATATCCGAATTCGGCTTTTTTCGTCCATTTTATTCATCCATTTCCATCACACTTCAAATAAAGCCGTTAAAATACAAGAGGCTGGGAGAATTGTTCAAACATCAACCATGAATGAAATAATCACGGGGAAAAGTGGCACCTAAAACAATGTGCTTTTAGGTTGAAAATCATTTGTGTCTCTGATCGATATTTGGTTAGATCTAAAAATAAGTAGCTATGTAGATAGATTGGAATAGCTAGGCGTACAAAATAGTGTAATATATATTTGTACAAGGAAACCATCACAAAATGTGAAATTATATTATAGTGCTCTGTTACATCGGACCAATCAATGATCACAGGGTGATAAGGAACTTATAACATAATTTAATGATTAGTTTTGATTTTAAAAAAAATATTTTTAAAATATAAAGAGGGCTTAAAATATATATATTAAAACCAAATTAATATTAAACAACTAAATGACACTTTGCGCGTCATCTCAGGTGCGCTACGTTCCACACCGTTACACTTTCGGCCTATTCTGAGCCACATTGCACCCCACGACTTGCGAAGACAGTCTGCAGTGGTCCGTGAATACGAAAAGCTTATCCGGAACTTGGAGTTGCCATTCCATCCCGATCTTGAGTATCTCGAGTCTCACAGTAGGCTTAAATCACGAAAACCTCCACTGATTACGGCGAAGACCTTGCACGATAGCAATTTCTGTGTTGTCGAGACCTGGAGGTCTAGATGGGAGGCGGCATCGGACCCAGTGTTCAGCCATCTACCTTGCATTACGAGCAAACCACCTGGTTTCAACAAACCCCGAAGAATCTGGACAGCACTTAACCGAGTGCGGACTGGACACGGCAGATGCGCCGACTTCTCCTTCAAGTGTGGATGGCGGGACTCTCCTGAGTGTGACTGCGGTGCGGAGAGGCAGACTGTGAGCCATGTGGTGTCTGAGTGTGCTTTAAGAGCCTTTGGGGGGGACCCCTCGGAATTAATGGTCCTGAGTGAAACAGCGGCCAATTATTTAGAAAACTTAGATTTTATTTTTTAACTTTTGACGGGCACTACAGTGCGACATATTGTTGTGATATACTAACTTTGTGACCATAAGATAAATAAATAAATAATATTAAACATTAAGACAAAGACAACTTTTGGTCAAAGACATTCAATTTGATTCCATAAATCGTATCGAGAGGATACAAAATATATTTATCAAACACCTTAATCGTAAAGCATTTATTGATTTCCCGTCGTATCGTGAGGCAAGGATCTACCACAACATTGATTCACTTGACAACAGACGTACATTATCTGATATGATGCATCTCTACAATATTCTTAATAACAAAATTGATTCTCCTGCTCTTTTAAATTATATATCTTTCAACATCCCTACCTACCCATAGATCTAGACACACTTCTCGTTTCCACCTAACCACTCAGCACACCTATGCTCAACATGCAACAATCTACAGAATCTGTAATACATACAATAGGCATTTCCAAGAGTTCGACATATTTTTACTAGGCGCCCCCACATTTAAAAATATTAATGCTACACAAAAATCCTGAAAAATATTTCTTTTTAAATACATATTTTGTTTGTATACACCGTGTCGTTTCTGATGGGCGCATGCGTGTGCCGGCGCTGGCTACCGTACCAAATTACAGGATGCTCCGATCATGACTTAACAAAAAGGCCACAAAAAACTTATAGGTACCAACAACATCACAACAAAAAATGAAAAAAAAAACACAATAATAACAAAAAAAAAAACATACTCAGACCGCGGCGAGCTACTATCTTGTGATTCATTCACCGACCTGCTACCTGTGTTTGATATTATTGTTGTAAAAAAGTCGAATGGTGTTTGGTGGGCGCAGCAAAAAAACACGTACGGTAAAGGTTAGTATAATCGTATGCAAATCAGAATGCCGGAAGAAATATTTTGCATTGTAGTTTTTTTCGTTTGTTTATATATTTGTATTACCTTTTTTCTGCCGGCTTTAGAGATAAGAATTAATTCCTTTATATATTCGATTAACACGAACAATTAAGAAGCGTTTGTGTTTACAAGCAGTCAATTTCATTTAAGAGGACATATCTCAATATCTCACGCGATGAAACAAAGTTCAAAAAACTGGCTGAAAAGAAATGGCAGAATACAATCTGCTAATGTCCTGTTAAATATCCTAACATAGTTCAATACTCTGTGCCTTCATAACCTGAGAATCTCTACCATAGCTTGGTGCCATTCATTATTTCCACTACAATTATATGGGAAAAAATAAATGAGAGATCACCTTATATTATTCTGATTATTTTTCTTTTCTGTTTATGTTTAATTATTTTGCATTCAAAAACATGTAACTTTAGGCCAAATTGAAAAAGCTGCCTCAGAATAGACTTGTCTAGTAAGGCAGTAAATTTGCAAATAGGTACAATTGTACATAGTATGTTTATAATATGCTTTATTTTATTTTTATTTTTTTTCAAATTGAAGCTAACAATGTACAAAGAATAGCATAGGTATATGTATAAAAATATCAAATATAACAATTATCATCTCCATACATCAATTATTAGCTTACAATACTATCATAATTTATTTCAAAATACAGTCATATATACAAGATACAAAATCTTTCAAAATATAGTTATTTTTTTTATTGTAAACTAGCTTTTATGTCCCGCCGTTGGCCAAGAATGTAAAATTGTGAAAGAAAAAGCAATCGTTTTTATAATATTGTCACCCAATTATTTTGCAATATCAGACTATGAAAAGTGGTTTGAAATTTGATTGAGTTTAAGTATTGTAAAATGTTCAAGTGATGGCCACAACCCATTCTTTTTTATATATTGCTATAAAGTGTGAATGAAGTATAATATTTATACAATTTCTGCTCGCATGGACTATGCGTAATGGTTTTAAATATGACTGTTTATCAACGTTGTAAAGAGATTGGTTTGGCCACATCCCCCATTTTTAAATATTATCATCGAAAACAAATTGTAATGTGTACCTATTGAAAATTTAGTAATTTTGGATGTTGGGATGTGGTTAAAATTTGATTAAACAAACGTAGGTACTGAAAAGATCTAGTATTGGTCACATCCCATTCGTTTTTATATTTTTTCATCAAGTGTGCATTATATTTTTGCTCAATTTGACTGAAAGTCTTCATTAACGAAGAAGAAGAAGACTTGAACTATAGTAAATAGTTTTTAATTTGAATATAAATGTTGTGAAGAGTTCAGTAATGGCCACAACCCCCATTCTTTAAATATTAGGTGTTGAAAATTATTCAAAATAGGATGATATAAATGGTTTAAATTTAATTAAACAAAAGTATTGAAAAGATTCTAGTGCAGGTTATATCGTCACATCCCATATCCCATTCATTTCATATGTATTTTCATCAAGTGTGCATATCGTTAATAATATTTCTGCACAATAGACTATTAGACTTAAAACTAACCCAAAAGACTAAATAAAAAAGAGAAAAATAAGTATAAGACTATAAGAAATAGTTTGTATAAAAAACTATTCCAATGGTCTACATAAAATAAGTAAAAATACATATACCTAATAGAAGAATTAGACTATTGGAAATAGATTGTATAAAAGCTCACCCAAAGGTCTACAAAAAAGAAGAAGAAGAATATTTAGACTATTGGAAATAGTTTGTATAAATACTGACCAAAAGGTCTACATAAAAGAAAATGAATAAGACTATTGGAAATAGTTTGTATTAAAACTCTCCCAAAAGTCTACGTACTTAAATGAAGAAGAATAATAATTAGACTAAAGGAAATAATTTTTATAAAAAAATGACCCAAATGTATACATAAAAGAAGAAGAAGATGATTTAGACAATAGGAAATAGTTTGTATAAAAACTGCCCTAAAGGTCTACATAAAATTAAGAAGAAAAAGAATTAGACTCCAGGACCCGCCGCTTCAGGCCCTTCAGTACCTCCCGTCCCTTTAATCCCTCATTACGTCCCTTCCCATCAGGCCCTTCAGTACCTTCCGTCCCTTCAGGCAGTTTTATACCTCCCGTCCCTTCAGGCCCTTTAGTGCCTCCCTTCCCTTCATTACATCCCGTCCCATCAGTCGGTTAAGAAAAGTTTAAATCCAGAAACCATCCTGGAAGAACCGCGAAGAGATGAAAGAACCTTCTTTTCCCAGGATGCTCTACTTAATAGGTAAAATGACTAAATACACGAAGAAGAAGAAAAAAGTTTAAACCCAGATACCTGCGAAGAGATGGAAGGACAGTTGGACCTTCTTCTCCCAGGATTCTCCAACTTCATAGGTAAAATGAGCAAAAATACACGATGAAGAAGAAGAAGAAGAAATAAGTTTAAATCCAGATACCTGCGAAGAGATGGAAGGAAAATTGGACATTCTTCTCCCAGGTTAGTCCACCTTCAAAGGTAAAATGACCAAATAGACGATGAAGAAGAAGAAGAAAAAAGTTTAAATCCAGAAACCTGAGAAGAGATGGAAGGAAAATTGGACCTTCATCTCCCAGGATAGTTCATCTTCATAGGTAAGATGACCAAGTACACGTTGAAGAAAAAGAAGAAAAAAGTTTATATGCAGAACCCGTCCTGGAAGACCTGTGAAGAGATGGAGGGACAGTCGGACCTTCTTTTCCCAGGATACTCCCCCTTCATAGGTAAAACGACCAAATACACGAAGAAGAAGAAGAATAAGAAAAAAGTTTAAATCCAAAAACCATCCTGGGCATACGCTCGACAATTCACCAAAGTTTCATTATAATCGGACAAACGGTTGATAAATAAATAAATAAAATAATTTTCCTATAGGAAATCAGTATAGGTATATTATTGTTGATTTGTAAGTAAATAGTATTAGGTAGGTACCTACCTACAACAAACTTCTAAATAAATTCGATTCCTAACAAATTTTATTTGAATATCACATTCTTTCTGTAGCCATGGAAACGATTCGAACACATAAGTAATATCGAATGGTTCGGATACATTTTTTGAATATGTAGGTACCTACATTGGTTTGTTCGATGCCATAAAAATGAAAATTGTCAGAAAAATCAAATATTATTTACAAATTATGCAATTTTATTATGCCTATATCTTTACTAATAAATAACACATTTTTACAATATATGTCTTAAAACTTGCCGTAATGTCTTGTTTTTCATTTTATTATTTCATAATTACATTTATTTCAAAGGTTTATTATTTTCAAGAACATATTCATTCGGTGGGAAAATGAAATATTGTATGAAAAGATATTAAAATGGCGGCGTTTATGTACAAAAGGCTTACTTTAAAAATAAGTTAAACATTATAATTATACCAAATATTCACCATGTTTTTCACTTAAACGCTAAGTTATACTTCAAAATATATTTTTTTTGTGTAAATACCTACTTCTAACTTTTAAACTAACAGATATTTGCGTGCAAAATGTACACTTTTTTGACAGATATGACTTGGAAAATTTTGTATGAAAAAAATAATCATTTAAATATTTTTAAAATTCAGCATTTTTATCGCATTCTTTTTAGCGTGACACTGCATCAGGTATACTGGTACATGTTCGCACTTAAATTAGATTTTTAGATGCTCTTGGTTTTTCAGAAGGCGTGAGACAAACACACACACACACACATACACACACACACACACACACACACATACACTAACATTTTGATTGCTTTATTACTTTAGATAACGGAAATAAATAATTTACTATCATTTCATTTCAGATAACGATAAATCTAAATCGGCTAAGAAACTAAAAACATGATATATTAAAACAACCAAATAGTTGCTATCGCGTGCTCATTAAAAGATTTTTTACCAAGGGGGCAAGTCTGGTCCAACCGGCGAAATCAAAATCCTCGTGATTACCCATATCATGGATATAATTATCATAATATGGAGTCCTATGACATATAGAGATATTATAGAACTCTCCAGTTGAGTATTGCCTTGTAAGCCGAATCGGTCGTCGGAAGTTAAATATATTCGTTGTGGAATTTATATATTATGTATTCATATTTATCTAAAAAAAAAAACAATTAAAAAAAAAACAAATTTTAATTTTTTCAATATTAGGCACTGTCACTTCGTGGTAGAACTCCATAATTAATTAAAACTATGAAAAAAAATTTTTTTTTTTTATATTTAATTTTACGTTCTACTTAAATTTTTCGCAAACGCGACTTCCATTCACCGGTATCGCTCTATGATGAGCACCATCCTGACGACGCTCATCATAGAGCGATACCGGTGAATGGGAGTCGCGTTTGCGAAAAATTTAAGTAGAACGTAAAATTAAATATAATTTTTTTTTTCATAGTTTTAATTAACAAATTTTAATATTTCATTGTGTGTTTTTTTTGCATTTGTTTGTTTGTTTCGTGTAATAATCTAGTATCTACCTATGTGAAGATTACAGCTGAATAAAAATAACTTTTTGTGTATCTAATAATTTCAGACCAGAACAGGTTTTTGTCTAGTGGGTCGTTATTGGTCAGATTTTAAATGTAATAAATGAAATACAACAAGCAAAATAAGACGAGACTGGTGTGTGGATATACACGCATGTTTTGTGCTTCACTTTATGAGATGATGCACATCCGCAGACTTGTCGTTGTTACCCCTCATTTTGGGATATGTCGTAGTTGTATGTATGTACACTGAAAAAAAATATTATGAAAACCGAACTGGCTGCCTGCGTTTTAGCCAAACCTATGATATCAGTAATAAAGGTAAGTACAACTGCCACAACATTTCTATTAGTATAAAGGTACTAAGTGGTTCAATGAACTCCCTTTGAGTCTTAGACTCGAAAAAAATTATAATATATTTAAGAATAAAATCCAAAAAATGTACTTACTGATTTTTTTTTTGTTAATTTCATTCTTGTTTTTGTGTAGCTTCATATTTTTTAGTAGATGTAGGTACAATGTTTTGGCAAATGTAACAATACAAAATAGATACTCCCCTCTTTTAACACGAGATTTTATCTCAATTTAAGAGGGTTTTTATGAATCATATAATTGAATTTGTATACCTTTTTAAATTGTGATTTATATGTAAACTTTTGCAAGTATTAATTTGTAATAAATAAAAAAAAGTATATAATTTATGACTGTACTGTTTGACTGTGTGCACAAAACATTTAGTTGCACAAAACCAAATTTTTCGTAGTCACTATAGTTCGGAAATTTTAACATGAATTTTTGTTGTGTACTATTAACAATTTTTTTTCGGTGTATGAAATAAGATAAACGTGGTATTAGACGGTGAACAAATTTGAACAGGTGATCAGACATGTTTGCCTCTCGGCTTTCACTACCAACCTCACAAGGGACATGACTTGATGGTACGTGTTTATTTTTATGGTACATTAATCAATGTATCAAAATTGATTAATCCTGTTTCCATAACTCGCCCTCCTGGGTCAATTTTCGGCCTTGATGGGTCCAAAATAAATGGTATGTTCCGCTCATACAAAATTTCCTTGTTCCAAAATGATTACATCCGACTTTTTGCACAGTTTTTTTTGTACTCTACTCTCATTATGATTTAAAGCATTTTCGGCACAACGGCTTGTACGTGTCTGGTTATAATATGGAAACAGATTCTCTCAATGGAAGACTCAAGATGAGGCAATCAACTCTAGTAAGTACCTACTTATTTAATCTCAAGTAAATATGTAGGTACTTAGGTACATCAGAGTTATTATATATTTTCCATACTCTTATGTTACCAGTTCCAAATTTATTTTGATTTTATTTGAACTCAATAAAAAGGCATAATTGGTGAACGTTGTGCAAGCGCATAAAGTGATGACGTAAACCAGTCGTTGACAGGTCGTAAGCCCGGTACCTTGAGTTCATGTTCTCCTATAATATTCTAACCTTTCTCTATTGAGATGATAAAAATTTGTCATAAGATAGGTATATATTATGTATGTCTTTGTTTTGTCAATAACAAAAATTATCAATACTCAAGTCACGATTTAGAGCCGTCAGTCGCGAGCTGCGCATGCGCATTGTCTCGATGATAATGATAATGATATAGATCTAGATCGTAGATCTTCGAGTAGAAAAGAGCGCGGGGATAGATCGATGCCGGTCATAAGACTGTGCGGATGCCGGTCATAAGACTGTGCGGATGACTTTGTATGATTTAGTAAGAATGATTTTATATAATATAGCCTCCAACCTACCTTTATGTAGAATTATAATTATTATTACATCTCGCAACCATAGTGGAGAAATTATAATTGTTTTATTTTATTTTGATTAGGTGTAGGTACCTACTATTCATTTTATACTAATAGTTGCTGTAATCTAATAAATTTATTATATCTTTATAATAAATTTATAATAACTTTATAATAAATTTATAATAATTTCATTATAAATTATTGATTACTCTATAGTAAATTTATAATAACATAATAAATTTATAATAACTAATAATTACTTTATAATAAATTTCTAATGATTTTAGCAATTGAAAAAGCAATGTTGCTGGTAAAAATCAAATATGATTTATTTACTACGAAAATGTATTCCTGTTTATAGGACGATCGTTTCGCCTGGTAAGAAGCTTTTTTATTCGAATATTTTTATAGTTGCATATACGCAAACATTGGATTTTTTCGGGAGTCAATGATATATTAAGACGAATATTTAAGATCTCAATAGAGACGAATTTGGAATACGTATCATTGGAGAACCAAGAACTAAAGGCACCTACAGGGCTTACGACCTGTCATCGTTGATCACTTTATGCTCTTACGCAACGTTTACCAATTATACATTTTTATCGAGTAAAGCTATGAGGTTCACTACCCATTATGAATGTTGTCTTTTTAGTATGTGGAGATACACACATGTGTCGTGATTCCATTTATAAGTTAATGCACATCCCCATACCTGTAGCTGGCTTCCATTTATAAGTTAATGCACATCCCTATACCTGTAGCTGGTTACCTCACATTGAAGTATATGCCTTGGGCGTGAATGAGTAGTATTTTTAGTTGCAGATGTTTTATTGTGCTAAAATTTAAATTTTAAAATTTTATTCAAATGTGAAGCCTAGTTTCTGCTGTACACTTTAATGCAGCATAGTTTTTGTGATTTTTATTGGATCTGTTTTATATATTTTATATATTTTATATCCTTGCCTTTCCTTCCCATCATAGGCAAAAATAAAATTACTGTTAACTATATTTTATTTTGTAATGTCATTGTTTAATGATCATCATCTATGGACAAACCGAATTGGTCTGTTTTTTGTTTATTTTTTTATTTTTAGACAGTGTTTATCACTTGAATAAATAAACAAATATATTTATAGTTATATAAGATTTTTTATCCAATCAAAAATATTTTCAACTTTTTCTTTGGCATCGTAACTAGGGATCTATAGGAATATATTGCGAAAAATAAATAAATTAATAATTTAATTCCTGTAGTGAAGAGATAAGTGTTGGACACAACTTTTTAGTTTTTATTTTTAATGTATAGTACCTAAATATATTGAGTGCCATTGTTTCAATTTGTGTAAGGTCTGAACTGATCTTAGCGTACAGAAGCTAATGATTCTGATATGATGATGAGATCAGGGCTGGTATTTAGTTACTATATTAGCCTATTATAGCTGGTATTTGTGATGTATTAAGAAATTGTTTTATTATTCTTTTATTTGGGAATCTGTATTTTATATAACATACTTTGTTTTTTTTTTGGTACTGATACACAGTTCTTCAAAAATTTTACAGCAAGAATTTCACGATGTTGAGTGATCATATTTTTATAATTTTTATAACCCATTGTACACATTTTTGACCATTTTAAGGAATAAATCAAAGAGCGTTGTCCAACTGTCGATTCGTTCAAGAGAGTTTAATTCTCTCAATGAATTGACAGTATTAAGCCAAGACGCGTGTATGAAGGAATATTTTGTATGAAGGAACAATTTGTATGGTGTAGTGGACTATTTGCATGCTAAAAACATCAACTTCACAGGCTTCGTTGCATATATATTATGATCTATATATTATACGGATGAATTCAGAGAACATTTTGTGTGTTTTTGTGTGTCTGTGTGTGCCCCCCCCCCTTATAACTTCTGATCCGCTAAATGCAAAGAGCTTAAAATTTCAGAAAATATAGAAAGTTATAGACCTATAAAACTTTTATACTCAAAATTTTGAATTTTAGTTTCAATAAGGGGTTTTTAACTTTTGTATTTTTACTTTATTTTTCCATATATATTTCAAAAACTTTAAATGCTAGAACGCTGAAAATTAGTATAAATATAAACAAATAAGTTTTTTTCAAAAAAGTTCCAGGGTTCAATAATTTTTTATTAAGAGAAACATTTTTTTTGATAAATTTATGTGTTAAACTGCCTATATTTCCTCATTTATTAAAAATATCGAAAAACGCCGAAACAGCCCAAGTAGATAATTTAACTTTCTATAAAAATCACAAACATCATAGCAGTGTATCTCAAATTTTTCTGAACAACTTTTGTAAAAATTGAATTTATTGACGACATCGTTTCATACAATTTGTAAGGCAGTATGCACTACACAATATCTACGGGGACTCAATAGTTTGATATCTAATCTCCAAACTTAAATTCATACCATCATGCTGTTTTCATATTCTGGGTAGGAAAAAAGACTGACCTCCATACTATCCTCTCCTGATATTACATACCTACATGTTTTGTCTAGAAAACAAGATATCTTAAAAAATGTAATAATTTGCATTTAAGTGTTTATAGTTTGGTACGTATTCTTCAACTATACAACATAGACAGTTGGATCTCATGTGTTACATGCAACTAGTAATTTAAGAATTATCCATATTTTGTAATGTTTTTATTTTGTATATTCATACCGTCCTCAGCTCGACTCTGCGTGTCATCGTTCGCCCTACAGTAGTCATTAGGTAGATTAATCTACTCATACTCCATACAAATATAAGTAGGTATACTATGAACCCACATCTTATGGGTATTTGGTGAGACATACGAGTAATCTACTTCTTGTATATCATGTTTCAAGATAAAACAATTCCGAAATTGAACCGAACATACATACTGTTTAGTTTTAAGGGTTTAAAACTCGACGACACCTTCTTCTTCTTCTTCAGCCCTTTGTCCTCCACTGCTGGATATAGGCCTCTTCCACACCCTTCCATTTCTTTCTGTCGGTCGCTGCTTGCAGACAATTTTTACATATTATCAATTAT